>JAKTRK010000041.1:0-98213 GCA_030579675.1 Liangdongia quercuum | reverse complement strand
ACGAAGCTCTTTCAGAAAACTCAACTAGACAGATCAAGTACGTTGCGTAAGGTGCGTGCCCTATTCTCTTTGGAAGTGTGTTATAGTCCTCGTCCGTTGGTTCTGGGTACCGTTCGTTGTACTCTATCATCTCATCAATCTTTTGCTTTGCCTGTCTTGCCCTCTCGTCATCGTTGAAGGTTGATAATATCTCGATATCATCGTTGTGTTCGTCAGCTTTGGCCCCATTATTTCTAAGAAGGTAGCTTGTGAGTTCTATTGATCTTGTAAGCGTTTGCTTCAGAGGAATAAAGTTTATGGGAAGGGTGTACTCACTGCTCATGTTTAAAAGCTCTCTTGCTTCTCAACCAGGGACGACATCCATGTAAATTTTGGTCTGCTCCTATGATATTTATATGGCAAAGAGTCTTCGAAAATGATTCGAAGTTTAGATACCATTGTTTGAAATGCACGGCATACGTTGCTTTCTTCACGATATCACGACTTCACCCACACCTATCGACTAATTTTGAGATCTGATGTATATAACCTCAACCCCGAAAATGCGAATGCGTATGACGCTGAGACACCGTCAGCGAGTTGCAAGTTACTAGTCCCAAAAAGTCCCAAAGCCCATAATAACGAAGGTGGATTTACTTTGTTACTTTGTCAGTCCCAGCTGCTACATATTCGTACAGGTCACCACAGTCTTTGTGAGCATTAATAGAGCTTTGCAGAGTTCTCTATTTTTTTTTTTCATTGCTGCACCACATGCATATACTTCAAACAGAATTTCCGCAGACAATCTCTCATGCGTGAAATTCCGAAATACAGGTCTCTAGTAGCAAAAATCACCATACAGAAAAACTTGCACAAAAGGTTCTAAATTCAAGTGTTGAAGCAGCGTCAAGCGCTCATGTGTGAACACTGTTGTTTGTTTCTACGCTCTTAAATTCTGCACGTTCAAATTTATGTATGGCGAATGCATGCTACTGTTGATGAAAATGCGAGGTCGTTAATCAATCATATGTAATCTTGCATCTGAGCCACCGAAGATAATAGAAACATACGAGTATGGTGCTAAAATTTCACATTTTGAATTTCACATTTTGACGTTTCAGTATTGTACTGATTTGATTACGGCTCATTTCTGGATTAAACTTCCGAGCCACAAGATCGGGAAAACTGAAGGCTCATTAAGCAGTGTCATGGAAAGACAACTTCGAGGTATGTTATCCAGGAGCAGTGTCGACTGCCGTTCCCTTGTCATCCTTCTTCCTTCGTTGAGATCTTACAATGCTTATCCCGGAAGGTTTTATGCCGCTCTATTACCCCGGTTTTGAAATCCAGTCTCTTCCAGGAACTAATGCACTCATTATAATTGAGAAATACATGGAGAAGTCTAGTCTAATACTTGAAGGCTTTATGGACGTCAGTTGCATCCGTTGCTGCGATGAGAATAGTCACCTTAGTTACTTATCGAGTGGAATAACTCCAGCCAATTGTGTATAATTCTCCGGTATCAATTATCAAACGGCAGCACTGCACGGCATCAAGCTTCTCATGGGCCTATAGCGATGAAAGCTGTTCTGGAGATGATTTGTGGAGGCGACGACGCCCTGTGCCACAGAGCACTGATTGTTGAAAGCTCATCTTTATTGGTATTTGTCTGCCCTTTTCTGATGAGATATTAGCCTCACTGGGCATTGCCGTCATATATACCAAACAGCCTAGGGCCAGATTTCCTCATTATTAAAGGCATCACCATAACCACCCAAGCCCTGGAAAGACTGGCAAATCTAAACTGCAGCAAGGCTTTGAGAGAAGGCTGTGTTTCCTTTTGAGCATGAGTCAGATCACACGTTCCAATTCAAGCCATAATCACTATCGCTTTCGTAATCGGATAACATGACTACATTACAGCAATAGTAATATTTTGATTTGGGTTCTACGAATATTAACTTTCACACGAGAAGCATTATATTTCAGCGTGCATGGATCATTGACCACTATCAATTATTTATAAAGAGAACAAGCGGACTCAAAAGCTTTGAATAAATCAGAATAAGTCTTCATTTGAGGAAGTGAAATAATTTATTGCTAGCGGCTCTAAGCCGTAAAATGACGCCCAATCATCAACCCCATGATTTTGATATATTGACCCCCATCTCTCTCTGAATTTCAATCTCTGAAGAGGTAGTTTGCCATATGGTTGCCGAAACAAGAGAAAAACATACCTATGAATACCCGTAAGTTGCTTAGGCTGTGGACCAACGTAGGGCATCAATTCCTTCAATCTCCTTGGATCAAACGAAACTTTGAATAGATTTTCTTCTTCATCCAAGAAAGTTATCTGACTCCTTTCAATTGGGATGTTTGTCCATATAGCATGACATTTTTGATAGTCAGGATCTAGATCGGTTAACGCCAAAGAATACAAGCTATTTTCGAATAACTTGTTGAAACTGAAGAACGCTCTAAACTCGATATTCACAGGCTTCTCAATGGTATCCAATGGCGATATGTAATTCCCATATTCAACGCTGACATCGTTGTAAATATTTTCATACTCTATTTCTAAAGCGCCCCGTGGATATACATGGTATAGATAATATTGAAGAATATCGTCTTCTTCCAATTTATCTGAAATCTTATGTGAATAAGGCTTGAGCTTCGGGAGGAGCCTGAAATTATCATCAGTCGTGCTCTGCTCTGATATTCTGAGAAGAACTAGAACTAAAACCAACAATCTCATTTTAAAGTCCATTTGCCGCTGAAAGAATGATGTATTGGATACATTGTTTTTTTTTTTTTTGGTATTGGGTATCTTAACATTTCAACAATTTGTTTCCTCGGGGCGGGAAAAAATAAACCAAAAAGCTCAATGAAATAGATTTGCAAATATTCTTCAGTCGAATATGACACCTACTCTTCAGTATTCTGATTTCGGTCGCATGGTCTTGATGCAGATCAAGTCAACCTGATACTTAAAAGAAAGGGCTTGCAGCAAATAAGTAAAGACCTGGCACCTAACTTAGCACAGCTACCGTAGAGCAATTATTTTAGGACATTATGAGGTTATTCCGCAAGAATGTGATTTATAGTAAGAGGCCAGTAGCATAGTAGACACCCGGTACTAATGAATAGTTTCCCTTTCAGCTTCTACCACCACCGTTACATCAACCTTCGTTTCTCGCTTCTACATTCACTGCCATAATATGGGGTGTCAATTGGTTTCTATAAGCATATAACACTGCCCTTACCAGTATCTTCGAATCCGGTAATGTTCTATAGAGAGGAGCAGTAGAAAAGGCGTTTTGACACAAATGGTTTCGACGATATAGTTAGACGGCTTTCAATCACGGAATCAAAGAAACTGTACCTCGCATTTGGCAGAGCAATTGGACCGGTGAATATTGCGGCTCGTGAAAGGGACTCACTAGTGCTTGTTAATCTCTGCGGGGTGTATATTGATCAAGTTTCCTTGTACAAAAAAAGTTGACAACAGACATTCGAAGACCGGCATATGGATGGAAACCAGTTGATATGAGTAGAGCAAAGTCTCAATCCTCAATTCCGGACAGCACTGTGTCACGGTTCGGGAAATTGAAACAGCGTCTTGATCTGAAGAAAGCGGCAAGCCCAACAGATACGGAAAGATCAACGTCACCTTTGACATCCTTCCCTGCAGAAATGCCATCAAAGAATGAAGGCAACTTCAAAGGAATGAGAAGGATAAGCAGCACGCAGAGATTCATGAATAATTCTATATTTAGCCGCCACAGAAGACAGAAGTCTACAGGATCTCCTAGTTTCTCAATCGAACAAACACTACAATCAGTTGAAACGAGTCCGAGTTCAACAAGACAATTAAGAAGCCCGACATTAAGCAGCAGCTTTGACATCAATGAGCTACCAGATAACATAAGAGCCATTTCTAACATTAGTTCACCTACAAAATCGATACGGTCGCGTGATTCTGATGATTATCACCCTTCTTCTTTTGAGGCTGTACAAAGAGAAGTTTCAATTCCGAGAATCATAAACTTCACACCGGAAGACGAGAAATCTTTAGAGATCAGCTTGAATGATAGCCCCTTTGGATATTTTAACTCGAAGAACCGTTTAATATCAGAATCAAGACGTGATGATACAACACCTTCACGATTTTCTAAGTTAAGAAAAAAAACACTTTCGATGTTTTCGGATGCTGAAACTAACAACGTCCCGTCAACAACTCCGACTTCAATATCAACTCGCTCATCACAGCAGCAGAATGATCAGCAGTCCGAGCAAATATTTGTGGTAGACTCAACTCCGTCTATAGTCATCGATCGTTCTCCCGCTCTTAAATCTGAAGATACGGGAAGCTCCAATCTGGGAAGGCCAAAGCTAGCTAAATCACATTCTGAAAACGAGAAAACTAATATAAGGAATAGCAGCAAGAGCTTATTGACATTTACTGAACACAGTCCTTCTCACGTATCTCCTCAAAAGGACTTGGCAAGAAAAAGAAGCAAGACCGTGGGTGAAAATGATCTACATTGCAAAAGTAATACAGTGAACAGCACAACAAATTCGTCCATTGTGAGAACTATTGGAAGTATGATGTTAATGAGACCAAAGTCCTCAAGTATAACGGATGGTAGTCCCTCTCCAACTTTGGAGAATCCACCTGGTTTGAACCATGAAAGCGTTACTCCAGTTCGACCTATCACTCCTCCCGAACCTGAAGAGAACGAAATCCCCGAGTTATATGTGAACAGATTAAGAGATGAAGGATTTGATTTCGAGGCAACCTCAATTTTTTCGGAAAAGGATTCTGAATTTTTGAAAGCTTGTTTGGACCATCATATTGCTTCAAAGTTCTCGTTTTATGGTGAGCCATTGGATATAGCATTGCGAAAATTTTTGATACAATGCGAGCTACCAAGAGAGACCCAACAGATTGACAGAACCTTGGAAAGTTTCAGTATCCATTACTTCAACTGTAATAAGAATTTATGGGACTCGTATGATCAGATATATTTTGTGACATTTTCTCTAGTGATGCTCCACACTGACTATTTCAATTCAAATAACAAAAAAAAAATGTCCAGATCAGATTTTGTTAAAAATACAAGGGTTGACAGTTCGCAAGATGCGAAAATCTCTAATACAGGTATTCTTACAAAAGAAATGCTTGAATACTTTTATGACAACATTACCTATACAAAATTCATCAGTAACGGTAATCCGATAACACCTCAAAGTGCTTATTCTTTACCCAAAAAGATATTCTCATCAACATCCTCTACCAATTTAGAAGGTATAGCTTCAAGCTCTAAACCGTTTTCACCTAATCATCAACACTCGTTATCATCTACTTCGCAATTTTTTGGAGGCAGTACCTCATTCGACCCGTACTGGTATATAAACACAGATCAGATTGAAACCTTACGACTCAATCTTGATTTTATAAATTTCAAAAATCCCTTCGAAGGAAGCTTCAAAGATTTTTTGCACAGCTACAGGCTATTTGAAGTGAGAAAAAGGCTTTTGAGTTATGAAGGCTTATATTTTAGATTCAACAGAGAAAGTAATTGGCTATCTATCAAGACTGAGGTCAAGTATGAAAATGTCGAGGATGTTGAATATAGTACTAAAAATGTCTTGAAAGTAATCAAGGTTGGAGAATTGGGCAAAGAAGAGAAAAAAGTGAATTCCAAATTTTTCACAATCGGAACTTCGACGAAAGCGATGTGGAAGAAAGTTTACGGTGTTTTAACAACATGTGGATTTTTCATTTTCGATAACTTGAATTTTATATCAGTGCCTGACCGTGAAAAACTGCTGAGTGGTACCTTTGACAATGATCTAATAGTAGATATATTGTCAGATAGCGCCTTAAGGTCATGCTCAAAACTTGTGATCAATGGACTTTTTGCATGTCGTTCAACGACTGATGATCATCTCACTTTCAATATATTTAGCAAAAACAAGAAGGAGCTTTTTTTTGCTAAAACCTTTGAAGAACTGGAGGACTGGATAGTATCCATAAATTATATATCTGCACTTGACAACTGTTTAATAGATGTCGAAGGTTACCATGATCATGAAGTTGTTTCATTCAGATCCTTGAGTGTTGAGGAAAAGATCAATAAGCTGGCAATAAATATACCTTTGTCAATGGAGAAAGTTTCGAACTTATTGAAAATAGGCAGACACTTGAGCATATTGACACCATTTCAGCAAAAGACTAAAGAGGCGCTAATGATACACTGTCGAATGTTGGGCATTCGTATTGATTGGCTATGGTATGAAATTGAAAGGAACAGTGTGTGTAATGACATTCTACAACTAGAACTGAGAAGGGATGATGCTCTATCATTGAATACAGAGGCGAATGACTCATTTTTGGAAGATTCGTTCATCAATGGGGACGAAGAGTTCCTGAAAAGTGCAAATCCAAGTTCATTATTAGACGAGGTCCTTAGTAACAATGAATCCAGACCGTATGTTAATAAGAGATCTGAAGCAACCAAACAATCTAGCCCATACACATTCGAACAAAACGCATGGACGCAAAACAGTTTAGTCCCGCTGACATCGCGGTTGAACATTTACCATGATGACAGTACCAGTTTTATGACAGATACCGAAGCTGACGATACCATGTATACCGACGCGAGGTCGTCAGCGGAATCATTTTGACTTTTAAAGAAAAATTACACAGCATAGTGTTGTACCAAACACACACAAATAGTTCTTTCTCTTGCAGATCAGGCCTGTTGTAGATTTTTTTGTTTTTTCTTTTCGTAGAAGATATCTGTTCTACTTGAACCAATATTAACAACCTTAGGACAGCCATCTCTGTCCTTTTCAAGCATGGTACATTCATAGCAATAGTATGCATCCGATATACCGTTATTACCACATACTATGCACTTATCACCATTCTTCCCAAATGCACACTCTTCACAGATTCGAACCTTTACTGTCGGTCTCACAAACGAATCGCATACGGGGCAACGGCCATCACATTTTTCACACACCTTGCCAATATGTGTACCTGGCTGCTTGAGACACATTACCAAATCCAGTTGATGACGCGACATCTTGTATCGTTGCTGATTCCTCCAAAAATTATCAACTCGATGCTCATTGATGAAGAAATCAATGATCTCTATTAGGATTGAAATACTTAAACAAGTAGTGCTCTTACCAGATGACTTCAATAGGCTGAAACTGGGTAACAATTACTATTTTGGTGAAATATCAGTGATGGCCATAAAAGTGAACCACCGTGAAAAAGTTTCATACAGGCGCATTAAGCTAGCTCATTTGAGACCGGTATAATGCCATTAGCACTGAAATTCATTTGAAATAGTTACTATTCTCAGCGCAAATACAGTTTCCATAACCAGCGGTGGAAATAAATACTCGATAGACTTTAGACTACTTGACTTGTTAGCAAGTCCACAAAAGAATAGCCTGAGACTCTGTAGACTCCATATGCATTAGGTTTACGGTCTTGAGAGAGACCGTTTCTGAAGTGGTGGATTCTGGCTGCTTCGTAGTACCGCTATAAAGGCAAAAGAATTCAACTTGGAAGCTCAAAGAAAGCTTGGTACATTTCAAAGTTGGAACGTTAGGCTTTTTCCGAACTGGTGATATCTCTATTTGCCACATATTATTGATGATCCAACCTCGTGCAAGGTACAGCTGGAACCGGATTTTTACAGAAGTGAGCTTTTTGAACCCTTAGTATCCCACCAATATGGCCGATAAGGAATCTTGCACTATTTGCCTTGAAGCGCTGTTCAGGGCTAGAAACTCTCATATTATCACCAGGCTACAACCTTGTGGACACCATTACCATACAGAGTGCATCAATCTCTGGACAGAACGCTCCAATAACTGTCCTACATGTCGTTGTCTGTTTGACGTTATTGAAACAATCGATGCCAAAGAAAACGTTGTCAGCTCAGTAATGGCTGAGAAAAAAGACCACGAACACACTGAGGAGTACTTTGTAGGGCGGAGTGATGATGAGATGATGATAGATTCAGGAACAGGGGTAACAGAAAGACGAATCAACAGCTTGATTGCCAGATCCAATCGATGTATTCTGTGTGAAAGAAGAGCTGGTTATGTGACTTCGTGCGATACGTGTTCTTCAACTTTTCATCCACTGTGCTTGGGACTGTACCCTGGATCATACTGGATGTGCCCCATGTGTGACTCTGAACAACTGAGCTATGAAGGGCCTCAATTCAGAAGAAGATGTAGACATAGTGCCACTACACATAGGATTTACACAATGAACAGGGATACCATGATGGTTGCGAGACCACAGCCTGTCATTGAGGAACAAATCATCGAGAGGGACAACGATCTGACACAAGAAGAACGAAATGCATGGGAAACTCTTGACTTTTTAAAGAACAATAAGTTTGTTCCTTCGCAAAGCACTGAGACCAGCGAAAATAATTCTAGCAGGGGTACTAGCACTGCTGAAACCTCAAGCTTTACTGCGGCTCCAGGCCCTTCAGTAGCTTTGAAAAAGAAACAGAAGCTTCCATCTCGGAGGGGAATGCTGAAAAAGATTAGCGCAAGTCGTACGCAAAAGAACGAGGCTCAACTAGACACAGTGACCAAAATTACGGGACCATCATTAGTAACCACGCTCTTAGAGCAGATGAAAGAAAGCAAATACCTGAAAGTGGAATCTTCTTCGTTTTTAGCTTGCCATGCAAATAAAATTCAGAAACTACCGCTTCAAAATTCATCACCACCAGAATCTTTCAGCTCGCCCTCATCAACTTCATCACCAGTGATGCAACCCATAGCAGGGTCACCAGACTCATCAATATCAGATGCGGAATTGACAGTACCTAGACCGAATAAATCGCTTTGCAAAATGGCTTTGCCTGAAAAAAGTTTGACGCTTGAACAGAAGTCTACACTACAAGAAATTGTGCGAAATAAATTGAGACCATTGTATAAGGAAGGAAGAATTAACGAGAATCAGTATACAGATGTTAACAAGAAAGTCAGCCATGTTCTGTACGATATATGTCTAAATGAAGGTAACGAGGATTATGATTTCGAAAACATTGCTAAAGTACAAGTAACTCGTGAAATCGAGAGACTACTTAATTAGTGAAGAGGAACTGGTGATATGTATTTGGGGTTTCAATATAGAGGTAATTAATTGGTTGGTTACTACTTGTGACAATATGCCATCTACTGTAATTCAACGTAGTAGCCGTATTATAAGCGGATTCTCATCTTCTGCGTCCGGGTCTCGAAGGTCTACTGAACTTCAGATTCGATTTTAACTCAGAAGTGTTTTCAGCTGCATCACTTTCAAATTCAGATAGTTCTAGTTCAACAGCATCCCCAACCTCTAAAACCTTGTCAATTTGATGCGATTTTTTCAAATGATTGATTATCCCTTGTTTGTTCGAGGCATAAACCATGCGATCTTTGACTTTTGAACCGGATGGGCATGAATATATGAAAAAGACTCTATCGTCGAATTTCACAACGTTAAATTGAGGAGATTCGGAAGAAATTGCTGTCAGCAGATCTTTAGGAGTTGACACAGGTGTCGAATTGGACAAAAAAACTTCCTCTTTCGAAAGGTCAAGATTCAGCGAGTACAGTTCATTCGGTTCGAGAGAAAAGTTAGTGTTGTCGTTAAAATTGAATGCGAAGTTGTTTGAATGACTGACAAGCGCCTTTTTCTTGGAGGAGCTGTTCAAGGCTGTTTCGAGTTCTAAGTCCTTTATGTTTTGTAATTCTTCCTCCTTCCGAGACAGTGTGTTCGACTCTTCACTGATGGAATGCTTCCAATTCTCATACGAAATTTCATCCAGAGAGTTCAAGAAGAGAATATTGACAAAGAACTCAGACCCCAATTGTCTTATCAAAGTGTTTCTTGAAGATGCATATAGCATTTTAGATTTGACTGCAGCGTAGTCGGGCACATAAGAAATGAAACTGTAGTGCGACTCATTGGTGTCATGTTTAACAATGATGTATCTAGGCTCAGAATCACTCAAAGATGATTGCAATGCATCGAAACTCCTTGGTAGCGAGTTTTGGAGGTCAATGATATCAGCTAAATCTATCGCTTCTTCAATGATAGAAGCCACTAAGATTGGCTGTTTCTTATCGACAAATTCCTTGAAAGACGTAATGAGCTCCTGGCTTGGAGCAATTCCAGACTGTGCAGACATTTTCAAAATACTAATACGGTTCCCTGAAAAATTTAGAGTCCTAGATGAACAGAAGGACGTCTGGGGATTCAAACTTCCAAAAACCCGTTACGTTGTATTTTTCAGGAATTTGATCAAAGCTACTAACAAAACAAAAATTGAGGATGAATTCAAGACAGTTCGAGACTGGATTTATCCATTCCGAAGCCAGAAAACTAAGAACGTATCCACAAGAACGCTATCCAGCTTAAGCAAATCGTATCTCATATGATAGTAGTAGAAATGGCTACCAAAAAAAGATGCAATATAGTGCTTTCGACCAGATTATCAAAAAGTAACAATATGTTATCCTTCTTGAAACGGAAGTCAGTTAGATGCAGCTTATTACCTTTTTTTTATAATACTGCGCGAGCCCGGAGTCGAACCGGGGGCTCAAAGATGGCAACTTTGAATTTTACCGCTAAACCACTCGCGCCTTTTTGCTGTTTCGTTGTTCGACATTTGTGACTCGACTCCAGCCGGAATTAATCACGTGTCAATTACAAATTGGGAAATATTCTTGTTTCGGGAGTTCCATAGTGAAAACGCGGTCCATTCGAATTGTACAGCGAAAAACTCAGTTTGATGTAAACAACAAACTACAGCACTGACAATCGACCTTAGCAGCGGTAATTGGTGGCTCGTTCAATTGTGCGTCTAGTCTTGGACAGGGATCACTTGAACCAGCTCATTCTGATTTTCACAAGCTTAGTGTTAACCCTTGCTACTCTCAGATTTTCTGGCACACATTCTTTTTCTATTGTTTACATTTTTTTGCTAGCGAGCTAGAACAGGAGCTGCAAGACCATTGCTACGAGGGCGGCCTCAAAGACATACCCATCAAATAAAGCACTTTATCGCATAAGAAAAGGGCAGCTAGACACCGTGGCACATTTTGCATTACGACTTTTCCTCGAAGAATAGCAATGACGGACATTATACCGTACAATGTTGATGACCTGGATACATCCAGCTTCAATGTGGATGAGAAGGTTATAACTAAACAGGAGCGTCCAGCGACTCAATTACAGAGTGTTGACCTTATAACTCTTATAAACCTTCTAACATCTCCATCAGATATTGATTATGAACTTATTTCTGATTTTTTTTTAACATACAGGCTGTTCATCTCACAACTCTCTCTGCTGAAGGTCTTACTTCTAAGGTTCAGGTGGTCGATAGAGGCAGTTTCTGACATCTCACATGAAGTCCTGCATGATCTGGGAAAGCTGTCATTAGTCAGAACTTTTGTGGTCCTAAGGCATTGGCTTCTGAACTACTTCATTGATGACTTTCTACCATCTGTTGAAATACGGAAGGTTTTCGTAGAAAGCATCAACTCATATCAGACACAGGACATGTTCACGCAAAGAGTGTTATCGACCCTCAAGAAACATTGGACAAGCTGCTCCAATAAGGCATGGGATGAAAAGGTCTCACCAGAGAGCTTCGACTCTTTCAAGATCCGAATTGGCCCTGAGGAATCATCACAATGTTCCAAGAGGCTCTCACAATATGCATTCCATCAGCAAACTGATAGTGTCACTAGAAACTTGACAGTATTAGCTACTTTTGATAAACAGACTATCCATAGATTGCCAATACCCAATCCACTATCGCATAACAGACTTCAACCGAAGGTCTTTTTGAACCCCAAAAACTCAAATTTACGACTTAGTATAATAGCATCATCGCAGCAGTACACTAGATCACAACAGGACAATATTAAAAAGGACAAAAGTAACACTCTTCTCTACCGGACACTGACAGGAGTCATATCTCCAAGCGATACCAATAGAATAAGGGGTAACGCAGAATTTCCTAATGGTTACAAGCCTACTGAGTTCAAGCCTCCAACACCAGTTAAGAAAATGGAGATCGTTGTTCCTCTACCACCGACTTCAAAACCTCAGCCGAAGGGTCTCAAACCTCTAATTGAGAACTGGATCAGAACCTTCCATTTGCATAGCACAAAACAAACAAAAAAAGAGAATACACCTGTGGAAAAATTCATGAGAAATGTCGTTTCCATCTCTGAGCCTGATAATAAAGCATTAGAAAAGTTAGCAGATGGAAAATTCGATATTCTCAGTGCAAGAACTATTGATGAACTAGAATATCTAGTGCAGTTTCACAACGCCTTACTGAGCAAACATGGACCAATTTTAGATGTGAATACCTCTAAAAACTCGTTCAGTTTTACTAGTGAAGATTTGACGGATAATTCTGCCAAGCAGACATCGAATATTGACAATATGAACATTTGCGAATGCTTCTCTAACATTTCTAAAAGTGTTATATCCTTTCAGAATAGATCAAAATTAGACTGTTCTGAGGAATCCGACGGAAGATCACATGTGTCATATGATTCAATGCTATCAGAGAGTAAAAAATCAGTAGTTGATAATGCTGGTACTGAAAAATCTATGAAAAAAAAGCAGAAATTTGCTAATTTGAGAGAGTTCAATTTCGAAAGTGGTAAAGAGTCTAAGGAAGATACTGAGAAGAAAGGAGACAACGATGTGGAAAATTTTAGCTTCGAAAGTTCCAATCAAAAGAACACTGAAGCTGATGAATTGCTGAGCCTTGAAAGCTGTCCTACATCTATTATATCAGAAAGCACCAACCAAAATGTAATTCATCAAACAAGAAATGATAGACAGAATCGAACAGTCAGCAACATCGAAGAACATATTGCTGAGGCGCAATCACAAAAGGCTGATGATAAAGATGGGTCCATCATGGAAGAGAAAGAATTCGTTGAGGAAAGAGATCAACTAAATGATAACGAGGAGATTTTAAACAATTCGGATTATGATGATATCGAGTCTTTTGTATCAACATATGAAGATTTGGATGAAGCTGTGGATAAGAACAGTGAAGTCAAAATTGAAACCATTGATACCCAAAATGAGCCAAAGACGCCTCCTTCATTGGATGGCATAATTTCATCTACACCACGAGTTTCCCCAATAAAATCGCTGCATGAATCAAAAGACTTCACCAAAGCAGAATCCCAAACTGACTCTAGAATTTTGTCGAAACATAACAGAATTGATAATGGCGACGATAAGGCTACTGGAAAAACCTTGAATTTGAATGAAGCTCCATCATTTACAAGAATCTCTAATGATTCGTTTACTTCAACGTTTTCAAGTGCCTCCCAAATTCAGAGTTTAACCGGAGAAAGACATTTGTCATACTTATCAACTAGATCTCATCAACAAGGCCACCGTCCTAAGCAACACCCGGATAGATCTACAGCACCCAGCATTGATCGTTCTAACACCACGATTTTCAGTGATATCACCAAACCTATTCAAAAGTTGGCCAATATTTCAATTGAAGCTGAAAAAGAGGAAGATGAAACAGGAATACTTAGGTCAAAGGAAGCTTTCATGAAATGTTCCTCTGATTCCAATAATACAGACATTGAAAGTAAATCTATAAGTTTGATACCGTCCATGTCCTCAGACCAATTTGTTGTACCCTATCCTGGTGTTGACAATGAGGTTGTTGCAGAACTAGCAGCTATTTCTGATGATTCATATACTGAAGATCCTATCGAAGCAGCATTATTGAAATTAGAGGGTACTTACGTGAGGAGAAGTAAAAATGGTATACATGGTAATTTGTCAAGAAAGCAAACCTCTCATTCGACGAATTCGTTGGAATTATTGAAGCAAGTGGAAGATCTAAGTATAAGTAAACCAATCGGGGAATCCAAGAGAAACTCAGTTTTCGTTGACCAGAGACGCAAAACCAAATTATTTTCACTGACACCGGTTTTACAAAAAGATTTATCATACGTCGAGAAATCAAGTTCTAAAATCTTACTTGAATTACTATTAACTCATAAGATAACTAATGAAATACTTCAGGTTTCAAATATGGAAAGTCATATTTCATTTATTCTGAATTTCGATTCAAAGACATTAGCACAACAGTTCACTTTAATAGAGAAGGATTCTTTGCTCGAGATTGACTGGAAAGAGTTGATTGAACTTAAATGGGATTCGAATGAATTGATTTCTGTAAATAGCTGGCTTGAGCTACTGGTTCAAAATGAGGATATCCATGGAATTGATTTGTGCATTTCCAGATTCAATTTAACTGTAAATTGGATTATTTCTGAGATATTGCTCACTAAAAATGTCACCTTGAGAAAGATAACAATTCAAAGATTTATTCATATTGCGCAAAATTGCAAAGTTTTGCAAAACTATTCGACTTTGATGCAAATATTGCTGGCTTTAGGGTCAGACAAAATTATGAAATTGAAGGAAACCTGGAGGGTTATTGAACCAGGGGATATATTAATCTACAAAAATCTGGAGTCAATTGCGTCTCCGTTCAAGAACTTTTTCAACTTGAGATCCGAAATTAACAACCTAAAACCATCCTTGGGATGTGTTCCCTTCTTGGGACTATATTTATCGGATTTGATATTCAACAAAGAAAAAAACTCTTGTAAGGATAACAAAATCAACTTTGGTAAGTTCAGGACAACTGCCAGAATCGTCAAGTCGTTAATTCAATGCATTCAGTGGTCGAGTCTATATCAATTGGAGGTTAAAGAAGAAGTATTGAGTAAATGCTTGTACATAAAAACTTTGACAGAAGACGAAATGAAAGAGTGCTTACTGCAGATTCGTTAAATGGATCAGTAATAGCTACTTATTTGGAGCCCAAGTGCTACTATACACTTCTCAGCGCATCGATACCTAAACACCACCGACAATGCTAATAAATCATTAATAAACAAACTATTCATATATCTCAAGCTTTTGGCTGTCCCAAGGAAGTAAGGCTAGTGACGTATTTCATCATGGTTGTAGCTCGATATTTTTATGTTAGATGACTCTTTTTTCTTTGATAGATTGCAGGTTATACTTTCTAAACTAGTGTCGTGCTGCTACCGCATATATCTTTCTTGGAGCGGATCTCTTCAACGACTCAACATACCGCTGCAGAACCGTCTAAAACTAGGAGCTGTAACTCATGGATGTCTATACAACTGGAATATTTGGTCACCGGTAAGAATACTCTACTCTTTCTCCAATACAGACTTTTTTATTACAGAAGCTCTTGCGATTATTATTACCGTTCTGGGTCGAGACGGGTCGAGATCATTTTCCTTTCCCTAAGGAGACTAAATTAGTGCCATGGAGATAATTATCTAAAAAAAAAAGCTTCGAATTGTAGTCTAAAACTCTGATCAAACAAGTCGATTCTGTTTTCAAAGTGATTCCAAAGTAGCAGATATATAAAGCTTGGAAATCTGATCAAAACGATCACAAACATCACTGAGTTGTCTCAACTTTTAAGTGCAAGAGTCACAGATTCATATTCACAAAGAGATGATTTTGAAAATAACAATCCATATGTGAGGCATGAATTCCATACCGCAATAGTCTAATTTATCTCTATTTACATCTCTATCCAAAGTCTATAAAGCTAAGTTATCCTCGCTGATCCTTTTAATTTGATGTTCACCTCCTGACAGTAATCTAACTGAACAAAACATCCCAGAGATGAGCACACTCCAAGATATTGAACACGGAAAAGTCACTTTGAAAGCCAGTCTTTTGAGACTCGATAGCGCCATTAGGGTAAATCATGCCTTCAACGATCCCTGTACTTTCATAGATGGGTTCTGCAAGCACTACGAGAACATCAAACTTCCTGCTGAGATCAAAGTACCTCATACTCATAAACCAGGCAGCGATTACTTTAGTTCCCGAGTTGCATATACTCAGGTAGAACATGCAAGCTCGAGTAAAGGCAAAGCATATAGCAAGCCAAAAAACAACACTTATTATCTTTGTGCTTATTGTTTCCCTTTTGAAAAGGCTGTGCACAAAGAAACTCGTGATGGTGAAATGACTATCTCTGATCTACCAAAGTTTTACGACAGTCTTCATTCAGAATTCACTCATCATATGACCGGTGTGCATGGTATCAACAATAAGAATGGAAAGGTATTAGATCCATTTATTGTGTTCTCAAAGTCTAAGCTCAACAAAAAATCTAATACCGAATTTGAATATGCCTTAAGCTCTATTTGTCCCTATAGCGATATATCAGAAAGAAAAGCATGCCTTGCAGAATTTGCTTTCAATTGCAAATTGGAGAACCCTTTCAAGTCTTACTTAAGACACGTGAAAGAGTGCCATGGAGAACATCCGAAGTATTCGAAGATCAATCGCTATAGTGCTTTGGCTATCGATCCCACAACTGGGAATGCCATTCCTAATAAGGTTATCCCAGTCGACAAAGAACAGTATCAGAAGACCTTGCTGGTTGCAATGCAGAATTGTGGAAATAGAGTCATCGATATAGAGTGCTGTGAGGATGAGGAACTGTTGAACCGCGCCCAAAGCTGTGTCAAAAGAGATCCTTTTGATTCGAGATTGTCCAAAAAGAGAAGCATTTCTGATGACGATGATTCTGAGCACCTCTATAAAACTACAAAGACACACAGTTTCTCTGGAAACATCCCATATACTCCCGCCAGTTCTCCTAACCAAAACACCAGTGACATAAATTCAGATATTGAATGTTCAAGCACGGCTCAGCCAAGCTCATTGCCTCCTAGCTCTATTGGACTGGAGGAGCTCTTTCACTTCACAACGGATCATCAGACCAATTTCGAGGAGTTTGACCAAAAATTTCCTGATAATTATAGTACCGGTATACGTATGAACATACCTCGTACGCCCGACCACCATCTCATTGGAAAGGAGCACTTCTCAACTCAAACGACTGAAGACTTTAATCTTCGTAGTTCTGAACTTTCACAAACCTGTCTTCAGTTTCCCCAAACTGTTAGTTTCTTGAGCATGTTACAAGCAGATTTCAAGCAGGTGTATGACGAAATACTTTTCAGAAACATTGCAGAGTTTTCTGGATCAACTGAAGAGCCGGAGGACATGCCTCGAACCATAGATCCTAGAATACTTTGATTGAGTCGTTTTTATTGGCAAACAGGTTCTTGCAAATTGTCCGTGCTTTCGAATCCTGAATATGCCATATACACATCTAAATTTCACGTCTACATGCCATGAGAATCCTGTCATTATATCTCCCAGCTCGAGGTGAGTTTCGCGTTTTATCACATTGTGCTCAGGGTGCATTTGTTGGTTCAGGTATCGTTAGAAGTCAGATATCATTTAGAGAGATTTTTTTGCATTTGATTTATGTGCTATTCTTTTGAATTTTTAGCAACTGTAGAATTCCATTGCTCAAAAAAACTTTAGACTCCTGTTCACATTACTTCTCCTCCTCATAGCTATATACTCTCATGTTCTTATACACAGCTGCAGCTACTACATAGCTCTTATAAACACCTATTTCCTAATTCGCTCTTCAGAATTGATTATATAATACAAATTCGGGTAATCTCATCGACTGTCAAAATTAGACGTGTTTTTATCAGAAAATTTTTTTTATATTTCTTTTATATAAGGGAAAGAAACAGGAATAACAAAAATTGTATAGGAAAATTTAGTACTGCTTCACTTGTGCTATTACATTTGATCATCATAATAATATGTCTGACGAGGTATGCGAATATTTATGGGGATTTTGCTATAAGAGCCGATATTAACTTTTTTCTTTCATCATAGATCATCTGGCAAATTATAAACCAACAGTTTTGCTCTTTTAAGCTCAAAACGACAAAAGAACAGAATTTTTGCAGAAACGAATTCAATGTCAGCGGGTTATGCTCCAGACAGTCGTGCCCTCTAGCGAATGCCAAATATGCAACAGTAAAAAACATTGAAGGACGACTATACCTGTACATGAAGACAGCTGAAAGAGCACATACCCCTGCTAAGTTATGGGAAAGAATCAAACTTTCCAAGAATTATACAAAGGCATTGGAGCAGATTGATGGACATCTATTATACTGGAACAAGTTTCTGATCCACAAATGTAAACAAAGATTGACAAGACTGACTCAAGTTGCCATAACTGAACGTCGACTAGCACTGAAAGAAGAAGAAAGACATTATGTTGGAGTCAAACCGAAGATAAAGAGAAGAGAAGAAAACAGAGAGAGAAAGGCATTAGCTGCGGCAAAGATTGAAAAGTCCATTGAAAAGGAATTATTGGAAAGATTGAAAAGTGGGGCCTATGGCGATAAACCGCTTAATGTTGACGAGAAGATTTGGAGAAAAGTTCTTGGCCACGTTGAAAACGAAGACGGCATTGAAAACGAAGAGGAAGAAGAAGAAGAAGAAGACTGGGATAGTGAAATGGAGGAAGAAGATGACAGTGACGTTGGCGAAATCGAGTTCGTCGAGGATGAGGGCGATGACGAATTGGTTGATGTTGAAGATCTAGAGAACTGGTTGGATGGAAGTGAGACCAGTGACGAAGACCAAATGTCGAATGACTCTTCTGATGATAGCGACGATTCCAGCGACGAAGAATCCAGTACAAAGAAACGCAAGAGACCTGCTAAGGAAAACAGAACTCAAAAGAGACGTGCTAAAATTGAAGTTGAGTACGAGGACGAGCCAGTTATCAACACGGTTGCCGCTCAGTAATAAAACGGGGTTGCTGAATGTGGGCATCTATACATTAAGTGGGTTTGAGGTTTATTATTTGCATTTAATCTAAGAAAAAGTTTAGAGATTTTAGGGGTATAGTAGCATTTCGCAAGAGAGGAATAAAAACAATTTTTTGATGGCATGTCCTAGCACATTGACTTGTAGGTTCTGGTCTAGGATCTTCTCATCGAAAACAAGTATCAAAATAAAGCACGGTAGCTTCACTAGATTGTAGGCAAATAAATACTGTTTGTAAATTCTAGTATTCGTTTCTATTATTGGGAGAAAGATTGGTAGTCGCACTTCTTTGGAGGCCATGCTTGAAAATTAAAGCAGTGATGGCTACGTATCAAACACGACTGAGAAGCCTTAGCCGAAAACTATAGCTGAGCTCCAATCTTTGAGCAGGATGGATTTACATAGTGCTGAAGAATCACAGCCTAGTAATTTTGCAAAAAATCCCGAAAATACACTCTTTGACATCGATTTGCTTGCATCGTCGACTGATAGACACCAGCCATCTCAACAAGATAAACTACAGCAGCAGTCCATTGATGTGGATTTGTTGGGGTCGTCGCTCAACACGGAGAGTGCTTACTCTAATATCAAAGACAATGCTTTCAACAACCTAAGAAGTGGTATCATACCACAAGAAACGATGGATCTTGAAGACCCCTTTGACGATCAATTCATCGAAAATGATATAGATGACAATGCCAAGGATCCGTTTTCTGATCCAAACAATTTGCACACTACAAGGAAACCTGGGATTTACTCGAGCATGAAACAAAAACTGGGATTGGAGACACCGTATCAAGACATTGGTATACCGTTGGAAAATTATCCGAATAATCCTCAAAATGAAGATCCATTTAGTGACGGGAATGCAGTCGGTTCAGACTCTAGGCCGCCACCAGATAGGGACCTCAATGAAGATGAAAGAAATACTTTTGATATACGCCGCATTTACGATAGACTACGTGGTCGGAAACCTACTTTGGACGTGAACAAGGGCCCAAGAGTCATTCATATTAATGATAAGATCTCAAATGATGCTTTTGGATATGGTGACAACCACATTTCTACAACAAAGTATAATTTTGCCACATTTCTACCAAAGTTTCTGTTTCAAGAGTTTTCAAAATATGCCAATCTGTTCTTTTTATTAACTTCAATAATTCAACAGGTTCCACATGTTTCCCCAACTAATAGATATACTACGATCGGGACATTATTAGTTGTGCTCTTAGTGTCAGCTTTGAAGGAGATAATGGAAGACCTCAAAAGAGCGAATTCAGATAAAGAGCTGAACTCCTCAAAAATCGAAGTTTTGTCACCAGATCATGGTGAATTTATAACCAAAAAATGGATAAATCTGTCTGTTGGGGACATCGTTAGTGTTAAATCAGAAGAAGCAATTCCTGCAGATTTAATTTTACTTACATCCTCGGAACCTGAAGGCCTTTGCTATATTGAAACTGCTAATTTAGACGGTGAAACCAATCTTAAAATAAAGCAAGCCTTGCCTGAAACTTGTCATTTAGTGGCACCGGCTGATCTATTGTCTATGAGAGGTAAGATACTTTCAGAGCAGCCGAATTCAAGCCTGTACACATATGAAGCTAATTTGAATCTCTTCAACAAGGAATATCCACTTTCGCCTGATCAGATGCTTTTGAGAGGTGCCACCCTGAGAAATACAGCATGGATTCATGGGATGGTTATTTTCACAGGACATGAGACAAAGCTAATGCGTAATGCAACTGCTACCCCGATTAAGAGAACAGCTGTCGAAAGAATCATTAATCTTCAGATCGTTGCATTGTTTGGAATATTGATTCTACTGTCATTGATTTCATCTTTGGGTAACGTGATCATGCTGTCAACTGATGGCAGACATCTGAAGTATCTTTACTTGGGTGGAAGCAGTAAAGTTGGCTTATTTTTCAAAGATATCTTGACATATTGGATCCTGTTCTCTAATTTGGTTCCAATATCTTTGTTTGTTACAGTAGAAGTTATAAAGTATTATCAAGCTTTCATGATCTCGTCAGACTTGGATCTTTATTGCCCAGATACAGATACTCCAACTGTGGTTCGTACTTCAAGTTTGGTGGAAGAACTGGGTCAAATTGGATATATCTTCAGTGACAAGACTGGTACTCTGACAAGAAATATTATGGAGTTCAAATCCTGCTCTATTGCAGGACACTGCTATATAGACGAGATACCAGAAGATAAGATGGCTAAAGTAATTGATGGAATTGAGGTGGGGTTCCATACTTTCGAAAAATTACGGGATAATATGAATACAGGCGAAGATGCGAGTATTATAGACGAATTTTTAACATTGCTTGCAACTTGTCATACTGTTATACCCGAAATACGTGAAGATGGATCAATAAAATATCAAGCAGCTTCTCCTGATGAAGGAGCATTAGTACAAGGGGGTGCTGATTTGGGATACAAATTCACTATTCGTAAACCAAAATCTGTCACTATTGATGCCAATGGGATTGAAAGGGTATATGAGCTATTACACATTTGTGAATTCAATTCCACAAGAAAAAGAATGTCAGCTATACTGAGACTACCTGATGGCTCTATCAAACTATTTTGTAAAGGTGCTGACACTGTTATTTTTGAAAGATTAGCTGAAAACAACCCTTATATCACAGCCACAACACGTCACTTGGAAGATTACGCAGCAGAGGGTCTTCGAACATTATGCATTGCTATGAGAAACATTTCTAAGGAAGAATATGCTGAGTGGTCTAAAATCTACAATGCTGCTGCTACTGATTTAGAAAATAGATCTGAAAAGCTGGATGAGGCAGCTGAATTAATTGAAAAAGACCTGTTTCTTCTTGGTGCTACTGCAATTGAGGACAAATTACAAGATGGTGTTCCAGAAACGATACATACTTTACAAGAAGCCGGTATCAAAATATGGGTTTTGACTGGTGATAGACAAGAGACAGCCATCAATATCGGAATGAGTTGTAAATTATTAAGTGAAGACATGAACCTTTTGATTATCAATGAAGACAGTGCAGAAGCTACCAGACATAACGTGGAAGCGAAATTGAAAGCTATCAAACATTATGAAATCTCTCAAAGCGAGATCGATACCTTAGCTTTAGTGATTGATGGTAAATCTTTGGGGTTCGCTCTCGAAGAATTTGATAGCCTACTTTTGGAGTTAGGATGTCTTTGCAAGGCAGTGATTTGTTGCAGAGTCTCACCTTTACAGAAAGCTCTCGTTGTTAAAATGGTACGTAAACACAGAGGAGATTTGTTACTGGCTATCGGCGATGGTGCCAATGATGTCAGTATGATACAAGCGGCCCATGTTGGCGTTGGTATCTCTGGTATGGAGGGTATGCAAGCTGCCAGAAGTGCTGACTTTGCTATCGGGCAATTCAAATTTTTGAGAAAGTTACTGCTCGTTCATGGTGCCTGGAGTTATCAAAGAATCAGTCAAGCTATTTTATATTCGTTTTATAAAAATATTGCGCTATACATGACTCAATTTTGGTATGTTTTCATGAACGGATTCTCTGGACAATCAATCATGGAATCTTGGAGTTTGACTTTCTATAATGTGCTTTTCACTGTTATGCCGCCTTTCGTGCTAGGTGTTTTCGACCAATTTGTCTCTTCAAGATTATTGGATAAATATCCAGTCTTGTATCAGCTAGGTCAGAAGGGCACTTTCTTCAACGTGACAATCTTCTGGGGCTGCTTAGTGAATGGGTTTTATCATTCTGCTGTTATTTTTGTTGGAAGTATTTTATTCTATAGATGGGATACTGCATTGAGCGGCGGATTAACAGCGGATCACTGGACATGGGGAACAGCAATATATACCGCTTCCATATTGACAGTTTTAGGTAAGGCAGCTTTAATTACCAACATGTGGACCAAATTCACGCTTGTTGCAATTCCTGGTTCCTTTTTATTATGGTTAGCATTTTTCCCAGTATATTCTGTGGTTGCACCAAAGGTCAATGTTTCCAGAGAGTTTACTGGTGTTCTAGCCCATCTGTATACAAGTATAACTTTCTGGGCTATGATTTTTGTCTTGCCTGTACTATGTCTGCTGAGAGACTTTGCCTGGAAATATTACAGAAGAATGTACTACCCAGAGAGCTATCATTACGTTCAAGAGATCCAGAAGTATCATATTCAAGATTATAGACCAAGAATTGAAAAGTTTCAAAAGGCCATTAGAAAAGTTAGACAAGTGTCAAGAATGAGAAAGCAAAGAGGGTTTGCTTTTTCACAAGCAGAAGGCGGACAAGAGAAAGTTATCAGAATGTACGATACCACCAAATCTAGAGGTCAATATGGTGAAATGAGAGAGGCAGATCCGATGTTTTAGTTTGTTATTAGTAGTATAATGGCTTTTTTTAATTACTCTGTTTTGAAAATATAGGCATGTATTCATGATTCAATACTTGACTATGTATTTTTAAATTTTGAGATTCTTAATATCTAGTGTCTGATGAATGAACGGTCTTTGACCACCGCCTCCTAAATAGTCGCCAACAACTTGACCATGCCCTCTTATCTGGTATTGATAGATAACTAAGCCTTCAAGTCCAACGGGGCCTCTAGCATGTATTTTGTTTGTAGAAATTCCAACTTCAGTACCGAACCCATACCTGAATCCATCCGCAAATCTAGTCGACGCATTCCAATACACACCAGCTGAATCCACAGCTTTCAAAAACTTCTCAGCGGCATCTTTGTTTTCAGTGATGATGCATTCAGTATGCTTGGAGGAATGTATGTTGATATGGTTGATTGCTGTCTCAACAGAATCTGTAAAGTCGACAGCTAAATCAAAAGAGAGAAACTCCTTATCAAAATCACCATCGACAGCTGGGACAATTAGGTCTGAGTTTTTTGGTAAAGCTTCTTCAACTTCTGGTGTAACGTGAAGTGTAACGCCGTTGTCTAATAATAGATTGGTAATTTTCTGGACTTTATCTTTTAGATCTTTATGGATCAATAGCTGTTCCACAGCATTACAACCTGCTGGATAGTTCGTTTTGGCATCCAAGACTACTTTAGCAGCCATTTCTAGATCGGCGTTCTTGTCTACATAGATCGAACAAATACCGTCAGCATGACCCAAGACAGGAATCTTGGTATTACTCTTGATGTTGCGAACCAATTCGTTTGACCCCCTTGGGATAACAAGATCGATATAGCGATCTTGGTCAAGCAAATCCGCGACATGCTGCCTCGAAGCAATCAGCTGTATCGCATCTTTTGGCACTGCTGTTTTGCTTAGTGTCTCATTAATGACAGTTGCCATTGCTGTGAATGTATTCAACGATTCTTTACCACCTTTTAAGATAGCAGTATTCCCAGACTTGATTGCTAGTGCAGTGATATTGGCAATGACTTCTGGTCTTGACTCAAATATTATCAGCAACACGCCGACAGGAGCACTGATTCTGAATAACTCTAGTCCTTCGTCAAGTTTGGTAGCGAGCGTAATTTTACCAACTGGGTCCTCTAGGGCAGCCACATCCAGTATTCCCTGAAGCATCACATCAAACTTGTCTCCCTTTGCTAAATCTAAACGCTTGACCAAGGCTGGCGAGAGCTGTTGCTCTTCAGCAGCCAACATATCTTTACGGTTTGCTTCTAGTATCGATGCTTTGTCCGCCTTTAAAGCATCATGAACCGCAACTAAGGCCGCCTTTCTCTGTTCATTTGAAAGTGTCTTCAGCACTGTTGATGCAATACGGGAGTTCATAGCTACTACTTCAGCCATATTAGCTCTGAATGTCTGCTCCTCGTTCGTAGTTTATATATGGTTTTGATAGATTCACTTTAAGAAATGCTTTTTTTTTTTTGTGATTGTTAGTCATCAGATCAAGAGATAGCAGAACAGACGATAAAATTGAAGCTACAGTGATTTCAAACATTATAGGTGTTATGACGATTTCATATGTACTGCATTGTATCAGCTGGTGTTACCAGGATAACAATCACCTTTTTGCTCATTAGTGAGGAGATACTAGATCCAACATTATAGTATCGAATACGACAGAAAGGGCCAACTTAGTATTCATCTTCGTTGTCGTGGAAGAAAAGGCTAAAGACGATTATCGTTGTGTAGACAATTAAGCCACCACTCATACTCATCATTGTAGCAGGTAATGTCACAAGTCTGACGTGAAATAACACTATTGGCAGTGCTAAAGGATTTGGTCAGGAAAAAGAGTTCGGACGCTAAGAGTCAAGAGATTAGACTTACCAAGCCCGCTGACAACCAATGCCCCTGTAAAGAACCTTGCAAAATCGTTTGATCCGCTATAGACATAAATTTCGTTAATATGCAGTTTAGCTACCTGAGACAAACCTTCGACATACTTTGAGGAATCCGTCATAAAATCATCGAATTCACTTCGACTGAATAATGCATTAGGAATAGGAGCGGCCAGGAAAAATCCCACTATAATAATTCACGTGTTAGAAGTGTCAGCTGGTTGTCTGATCCATAGTAAGTACGTACCGACGTATAAGGGGTACCAGTTGGACCACAGTGCACAGCTTAAGATTATGAGCAAGAACCCAGCAGCCAAGAACCCCGAAAGCGAGATTATCTTGGTTAAAGGCGAGATCTTCATTGTGGTAACCCGTTAGCCAGGGAATGACACTTTCTTCCGTACTGGGTCAAAGCACAACAACTCCTTCGTAGACCCACTTTCTAAGCTCGCTTTGATCGATATCAACCTTTTTTCCTTATTTCGATCAGAAAAACATAAATAAAACTTCCAAAATAGGCATATTACCATATACAATAACACAACTATACCATTAGAATACCAAGAGCATAAGCGACAAAGAGGATGCTTCTAAAGATTTAGGGATGTGGACCAACTTGCGGTATACTGGGCTCCCCATCGGGGGGATGAGAGTGTGATGAAGTGAGAATGAAGTTATTGGCCCCATTACTTTCACACCCACAGCTGCTACTGCTGAACAGAGAGGAGCTATATAGCACTGGGTAAAATAGAGAAAGGGAAGGTTGTCTATCCTTCTACATGTGCTATATTATAATTCTTAAGATTCAACGTTTCGCATTTTTATACTATATACAAATTGCTTGTAGACAGTTCAAACGGAATGAGAAATGCTTGCAAATGAATTCATAAACGCTCCCTATGTACATTTTGCTGACAAGCATTCCAGACTTCCGCAAACAGTCTAATGCACAAAATTTAAACAAATAAAACAACTATCAAAAGCCAAATATCCCCGCTCTGGTGCGTGTCGTTAGGCTTAGTTGTCTTTCTTTTCAGCACCCTCAGAGGTGTCGTTGTTACTTTGGTTTTTGTACAACTCTTCGAATAATTTCAAGGACTTTTGACTCAACTCATCGGTCTTTGTCTTGATCTCTTCGGCATTGACTTCCTCGCCACCTTGAGCTCTTGCAACCAATTCCTTCAAAGCAGTGATTTCTTTCTTGATTTCCTCAGCTTTTTCTTTATCGAGCTTCTCTTCAAATTCTTTCAATGATTTTTCAGTGTCGTTGAGGATTTGATCAGCTCTGTTGGCGTTTTCGACAGCAGCTTTTCTGGCTTTATCCTCATCAGCATACTTTTCAGCATCGGTGACCATCTTCTCGATTTCAGCGTCTGACAAACCAGAAGATCCAGCAACGGTGATAGATGCATCCTTGTTGGAAGCCTTATCTCTAGCAGAAACGTTGATGATACCATCAGCATCAATATCGAAGGTGACCTCGATTTGTGGGACACCTTTTGGAGCTGGTGGGATTCCGCTCAAGGTGAAGTTACCAATCAGTTTGTTGTCACGGACCAACTCACGTTCACCTTGGAAGACTCTAATTTCAACAGAAGTTTGACCTTCAGCAGCAGTGGAGAAGATTTGTGATTTCTTGGCTGGGATGGTTGTGTTTCTTGGAATCAATCTAGTGAAAACACCACCTAAAGTCTCGATACCTAGAGACAATGGAGTGACATCTAACAATAAGACATCAGTGACTTCACCTGCCAAGACACCACCCTGGATGGCGGCACCAATGGCAACAGCTTCATCTGGGTTAACCGCCTTGGATGGCTCTTTGCCGAACAACTCTTTGACAGTAGAGACAACCTTTGGCATACGGGTCATACCACCAACCAAAAGGACTTCACCAATGTCAGAAGTAGATAGAGAAGCATCTTTCAATGCTTTCTTGACTGGGTCAATAGTTCTCTTGATTAATGGGTCAACGAGCGCCTCGAATTGAGCTCTAGAAACCTTTAGGTTGATATGCTTTGGACCGCTAGCATCGGCAGTGATGAAAGGCAAGTTGACTTCAGTGGAAACGGTGGAAGACAATTCAATCTTAGCCTTTTCAGAAGCCTCTCTGATTCTCTGAATAGCCATACGGTCGTTTTCCAAGTTGATACCGTTATCTTTCTTGAACTGTTCAACAATGTGTCTAACCAACACGATGTCGAAATCCTCACCACCCAAGTGAGTGTCACCATTGGTGGATTTGACTTCGAAAACACCATTCTCAATGTCCAAGATGGAGATATCAAAAGTACCACCACCCAAATCGAAGACGGCAACAACTTTCGAATCAGCCTTTTCCAAACCGTAAGCCAAGGCAGCAGCAGTTGGTTCGTTGACAACACGCAGCACGTTCAAACCAACAATCTGACCGGCGTCCTTTGTGGCTTGTCTTTGAGAATCGTTGAAGTAGGCTGGCACAGTGACAACAGCGTTCTTGATAGTCTTACCCAAGTAAGCTTCAGCGGTTTCCTTCATTTTGTTCAAAACGAAACCACCGATTTGGGCTGGAGAGTATGTCTTACCTCTAGCTTCTAACCAGGCGTCACCGTTCGAGTGCTTGACTATTTTGTATGGCACCTGTTTGAGATCTCTTTGCACTTCAGCGTCTTCAAAACGACGACCAATCAAACGTTTGGTGGCAAACAAGGTGTTCTCTGGGTTGACAACAGCTTGACGTTTGGCTGGAATACCAACCAAACGTTCGCCCTCCTTGGTGAAGGCAACCACAGATGGAGTGGTTCTTGAACCTTCAGCATTCTCAATGATTTTTGGAACTTTACCCTCCATGATGGCAACTGCAGAATTGGTGGTACCTAAATCGATACCAATGACTTGGCCTTGAACTTTACCATTCGAGTTGAAACGAGCCAAAGATGGCAGAAGACGTCTGGACTATATAAAATCACTTGTTAGAACAATCAATCAATTCGAATCTTCCCCACTAGAGTCAAAATGCACCCTTTTCGAATCGTCCACACCAAAACCTCTTTCCAAAACCTCACATCGTTCCTCCTCCCGCTAATAGGCACAAGCGCTGTGCGATCCGCTCGCTACCCGTGCCAAACGATCAATGGAGAAATGAAAAGATCCAAAGGCAAAAAAAAAAAAAAGAACAATCAAAAAGAGAGCAACCCCAGCTGACTGAATGTACTTACTGTACGCAAGGAGCGCAAGTTTTGTGAAAGCATCTTCTTCTTTGTGACTGAAATAAACAAACTATTTGAGTAAAAAGTCTCTTTTGTGATAGAACTCTTCTCGCTTTTTATGTGAGCAGTGCGTTGAAGAGTGGAAAACTCTGGAAGCTTTTTTTTTCCAACAACGAAGAAAAGGGAAAAACCGAAAAATCTCAAAATGAAATAAAATAAAAAAAAATAAAAAAAAAAAAAAAAACTCAATGAATTTTTTTACCCGGATAAAAAAAATTGTAGTTTCCGAACCGGAAACCGGTATTTAAAAAAAAAATAAAAAAAAAATAAAAATTTATAGTTTCTTTTTTTAATTCTTTTTTGCTGCTCCGTTAACCGATTCTCTCTCTCTCTCTTTTGAAGAAGAAGAAGAAGAAGAAGAAGAAGGGTAACAAATGTCACGTGTGTATGTGTTACCTAATATCTGATTAATACGATTTTTGTAATTATATAATATATTACCTCATAATACCAACCTAACTAACTGGCCCTACCAGAGGCTTGAAGGCGGCGTGTAGGGTAGTGAAGTAGTAGTAGAAGGAAGAGGGACCAAAATGGATGTAGCGTGTGTTGTTGGTTTTGATAGATAGACAGAGAGATAGATCGATAGAAAGAGCTTTTGAAAGATAGCGCTGACTGGTTGCTGCTGCTCATAGATGATCAGAGAGGTCCCCTGTATAGATCTCCGGAAAGCGATCGGTAACAAGAAGGAGCTGCTGTCTGATTTGAAGCATGCATTACTCGAGTTTGGAGTTTTTTATGTGAACCACTACGACGAGGCGCTAGACGAGAATGTGGTTGAGCTGCTACTAGAGGAGACAAAAGCGTTCTTTAGGTTGAGCCAAGCAAGCAAGGAACAACTGAGCATGAAAAAATGCAAGAACTTTACAGGGTATGTTGACGAGAAGCGTGATAGCTCCATGTTGAAAGAAGAGTTCATTATTAATTCGGTAAACGCGTCGTCGTCGTTGTCGTCGTTGTCGTCATCTCCGAAGAGAGATCAGAATGCCGAATATCTTAACCTTCTTGAACCAAACCGCTCTCCTTCTGAGGAATGCTTGCCATTGTTCAACGCGGTGCAAGACACGTTTCTCCCATCGTTCAGCAAATTTTCTATGCTTTTAACGGAACTGATCTTTCAATCACTAGACATCAAAAGCATTGAATCGAAGCCGTACGTCAATGCTCAAATTTCCGCTGAGCAGCTTTCGCAAATCAAGCTTGTAAACTACTCCAATTCAGCTCCAGGCAAGAGCGTGATACGACCACATAGACATTCTGAATTTCTGACTTACTGGTTCAACCCATCACTACAATTCCAGGATATCTACGGTGACTGGCAGGAACTCACAGCTGGAAAGAACGCGATTCTTGTCGGAGTCGGGGAGGCCCTAGAGCGTCTCACTCAGGGAGTATGTTTGTCGAATACCTATAGAGTGCATCTACCTCCTAGACAGAGGAGTACGTTCGCAGAGTTTCACCAGAACATCAATCTCAACGCACGCCTTCGACCTTTCACTATTTCGCCAAGTCTACTTACTGAAAAGAATGAGAGAGATTCGTTAAGAGAGAATATGGACGTTCCCGCCCCATTTGCAGCAAACATAAACCAATCATTTGGAAGTTACTTGCTTCGCAGTCTGATCAAACAGTACCGAGAGATCTCACTCCTAACCTATCCGTCGCTTCTGAGGACTATTGAACAGCTGGACAATGGCAATGACGATAATCAAAAAGTATCCACTACTGAGCTGGGTTTCAAGTTGGAAAAATTGGAGAAAATTTTCAATGCTCTTGAAAGAACTATCATGCTGAAATTGAATAGAACTTCAGATATAAAACTAAAAGAACTGGTGCCTGGTACAAGAAATATGAGTCGGTTGAACGTTACCATCACAAACCTTTTACAGATTGCATACTTATGGCCAAAGTTCAGCAAATTGATAGTTGATAAAGACGGCGATATTGCAATCGATATAGACGAAGCCAAGGCAAGCATAAAGGCACAGAATTTGCCTCATAGACAATTGCTTTTCAAAGAAAAGGCAGAAACGTGGCTCAAGAAGAATCAGGAATTCTCCTATGATATCCCCGTTTTAGAAACATCTGATTTGGAAGCGAACCATGATGAATCACCAAGAAAGAGAGTCAAAATCTTTAACCAATTGAAGAATTCCCACGAACAATTCCTTTTGGAGCCAAAAGTTGAGCAACAAGGACAAACAGGAAAAGGTCTTCAGCTACTTGACAGAATAAGGTTAAAAGAAAAAATCAGAAGAGAGTCATCTCAAACACCACAGCAGAAGTATCAAACATTCATTGACGGTAAACTCACCCAAGCATTGAATATAATCTTCACATTGAAGGAAAACCATGCCTATTTACTATGCCAATTAGCAGAAAAGATGGCAAATAGTCTCACAACAACGCCAGTTAGTGAACAGGAGGCACATGATATAATATTACATTTAACTAAACTATTCCCAACTGACCTCAAAGTTGTTCAAACAAAAGACGGTCATGTTGTGAGATGGAAAGAGCTTAGTCGATCTACAATGTTCAATCGCTTAAAATCAACCACTAACAAAACCAGTGATTAATGAATAGCTCACGGATTTGTCTATAACAATATATCTTACTGTACATAAAAAAAAAGAATAACTTAAATCTCGTTGTACTAGATTCAATCACGCAAAGCGATATCAGCTGGCTTATAGTCCATGAAAAAGTATTTGAGAACATTCTCAATTAACCATGCCAAAATCAAATCGAGAGACATAACAGCAGTCAGCTTGAATTTGAAATCGCTTGTCATCGGAACAAACTTCATCGCTTCATTCATTTCTGGAATAAATTCGGTGGCTCCTGCAAAAGCTAAACCAGCAACAGCCAATAGACCATAGTACATACCTTTATTATCAGTGATGCTTTCTCTAAATGGTAGCCCTTGATAGTTCACTGCAAACGTAGAGACTTGCTGAGCTAATTGAATCAAATAAATACCTGTGTTGAGTAATGATGGTGCAAATTCCTTCTCCAAATCAACTTGAGGTTCTCTTGGTTCTAGAGAATATATTTCACGTGTGATGTAGATCAAAGATATGATGTGAACAGCAAACTGACCCAAGATTGAACCCATGATATAGATGTTAAATATCCCAGGTTGTGGTCTTTCCTTTGATAATTTCTGGATTGGTTTTCCACGAGAAATACTCAAAAAGCAGATAGAAACCAAAATTCCAGAAGCAGTGGCTTGTCCATCGCCAAATTTAACACCAGCTAAATAAACAACAGAAAGGGAATAAGCACTGATTAAACAATTCAATGCCAAAATTTTATACATCTGTATTGTTGAAACCAAAGCACAACGACCTTGACGGATGATGTTAGTAACTGTAGAGACAGCGGCCAACTTTGATGTGAACGGGGCAGCAACTGAGGCATCGCCTAGTTTCAAAGTAGGTGCTTCGTTGTCATCTTCAAGCTGCTGTAATGAACCCAATAGCTTATCGGCTAGTTCAGATTGTGCTTTGTTTTGAGTATTGACTGCAGAAACTTGCATACTCTTTTCAGCTAAAACCTTCATTTCTTCAGTCACTTCAATACCTTGCTTCTCAATAGCTTTCAAATAATGTGGGTTGGTTGGACCAGGAGGATATAAATGCGCAATTGGCAAAGGAACCGAAGGGTGAGGCTTGTTGAATCGTTCCATAATGTCGCACTGTTTGGCGTACATTTTTTGTAAAGCGTCAACTTTTCTAGCGTCAGCAATCTTCTTTAATCCTTCCTCAGTACCGTTCAATAGAGCAACACCGACATGAGCTTGCTTGAGAGCACCCACATCATTAGTACCATCACCACACATTAGCGTGTTGTATCCCATGCTTTTGAGTCTCAGTAGAATAAATTCCTTTTGTGCAGGCGAAACACGCGCATAAACCCAAGTATGCTTAATCAAGGAATCCAATTGGGCGTGGTCGGTCAATTTTGCTAAAGCATACCCTGTAATTGCAATATCATGAGTTTTAAAGAGCTCTTCGTCGATAGCCTCAGAGCTATTGAAGGGAGTGATAGTAGATTCGTCGACAGTTCTCCAGACTAACTCATGGTGACCGTGGTGTTCCTCTGGTGCATCCAGAATCAAAACCTCACGCTCAACAATCTTGACTTCTTTAGCAACGTGAACAGCAGTAAGAGGATTGTCACCTGTGATCATAACAGAACGATGACTTGATTCATTCAGCATCTGAATAGTCTCTATCGCATCATCCTTTAATGGACAGTGGAAAACGATAAACCCGGCAAAAATCAAATCCTTTTCAACATCTTCACGTTTTAATTTGATTACCTTCGCAGGAGAAATGTTATCTTCTAAGTACTTGTACGCAATGGCCAAAACACGGGAGCCTGACCGGGTGAATGACTTATAAATCTCTTCATAATTCTTAGGAACCTCAACCAATCTTTGATGTATTGTCTCCGGAGCACCTTTACTAGAAACCAAAGTTTTAGCGCCAAATGAGGAAATGGATGATGATCTCTTTAATGCAGATGAAAATTGGAAACGACGTAAAATCCTAATCTTCTCAGGTTTTGATTTCACACCTTCCCTAGTAACAATATCTTGATCTTGAACATTCCAGCCAACAGCTTCAAGGGTAGCCTTTTCCATTGGGTCACCAACAACATCACCATCATCCAATTTTACCAACGCATGGGCAGACCCTAAAACATAATTGGTGATTTCCGGGGTTTCGCTTGGCTTGGATAAATGACGAATTGAGTCACCAAATCCTGCCAAACCTTCAAACACCAAATCTTCACCAGTTAGGGTACCAGTTTTATCGAAACAACAAACATCGACCCTACCAGCCAATGGAATACGGAATGGTTCAGTACAGTAAATGTAAAATTTGCTCAAAGCAATCAAAGACGTATTGACAGCCATTGTCAATTCCATAGGTAGTTCGGGTGGAACGACAGAAGTGATGATAATGACACAGTCAAGAATCAACTTATTCTGAATACGACCCATTCTCGTACCTTCAACCCAAACATACCAAGAGGCAGCGATAGCAAAGACCAATAAAAACAAGATAAAGAAAAAAGATTCATAATTTCCAACGGATATACGCTCAGCGGAAAAAATCATGACACGCACAAGAGATCCTTGGGAAGTCTCGAAACCAGTCTTCACCACCAATGCAAGAGCACCTTTGTCTGGAGCGACAGGAACAATTGGTAAATTAGGAGAAGTGACTTGGAGAATTTTTGTACCTCCGTGCAAGATCGAGTTCTTATCTATTCCATCCAACTGAATCTTTTCCTCACCTGGACGTAGTTTGATGGATTCTTTTAACAGTGGTGTCGATTCACCAGAGAGCATAGCTTCATTTACGATAGCAGAACCATCAGTCAAAATCAAATCACAAGGAACAGCGGACTCGTCACCAGTACGGGCTATGCTGACTAAATCACCAGGTAACAACTGAGTCGTATCAAGTTCTTGCCACTTCTTGTCTCTATAGACCCAGATGGAGAAAGGCTTCACACCCATTGTCTGGAACTCACTCATAGTCGAACGACGCTGAAACACAGTTGTACACTCAAAGGTTACGAGCATGAACAAAGTGAACAAAGAATAATACCAGGACTCATCCAAAAGCCATAATCCAACACAAAAAATTTGGAAAACAAAAAATGGAGCGGTAGCATGTTCTTTGAACAACTCCCAGAATGTTGGAATCGGAATATCAAACATGTTTTTACCATACAAACGTTCCAACTTTGAAACATCACCACTGATCCCAGTTGAGGTTTGGAATTTGCTTAGCTGCGGGTTTTCATCGATAAGAAAGCTTGGAGGATTGAAAGTTTGCTTTTGCTCATCGAAAAGGAACCGTCTCTTTTGGAAAGAGAAGGACAGCTGTAGCTGGTCAGGATAACTGTCACGATTAAGCTCAACGATGCCTCCAGCACCGTTATTTGGTGTAGTGATAATCATAATATGAGTTGCTTCCTCCAAGTTACTGACTTTTGTGTAATTGAAAAGCGCATCAATCTTAATACTCCAGTTAGGACTAAGAGCTATCAAGGCCTGTAGGGAAACGATGGAGCCAAGGTAGACGAACGTCCACTCTGATCCTTTGATATGTGTATCGTAGTAAAAAAAGTACACATGCAAGAAGAACGGGTAAAGGATCATGAACGGAAATACATGGGGCTTCTGTGTAAAGACTCGCGGTCTCAGTAGCTGTGCATACTCCACAGCAGAGTTGTCCACCAGCTTTGAGCCCATTTTTGATGCTTATCGTTGGTAGTTCGCACTCTGCTCTCAAGTCTTCGTGGCAAACTTTTCAATAAAAATCGAAATATAGATATTGCGAGAAAAGATTATGTAACAAAAATGGTAGAAATAGATAAATGCCAGTAATCACTCAATTCGGCGAGCTCTCACTCTAACGCTGGAGGCTTACCAGGGTCAGATGATGTTCACTTATGTCTGAAAAGTTGCTAGGTCCTTATTTTGGTGTAGTTGATTTTTTCAAAGCTCTAGCTATCTACAGAGTTCTACATTGATGTTATTGATGACATTGTGAAGATTAGCTCTACTTATGATTTAGAAGGATGTGAAAGTAGTATTTATGAGCTCAAGACCTCGTGGACTGCGGGACAAGATTCATTCTCACCATTGTTTTCCACTTCTCTTTATCGTATTCGCCAATGACTTCTGCCGGGAAATCGCTCTTATGCGAGCTTTGCGAGCGGATGGACTCTGGAGTTGTGTTTGTTTTATCCTTGAGTACGTTATCGAACGGCATGCTTTTACTTTTTAGAGGAGTATGAGAACGTTTTGTTGGAGAGCTTTGAAGCTCATGAACGTACGAGAGATCGTAGTCGTCATCTTCATCTCGATACACTATCCCTGATATTGACAAATTCTTTAATTTCAATCTTTTCGGTGATGTTTTCTTCTTTGGTGAGTTTGGCAGTGAAATGCTATGTCTGGAACTCAATGTTGAGCCTCGTCTACTGTGCGCGCCAAACACAGATCTGTGTGGTGAGTGATGTTGTTTTCTGCTTGAATTACTCGATGTAATTCTTTCGAGCTGAAGACTAGTTCTGGATTGGTCAATCCCACTCTGCAATAGCTCATCGTCATTATTCTGATTCTGCGTGTTATACTGTTGCGCATTTTCTAGAACCCTTAATGCATCCTCGGTAGAGTTATCGCCTTCAGTGTAACCAGCTCCAGGAATATGACTGATTGTACTTCCTGTTTTACTGGTTCCACCAACTGATATCTCGTCACTGGCTTGGCACCCTTCATAGCTGTTCCTTCTTCGCATAGTGACTGATTTCAGATTGCCGCGTAACTGCTGCAGTTGGTGTTGTTTGTAATTTTGCTCAAATTCAGAGGGTGTAATGGTTCTAATTTTATGATCAAAATCTGGTTGATTTAGAGATGGCCACATGTTATCAATAGTCATTGTTCTTGGAATGTCTTCTAGGTCATAGGCATGAAGAATGTTATCATGCTTTATCGGAATATCACTCGTGCTGAAAGAGTTCGGAATTGCTTTGGGCAATCCACTGAACGACCTATCCTGAGGTTTCAAATGCGGTGGTAATAGAGCGCTGGGTATTCTTTTGAGAGCATCTCTTTCGATGCTCAGATTTTTTTCAATCTCAACATCACTAATTTTTGCTTCTCGTGGAGTGGCTGGTGGCTCTGCGTCCGTCAATTCCTGCTTGGAATATGAGACACTATTCGACTTCGCAGGAGACTGGTGTATTATTGATAACTTTTTGATGGAATAGTTTTGGGATGTTGGTGGAGCATGAGCAAGTTTGTTTCTGCTGAAAGCTGAACTGTTTGCGCCTGTTTTGAAGCAAGCTATCTGGTCACTGGGTACTGTATTGGACGCTGAAGATTTATTCGAGCCATTGTGGGATTTTTCGGTGCTTGAGTAATCCACTAAGGTTTGTGCCGATGACTTGAATGCAACACTTCTGTGCGGATCCAGCATTTTTTCGTTATCGGCCACTTTGAAAAGCGTCTCCTCACCATCGTTGTATGATGTTATAAAAGCAAATAAGAATTGTGAACTGACTGTGATACCTTTGAAAAACTGCGAAGAAATAAACAAACCCACCAGTGCTGATAGCAGCCGTTGGTCTGCATCTGTGTGATATGAAAAAATGAGTTTGATGATTAGCGAGAGACCAGCTCCCAATGAAAGTCCTGTAGATGAGGCTATCAAAGCCAGAATGGTATAGCCAACGTTCTTTTTCTCTATTAGCAGCATTGGAATTATTAGAGCTACCAATAGTTCGCCTACTATCAAAGCTATCAAACTTCTCTCATTCAGTCCATCGTGATGACCCGTGATCAAGATGAGGCCTAGCACAGCTGTCGCAATGGACAATGCTATTGATATAGACTGGATGAGCAGCACATAGTAACGACCGAAAGGTCGTCTTATCATTTTATAGGGGTTAGCGCAATTCTGTTTGTGCTCTTGTCTATTGGTCTCCAATTGCTGTTAAATATCTATTTCTTGGAACGGGTATTCTTTTCTATTCTATAGCAAGTATCAAATGAGAAGGGTAAAGGAATGTAAAACACTTTTGTTGTTCCAGAAGAGGTACTTAGCTAACTAGCCCAGCCGTTAACGCTCGCAGTTAGTAAGTGGTAATAGTGCTATGAGTAAATCTACAGAATCAAAACACACATATGATTCCAAGTGAAACAGCATCTCACTGAGGCTTTCATGAAGGCTCCAGATTCAAAGATTTGATGTTTATTTCATTTAGATTATTTACATATTTCCTATTTAGGAAATGATTTTTTAAACAGAAGCGCTTTCGCGAATTCGTTTGTAATTTGTTTGTTTTTTTTAGTTTTTCAGTATTTGTTTTGAGAGTAAACTTCAAACGAAAATAGTAAAAACAATCGAAGAAGGAAAGTAGTTACAAGTGTAGAGTGACAGCTTGTACTATCTATGTGCCGTTGTTGAAAGGTCTGGAATGTGCTCTTCATCGAACAAATAGCACTCTTTCCTTAGAACTCCCTTTTTATAAGCGAATGTGATGAGCGCGGAAAGCAGTTCCTCGTCTCTAAGACGAAACATCTTTGATCGTTTCCGGTCCTCTTCTCCTTCCTCGCAAGAATCAAGTGAATCGAGATTAAGCGCTTCCCGCTCTCCTTTGCGCTCTGCGAAATATGGACAGAAGATAAGACTTTTGGGGACAGGGATATCGGCCAAGGTTGAATTATTTCACAATAAATCTACTGATCAGTATTTGGCTGTAAAGACTTTCAGAGCCAGAGAGAGCTATGAATCCAGAGACGAATATGTGAAAAGGTGTCGGTATGAATTTGAAATCGGCAAAACCCTCAATCACAGGAACATTATCAAGACATTCTCGTTCAATACCTCAATAATTTCTTGTCAAGTTGCTTTAGAATTTGCACCGTACCCTTTCTTGAAAGTGGTCCAGTCGGTGAGGCCAGAGAGCCATGAGGTGCTTTCATTTTTCAAACAGCTATGCCAAGGAGTTCAATATCTGCATAATAAAGGCATAGCACATAGGGATTTGAAGCTAGAAAATCTTGTTTTAGATACAGATGGGAGGCTGAAGATTATAGATTTTGGAACTGCAGTCATACTGGGACCAGAGACTGAGCTTTGCAGAGGAGTGGTTGGAACAGAAGTACTCATATCACCTGAAGCATTGTCCCGAGTAAGCTACGATGCAAAAGCCAATGATATCTGGGCACTGGGGATTATGCTCTACTGCATGCTAAATCTCGGATTTCCTTGGAAGGCTGCTAGGGAGTCTGATAAAGAGTTTACTTCATTCAGACAAGATTGCAATACTATCAAAGATAAATATCCTGAAGAAATATGGAATCTCGTCCTCCAAATACTGAAGATAGAATGTAAAGAACGGGTCACTATAGACAGTATTTTACTTTATCCGTCATTAAAAGATGTCCATTACGATAGGGAAAAGTATGCCCGGACTCTTAGGTTTTGCGCAAAAAGATTTGGGGGTTGACTATCCTGTATAGACTACTGTATATAAATCAAGATAGACTATGGCCGAGTCAGGTTTCCCATTATTGACTCTTTTGTAAACTTCCCTGACTTCTTTGGTTACGTATGACTCTGATGATATTACCCTCCGTTACTGGTAAACTGGACTTCAGCCATATATATAAATATAATCGCAGTCATAAGCACTCTTGCACCTTATCGAGAGTCTGTGTATCGTTGTCAAAGCACTTCTGTAACTGCTTTATATCACCAAATAACGAAAAAAAATATAACTATTTTCATGATGTTACGCAACCAACTGCGTTATGCAGCAGGCACCTCTAAATTGGTGAGATTGCTGACGGTTAGTTTAGATCTTTTGAGTCTAGCAGTGAAGTGAATCCAGTTAACACCGTTTAGAGAAACTATGCGGTTGTTCCTAAGGAGCAAGAGGTTTGTTTTTGGTATTTTAGTGTATGATAAGAGAAAGTGTTCATTAATATTTTTTTAGCTCATATCGAAGTCATTGAAAGACGTTGATCCTGAGATGGCGGAAATATTGACAAAAGAGCGTTCACGGCAAAAGAATTCAATTACCTTAATTCCTTCTGAAAACTTCACTTCGAAGGCGGTGATGGAGATATTGGGTTCTGAAATGCAAAACAAATATTCTGAAGGTTATCCAGGAGAACGTTATTACGGAGGTAATCAGTTTATTGACCAGGCTGAAAGTTTATGTCAAAAAAGAGCCTTAGAAGCTTTTGATTTAGACCCAGAGCTTTGGGGAGTGAATGTTCAGTCACTATCTGGTGCACCAGCTAATCTGTATGCATATTCAGCTGTATTGAATGTTGGTGATAGACTAATGGGTCTTGATTTACCTCATGGCGGGCATTTGTCTCATGGTTATCAAACTGCAAAAACTAAAATATCTTACATTTCCAAGTATTTCCAAACTATGCCTTACAGATTAGATGAAAGAACTGGGCTGATTGATTATGATACTTTGGAAAAGACTGCAGAATTATTCAGACCAAAGATCATTGTCGCTGGTGCTTCTGCTTATTCAAGGGTGATTGATTATGCTAGAATCAAAAAAATTGCTCAGAAGGTGGACGCGTACGTTCTATCAGATATGGCCCATATATCAGGATTAGTCTCAGCGGGTGTCACACCTTCACCGTTCCCATATTCTGATATTGTCACAACGACAACGCATAAGTCATTAAGAGGTCCAAGAGGTGCAATGATCTTTTATAGAAAAGGTTTGAAGAAAACAACCAAAAAAGGGAAAGAAATTTTCTATGATTTGGAGAGAAAGATCAATTTTTCTGTATTCCCAGCACATCAAGGTGGTCCACATAATCATACTATCTCTGCCTTATCGGTAGCTTTGAAGCAATCTCAATCGCCAGAATTTAAAAGATACCAACAGAGTATTGTTTCTAACGCATCTGCATTTGCTGAATCTTTGATATCTAAAGGATTTGATCTCGTTTCTGGCGGCACTGATACGCATTTGATCTTGATTGATTTGCGCAGTAAAGGTATTGACGGCGCTAGATTAGAGGCTGTTTTGGAGAGAATTTCGATCGCTGCTAATAAGAACACCATTCCAGGTGACACATCTGCTTTGTTCCCATCAGGGCTAAGAGTTGGCACTCCAGCCATGACTACCCGTGGGTTTGGTAAGGAAGAGTTTGAGAAAGTTGCAGGCTATATCGATAAGGCTGTTGATATAGCAAAGACTGTAAAAGCACAGTCCAGAGGTGATGATGCGAGATCCTTGTTGATTAATTTTAAAGAGTTACTTGACAATTCTCCTGAAGTAAAGGAGCTCAGTCAAGAGGTTGAAAAGTGGGTTAGTAAATATCCTGTTCCAGGCGATTTGTGATTCTGTATTGAATTTACAGTGTTGCATTTAGCCCCTGCTAATCGATAAAATTTCTTCTGGATTTTACATATATAAAGAGTGAGGATGAAGACGTAGTCATAATGCATAGATCTATAGAAATTTCGTTACTTGATTCGATAAATGTTTGAATTTACAGACTGAATCAGAGCATGATCCATGTAGCAGCTCAATAGGGCATAACTGGCTGTCACTTCCTCCATCATCAGTTTGATTTTGGGATGTGAAGTGATATGACCTATAGGGCTGAAAATTGGTCGGTTGTTCCTGTATGTTAGTACTTGTACTTTAAGGATTCAAAATAGATTTTTAAAAAAAAAAAAAAAACACAGAAAAATGCTAATCAAATTTCATTAGCTGGATTGACATGGTCAATTTGAAGGCAAAAAATGCAGATTAGGATATATGTCTTCATTTCAACCAATATTGAACAATCAATCCTATGCTAACTGTCGAAACTTGGTTCTAATTACCTTTAATCTCATTGCATCGTCTTCTGATTGTTCTTCTGCTAAAACGCTTTTGTGCTCTTCTATGTTTCTTTCAGTCGAAATCTTACTGCTAGTGTTAGACTGTAAACCACTAGTAGGTTGGGTACATAAGCCGTCTTCTAATTTATCGTTTCCAGAACGTGTTGTTTGGAGAGCCTCTTGCCTTAGTAATCTTATTTTCTTACTTTTCCTCTGGAGGATTGTTTTCTTCTTCGACAATATATGTTTTTCGAGATTTTTAATCTCTTCCTGCAGTTCACATATCTCCTTTTCATCTTCTTCGATTTGTTTGCTTAGTTCTTCCAAATCATGAGCTAAAGCTGCATTGTCACTCGCTGCATTTTCTCGCTGCATGACTGGCGAACCGTCCGACATCTTTCCATCCAAACATTTCCTTCGCTTATTGGAATTCTCGTCTATTGAGAAGACTCTCTTAGGGACGATCAGGTTGGGTGTGGATGTATCTCTACAGAGATCATCGTCATTGCCAATTCCAATTCCATTTCCATCGTCATCGTTATCGTCAGTTTCTTCCTCCGAATCAGACACGTTGATAATATGGTCTTGAAGCCAAGGAGGGGTCAGCACATAGTGACCCCTATTTGGTCCTGGCATGGTTCTAGTATATGTATTATGCGTCGCTCTTTGCAGCTGTGATGGCTGCGGTGTGACGTTTCTAGAAGCATCGCTAGAAACGAACGCTCGAGGTCTCGGTAGAGGAAACTGCCAATGCTTATAACAATCAAGGAGGAAATCTTTAGTCACGTCTGCTTCTTCAACAATCCTGTCAAAGGTATACCCCAGAGCGCGCAGGTCTAGTATGGCGTAATAAAGCGTCATGTCGAACTTCTCTGTGTCGTGCTGAACAGGTGGGCTTTTCAAAGGTTTCTTCTTCATAGAGGTCAATAGCGCCTGCTTCATAGCATTCAAATCCACTTGAGCTGAAGAAGGCACGTCTGTGGGTACTGGAACTGAGGACATAATATCTTGAGCTGATCTGACTGGGAGAGATTTATCGACCAGATTATGAATCTGTACCTAGAAAAAAAAAAAAATAAAAGAAATATATGGCCTTATGGGCCTACTGTGTTAGTAAAAAGAGAAACAAGCTCAGAGTGCGGCCTTGCTATTGTTTCTTTGAGTGTAGCCGCCTTTCTATAATAATGTTATTACTTAGTGTTGAGTGGTTTTTTTACGCAGTCTTCCTTGGCTGGCCCTCAAGAATTTTATGGCTGCTTTGGACAAGTTTAGACAGGGTAGCGGGCATTTTCGCAGATTGTAGCATTGTACAAAAACATAAACGACAATGTAATGATGTATGAGGATTCAGGATGGACTTGTGGACTTGTGGACTTGTGGAATGTGTGGAATGTGTGTATTTCCGTGTATTGTAGGTTATATTTCAGTACTATAGACTTTTTTTAGAATCACCGTAGATGGACTTCATAGCCTTCTTTCTTTGTTTGATCATGTGCGTGAACAGAGTGTAGAAACCTGGAGCGTAAATACCAACTACTGCGATCAAGAGCCACTTGTACCAGACTCCCACAATTTTTTCAGCTTCAGATAGAGAGAGAATAACAATTGTCAGCTCACTTGCGACACCGCCTGGGTACAGCACGAAAAAGAGGTTATATCTCAACCATGTCAGCACTTTGGAAGGATGCCCGCCGGTGGTGATGTTTTGGGCATAGTACAAGTATCTGACAATCTCAGTAACAGACCATGCTAGTGACAGTGTAATATACGACCAGTGGCTATTAGCTGGGGATTCTGGCAATAGCTGGAAAATGCCAAAAACCACCAATAGTCTTGAAGCTACCTGCGATACTGTGGTGAGTAATGGAGATCTCACAATTCCAGTAGCTGAATTGTAAACCTCTACAAGTGCCAACGACTGGATAATGGTAGTCAAGCCATTCGTAGCCTGGAAGAATCTAGGCTGTCCAAGAGTAGTTGCCAAAAAAACGGTGTTGAAGAAAACCACCGTCCACAAAAATGCCGAGATATTGTTGTAATATACGAGCCATGTGTTGCTAGATTTCGTGGATACTGCCTTTTTCAACGGCGGTTGAGAAGAGGTTGACATCTTCTGTGTATTCTGTCCCCCTTCCTGGTTCGAAATCTCGATGTAGAGCTATCTTGAGGTACATATATTTTTCAATGAGTCTTTTGCTGGATCATCGAATTTCCGGTTTGGGAACTTAGTAACAGTCTACGAGACCTACGGATGTGCCTAAGGCAAAGGGTAGCTTAACCAGCTTTACAAAACAGCGATCTAAAGGCTTACTCTATGTACAGTTCTTTGCCACCATATACAAGAGTCCGATGTTGGGGAAATCTGGGGAGAAGGCATCATTGAAGCTCAATCATTCTCTGGATCAGCAAGGCAGAGGCAACACTAACATTCAAACTATCAACCAATGGGCTCACGGTCGAATTTTTTGGAATCTCCACCAGAAAGTCACTTCGGTCGCTCAAGCTTTTGCGTACGCCTTCACCTTCTGAGCCCAGAACTAGTATACAAGGAGACTGGTTTAATATAGTGTTGATATCTTTGAAATCGACTATCTTAGACGAGCTCTTCTTCTTCTTCTCCGGCGTTAGTATATCTGAGGTCAGTATTGTCCATCCATTCTCTTTAGCCTTTTCGAAAAATCGTAGAGAGTTTTGAGTTTTGAAAATCTCGATGAATTCCAAAGCACCAGAGGAGGTCTTTGATACAACAGGTGATAATGGGGACTTGTTGTTAGCAGAGATGACAACAAAGTCAACACCGAAGAAATAGGCTGATCTCAATATTGCACCAACGTTCCGCGGATCGGTTATTCCATCAAGAAATAAACCAAACGGATTAGTGTGATTCTGGCGAATAGCTTTGGTTTCAGAAACTACAGACAAGCTGTCTTCGTCCATATAAAATTCCTCAACGTCGAAGCTCTCTTGATCTGGCTCAGTAGCTCTTAGATACTTGACCTCTCTAACTTTCAAAGGCTCTGCTTCTAAAACAAACCCGTTATGAACATTGTGGTCGGATAGAATACTCATTTCGTTCTTATTATTGATTTCTTCAACTTTGATGTTCATCTCTTCGGCAAGCGTTCTGATCTCTTCATATTTAGAAGATTCAAACTCATTGGCTTTCACTAACCTTGTATCTTGGATGTACAATGTTCTCACTTTCCTTTTACCAGATCGTAGCACAGATAACACGGAGGAGTATCCAAAGACTCTCTCATAACCAAGACTTGGTCCAGCTGCAAATCTGGAGGTTGGCTTCCGTTCACGAAGAGGGTCTTTAGATTCTGGTGCAGTTTTAGCTTGTCTTCTTCGCATTTCTACCCGTTTCTCGTGTCCGCCGTATCTTCCCGACTTATCGCGAGCTTTCATCTCTCTGTGAACATGCGCATAGTTCTTGCCGAAGAACTCATCTTTGCTTTGTCCTGCCTTTTCCCACGCTTTCTGTCTCTTCACCACTGGGTAGTTTTTCTTGAATGTGACACCATCTCTGCTTCTGTCTTCACGGTTCATAAACTTCTCGCTCACGCCAGGCTTGATCAAGTTCAACGATACCCTCGTAGTCGTGTACAGTCTTCTCTGCACCAGTAGCATACTGAATTTTTGCTCCAAAAGTACACTAGACTATCTATTTCTATTGTTCAAGACAAGCTTTGCAATAGATTTATTCATATATATATATATCTATATATTTTTTTTTGGCTTAACTAAGATGATCATCACCGGAAATATCCCGATTTGAAGTACTCAAATTCCGAGGAGGAATATTTGCAGTAATTCAGAGTCATCGAATAGATTTTTTAGCAGCTGAGAGTATAAGAGGGAGTGAAGTACTCGAGCTTTTGAGAGATGACAGGGGCTGTTGGGAGACCTGTAAGAGAGGCTGTAATCAGTAGAGTGACCAACGAAACCAAGATTCAGATTGCAGTGAATCTGGATGGTGGCATAGTGTCTTTAGAAAAATCTTTGCTCGAAGATAGAGCAGCTGATGATGAGCATGCTTCGCAGTCAACCTCCTCGCAGATGATCATAATCCATACTGGGGTTGGGTTTTTGGACCACATGATCCATGCGCTTGCAAAGCACAGCGGATGGTCTCTTGTTGTTGAGTGTATTGGTGACTTGCATATAGACGACCATCACACTACAGAAGATGTGGGTATTGCGCTAGGGGCTGCTTTCAAGCAGGCCTTGGGGCAAGTTAGAGGAGTGAAAAGATTCGGTAGCGGGTTTGCGCCTTTAGACGAGGCCCTTAGTAGGGCCGTTGTGGATTTGTCAAACAGACCTTATGCCACGATTGATCTAGGATTGAAAAGAGAGAAAATAGGTGATCTATCCTGTGAAATGATTCCTCATTTCTTGGAGAGTTTTGCCCAGGCTGCACATATAACCATACATGTTGACTGTTTGAGAGGATTCAACGATCACCATAGAGCAGAATCAGCTTTCAAGGCTCTTGCCCTGGCGATAAGAGAGTCCACTTCCAGTAACGGGACTGACGAAGTTCCGTCAACAAAAGGGGTTCTATTTTGATGTCAGATGTCAGATGTCAGATACACGATAGATAGCAAACGTTTTAAGATATATATTTATTCGTTCTCCGCTGCATTTTCTGTGTTTTTTTCGCTTTTGTTGTCTGTTTTCTGTTTTTTTTTTTCAAGCAGCTGTAACAGTAACTGCTATCTATATCTATATACAACAGCTTCGGTCATTCATTGCACAATCCTTCTCAGTTCTTTAGCAGGTCCAACAGCTTCTTTACACCGTCTTTATCGGAACTCGTGTCGAAGGATTCGTTTGTTTGTTTGGCTGTAGGGCGACTTTTGGACTTGACGTAGAAGTAGTCTGCGCTTCTCAAATCGTTGTTCAAAGGTTTAGAGACTGTGCTTGTTTTAATCTTGACGCTACCGTCAGTTTGTAGAACCGCCTTCTCCACAACAAATGGGATAACGCTTTCTCTTGGTGTCCTACCGTCAGCTTGACTCTTGTTGTATTGCAGCTGGGAGCCGCTAGAGGATACCTCGCAGACGAAGCCGCCAATAGCAACGGATTTTTGAGAGCCAAAGTTGCTCACAAAACGACCTGGAGCAACAAACTTTTGTACAACACCATTTGGCGCATTAGCAAGTCTGCCTTTCAGATTGTATGATAATCCTGCTGTCCCTTTCACTTTGGAGCCCGGTGCGTTACGTAGATATGCAATGGAGTTTTTACCAACCTCAGTCCTGACAGTGCCTAGAAACTCCAGCACTTCGACACCCAAGTCTTTAGCATCCAATCCCTTCTCGTTCAAGAGTGTTGGGTGTTTGGACAGCAGCCATTTCTGGAACTCTTTTCTCAAACCTTTGACCCCATCAAGGATCTGCTGCACCCTGTAAGGAGGCGTCGATGAGTTGAGATTATACAAAGCCGAGAGAGAGATGAACTTCCCGGAGCTTGTAGATGGACCATAAAACAGTGGATTTGGTGTAGGTAGGCTATGCTCCAAAGGGACCCCAGTTTCTTTGAATCTCAACAGCTTCCAGTGGCTCGATCCGTTCGTCTCAAAATCAACCATACGCTCCATCGAGTCCAGCTTCGAAAACGTTACATAACGAGAATCAACACTTTTCGGTAGAAAGTACTTTATCCCCCATTCCTGTCTTGCAAGAGCATTAGATCTAGTTTCAACAACCTGGTGTCTTGGGTGCTTGTTAGACCGTTTCTTGAGAGGTGCTGCTAAGGACGCCAATCTCGACTTTCTCAGCAGTCTTGAAAGATCTGACATCGCAATCTTCCAAAAAAAAAAATAGTCCTATTTGTTCTGAGCCTCTTGCCAGTATTAGTCTCGCTAGCTCACTCTCAAGCCCCTTCTGCCCTTCAAATGTTGAAATGTCAAAACCTTCCAAATACTCAAATGTTGTCAAACACTTCGTCGTTTGTTGGAAGAAGTAAAAAAAAAAAACCGGAATTCAAAAGCTGAAAATGTTTCCTCTACCGATTTTCTGTGAGATTTCCTCTTTTGGCCAAAGCTATATCAACTACTACAAAGAACGAGATTGGATACAGAGTGCGTGGGAGTGGAGGGAGAAAGTGAGGTATATTTTGCTAGCTGGAAAGATTAGGATACTTGCTGTAGATTATTGAACATGTTGTCCAGCCAGTGCTTGACAACGAGCTTGCCCTCGAAGAGCTGCTCCTCGCCAATGTTACGGACGATGGCTGCCGAGTGCGTGCTCTTTGTATGTCTGATCAGGACGGGGTACTTGTCCCATTTGAGCTCGTTGAGGTTCTTGATAATCTCGAGCTGCGAAGAATTGAGAGGCAGAATGAATGGCTGTAGTACTTTGTGCTGTTCAAGCCTTGAGTTCTTGCTGAAGTACGAAAGTGCATTGATTGTAGTGCTCAGCATGGTTTCTTCATCCTCTCCGCCGCCTGGATGTTGCAGCTGCTGGCCCTGCTGTCCATACTGGTCCTGCTGGCCCTGCTGCTGCTTAGTAGCACCGCTATAGCTGCCAGTATCAGACTCGGCCGGAGGGTGTTGCTTGATGTCGTACTGTGCGATCTCCGCCGCTTCTTGTTCATCCTTTGATGTCATTGCATCCCAGACGCTCTCCATCAACGTATCGGCCTGGTCGTGTAAAGACTGCTGGACGTTGTGCTCCAACGCGGAAGACGACACGATCGAGCGTATTGAGGCAGCAGAGGAGGTAACACCGGCGTCGTTGTTTTCGTCGCCAATGTTACTGCTGACGTCGTCCAAAATGGCTTTCTCGTCGGTCATGAACTCTGTCAAACTCGTTAGAAAATGCGAATGGTCTCTTGCAGTGGAGCTGATGCGGCGGTGGGATTTGAAAGTCTCCATGAGATTGGAAATGATGAACCAGACGACCCATAATGGCGCAAACACTAGAATGTTGCATGCAACAACGACCCACCGCCATTTTCTCTCCCAGAAATTAGAAATAGGTGCAGCGAGTTTCTCAGTCGTTGCGTCAGTGATTCTCGTGGACTTGACCTTCTTGTTCGAGACGACAATCTTTGCATTTGCATCGATAACGATCGGTTCGTACCCTTTGACAAAGCTGAAGCTCAGCTCCTTGAGACTCGACGTCTCGTTGATCGTAATGAAAGGGTCTACAATTGCAATCCCGGAGGTCCACCACGACGTTCGCTTGTCGTTGATGGCATTGGCGTACAGCGTCTTGAACCGGAAGGCTTCCAAGGCTTTGTAAAAAACTGATCCAGGAGACGCCATCAGCAGCAGCAAGGGGCCTTGGTTTCCTGAAAAATCCTTGAGAAACATCTGCTTCCCTGAGAGGGAGAGGACATTCGGGACAATGCTGTTGAAGAGCTTGACGGATATATTGCGCCCAGGTGTAAGCACACCAACGTGAGGCGTACAGAAGGTTGTGAACTGGACGGGCTCCATCGTGTCAAAGCACCCTTGCCGTAGAAGCACCCCAACAGTGTACCGGGCAATCAGCCCGCCCAGTGAGTACCCTGCAATCGAGAACCTCGTCACTGTACGTCCCGCACCACTACCGTTGAGCTGGTTGATCTGCTCCATGATCTCGTGGGCCACCCGCAGCCCGCATATATCGATACCATCAAGCGTCTTGTACCCCTCGTTCCAATGTGTGCGGTAGACGACTAAAAGCGGCTCCTTGCCCTTGCTGGTCTCGTTGCTCCTCTTCTCGAGCTCCCGAGCAATGTAGTCAAAGTGCGATGTGTTCCCCCAAAGACTAACGTAGAATGCGGCTGTTAGCTGCGAACTTCTGATGCAATCACGATGGCAGAGCCAGAGGCGATTAGATATAACAATCTGTTGTGATCACACTCACCCATGTACGAGAACTAATAGATGATACGCCATCTGTTATCGTTTGTTTCTGATTCCAGTCCTGATCCAGATCGTGATCCTGGTCCTGATCCTGGTTTGGATCCAGTATTGTATATATTTGAGGTATCGAACCCTTGAAAAAAACCTGTAGCTCAAGGATATCCCGACGTATTTATCTTCGCCTAGTCTTTAAGGATCCTCACTTTTAGATTTCATGCTTTAGCAGCGAAAAGATAAGCTAGCTGAAATTTTAGAAAAGAAACCTTCCGAGCTATTTGACAGAAACTGCTGCGATCGACGTGCGGTCTATGAGCACTGCAAGTAGGTACAGTCATGATACTAGAGCTGAGGCTGCCAGTGCCATGGTCCGCCTTAGGGCCGCTTCAAGAACTCTGGTCTTCTACATCGAGCTCGATGGGTATTGGAAGGACAGCTACAAGGTGAGTGCGATGCTTTCGAAACGAGTGCTTCATTCAGACCCACCAGTAGTAACCACTTCTAGTTCGAGACTGCCTTGAGACTACTTCCTATGAAGGCACGCAAGCAGGTACTTTTGAAGAGACATCAAGACGCTGCAGAAACAGCACTGGCGAACCAGCTTCTGCAACGATACATCTGCTCACTCTTGTCAAACACGGCCTCTGTGGACGACTTGTGCTTCGTGTACGGGAAGTATGGCAAGCCTGCGCTTCAAGATGCCAGTTTCAAGTTCAGCATGAGCAACCAGCATGGGTACACTGCAATATGTGTCGACACACACGGTTCAGAGGTTGGAATCGACCTTGCGAGCTGCAGAGATGTCGATTCTTTTGGCAGCGACTATGTAAGGCAGTTTGCCGATATATTCCACGAGCAGGAGTTCCAAGTGCTACAGAACCAATCGAATGCTGATGATAGAAAGTTGCTGTTCACGGAGTACTGGGCCTTGAAAGAAGGCTACACGAAGAACCTGGGAATTGGTCTAAACGGTGATTTGTCTTCGTACAACTTCAGATCAGTGCCGCAAGTGCAATGTCCAGCGTCCGTCATCAGCAATGAGCAAACCCACTGCCCTTTCCGAATCATGAACGCACACTGGGACAATTCGTCACAATTATACATCTACGACACCCTGGAGGCCATTGACATCTGGCTCACCAGGTTGAACAGGGATATTGTTATAAATGTGTGTGGTGAAATACGCAGCCCGCCAACCCTCGTCAGAGTGGATCTCGAGGCTATGGTTGAATACTTCAAGGTCATAAGGACTACGACAAAAGCAGATGAAGCTAACTTGAACACATTATGTTAAAGCGCAATCAAACGATGGATGCACGTACACATAAGCATTTCATATATGGTTGTCGTAAAGTTCATCATCATGACGCGTGATCAAGGTTGAAAACGCTAAATATAGAAAACGAATATTATAATGAAGCTCACAAATTCAGAGCTCCGCTTTTGCTAAGAAGGGGGACGGGGGAGGGGGAACACAGGCATACCTAAAAAATCATTATTTGGATTGGAATATTTGATTAAACTTTGTAACTGCAACAATTTGCGCTACTGTTTTTGAAGAACTTCAGCCCTGTCGTCTAGTTCCTCTTGTGAATCGTAAAACACATCGCTCATTGGCTCTTCAGTTTGATTTAAAATCTCCTCTTCTGAGTTGCCCAATATTATAGCATTCTGGTTAAGGTAGTCATTAGTTTCGAACTCTTGCGTCTTGATTCCCCCTAAAACACAATTATACATTTCTCTTGTCTCTGCCAGAACATTTGTAACATAGTCGACCCAGTCTGCGTCAATTAACTTTTCATAAATGAAGCTGTCAGACTCTTCATCGTTTAGCTTGTTGCTTTGAAAGCTTGATGAAAACTTGACAACCTCCTCTGCTATTAGAATTAGATGGCCCATGTAACCCAATCTTACTTGTGTAGTCTTCTCAACTTCAACGCATTTTCGATATGAACGTACAATCAAATTTGTGATGTCGCAAGAATCAAACAATTCTAAAATCAAGAATGCATTGTAGGAAATATCGAATCGGCCATTGAAAATTTGCTGGACTATATCGAAAACAACGTTGTGCCAGAAGTTGTTCCATGGGAACCTCGTGAACATTCCAATTATGCTCACCAAGATCCCGGAATCGATTAGTTGAATCTTGAAAAAATCTCCCACAGTAGGGTTCATGCGAATCTGTTCTTTTCTTGATATCTTGATAGGTGAATTGGCGATAGAATTTAAAGTTGAGTCGTCATTCATACCATCGGCTTCTTCAGGTGGACTTTCGCTCGATCCATCAAGATCCATAGGTTGCGATGTGGGCGAAACAGTGACAATCTTCGAACTAAGAGCAACAGAAGGTTCAGAAGTACCGCCAATATTCAGGTTCGTGATATTTAACCCTCCGTTGAGGCAGCTTTTTGAGTTGGGATTTTCAATTTCCTCATTCAGTGCACTTCTGAGGTTGTCTTCCTGCTCTCTTAGAAAATTCTCACGTTCTTCGATAATTTTTTCAGTCATATGGTTGTTCAATGATCCGATATAAGAGCAGTGTAATAACTCAGCAGCCAACTCGCAGATCTTGAATCTCTCGAACCCTAGCGGTTCTATTTCTTCACCGATTTGAATTCTCAGTCTCTTGGAAGTCAACTCTTCGCTGTTCAAAATGTCATTGAAATCAGCCAGCCTACTCGATATTTTCTTTAGCATATTCCCTAAATAGATTGGATCTCTCTTGTTCGGTGGATGTGATTCTATAGTTGTATACAAAAGATTGACCGGGTCGTAATCAGAATTGTTCTTTCTGATGACTTCAATGATGACTCCGACAACTGTGGATAGTCCATTCCCTCTCTGAAGCATGATATCTAAGATCGTGTCAACGCACTGGTCACTGACTAGCTGCTTGGTCAAAAGGTTCGGTCCTATTGTATGCTCGTCAATAGATGTATTGGCACTAATGGAAATCAAGGCTTTCAGAAAATCCCCACAAGACGACTGGATAGATGGATCATGGTCTGGTGTCAACAGATCAAGCAATTTGGATATCAACTTTTGCTCAGCAAGCATATCAATGATGCCTGTAGGTGTATCAACTTTATCAGTAGTTATTATTCTGAGCAGGAAATCCATAATCATCGTGATATCAATATGCCTTAAAAAGTCGTCAGCAAGAGTACTCTGTGATCTAATAAAGTTTAGCATCTGATCAGGTCTTGATTCCAGCAGTTTCTCGTTGATGTTGATGAAGAACTGTAAAGAAGGTAGCGAATTTGTGAGTTCGAGTTTCAAGAAGCTCCATAGTTTGTTCAGCAGACTGGGTTCTTCAACCAAGCTTTCAGAGATGAGCCAAATTTCGCAAGATAAAATCCCAGAAGCAGCATGAATCCTGTTGAACTGGTCAGTGATCTCGTCGTGCGGGATATCCTCATCGTTGAGATCTTCTGACGCGTGGAACAGATACGCCTGGTTCTTTTTGAACCATTCGACTGAGTCCACAATTAAATCCACCAGCACATCCAAAACGGGGACTCCTTGCTGGCACTGTTGTAATGCCGCCGTAGAACCCCTCGAGTTCTGAGTGAAAATATTAGCATCGTATTCATTATTAGACGGCGTCTCGTTCTCATCAACGTCATTAGTCGTGGCGGCGTCATTAGCAGCATCTTCCAAAGATTCAGCTTCATAGTCAATATAGCCAAAGCATATGAAATCGATCAGTTTGTTGTTCTGCCTGCTGAGCTCTTGGAGCAGGTTTGGGTCGTCAAGGATACTGTACACAAAGTTTCGGTCTATTCTGATTTCCGCATAGCTGTTGGTCTCTGGTTGTGTCTGGCTTGTAGCACTGCTGGCTGCTGCTGGTACCTCTTGACGCAACGTTTGCGGCTGCAGTGCTGTTTGTGCTGTTTGTGCTGTTTGTGCTGGCTGCGCTGGCTGCGCTGGCTGCTGCTGCTGCTGCTGCTGCTGCTGGCCAACGGCACTTCGCTTATAGTAATAAGCATCCAGCAGCTTGTTGAGGTCAACTGCATGGGAGGCGCTGTTCTGTCCAAAGAGCCAGAAGGACATCTTGCAAGGAGTATCCGGTGCACTGGACTGTGTTGCCTTATGCTTATGCTTATGCTTCTGCCGCTACCTCTGCCTCTGCTGCTTCTGCTTCTGCCTTTAATCCTTCTGCCTTTTTGAGCTTCTTCTGTTCGGATTTTTTTTTTTTTTTTTTTTTTTTTTTTTTTTTGCTTTGCTTCTTCTTTGGGTCTTGGGCTCTCAAATGGCCGTTTCTCCTTCGAAATGAGAAAATGAGGACAAAGACAAGATTACCCGAAAAACGAGAAATTGAGAGCAGAAAAATAATAACAAAAAACAACGACAGGAACAAAAGATAAACATTTGATAAATACTGTAATGCCTTACGCGGGAAGAAGAAGGAAAGTTGCAAAAGATGGCACGTCTTGTCAAACGAGTTGTTTTTCTAGCAATTCTGCTCTACACGCTTAGCGCCTTTGTGGACTTCAACAGCCCTCGGTTCGACCCCTACAGGGAACATGTCAGCAGCTCGCTCTCTTCCATCACAGAGGGCAGGTACTATAAGGAATACATCGAGCCTGCCAATGGGAAGATCCAGCCTGTGCTTTGTGAGATAAAGGAGGAGTATTTTGACCGGTATAGGGAAAGCTTTGAGTTACAGGCGAAGAGGGCTTACGACGCTTACTTGGCGAGACATGTGGAGACGGTCCAGGGTAAAATCCGCCAGTCTCCCGTATACGATAAGCTCGTTGCGCAGAATATACCAAAAGTTCGCCGCTTTGTGATAGTTCTCTCAAGACACATTGGTGTTTTCTATGAGATTGCCTCTTCCAAAGTGGCGCTAGCTTACTCTGCCGCTGAGGGCGAATTTCCGAAAGTTGTTGCTCTTTTCGATTACACAAAGGAACGGGCCGCTGCTTTTTACACAAACGAGTTGTCGCCTTTCCTGATCACAGCATGGAGCTCAATCAAGCATTACTCTGCAAAGTACTATGTAGCGATCTCTGCACACGCGTGCAGTTTTTACACCAACACAGTGGTGCCTACTTATCAAGAGCATGCAGACCCAAAAGTAAAGGAGTTTTATGAAAACTTTATAAGAGGGCACCATGAAAAGACGTCCGTTTTCGCAAACAAGTACTACAGGATATTGAAACTAGATGTTATCGTGTCATATGCGAAAGTGCTTTGCCGCCAGTGTTATCTGTTTGTCGTTTCTAAGACCAGTGCAGATGGTGAGCCGGTCAATACTGGCACTAACGCTGGAGCTGGAACCACTATTGCAGAATCATTAGAAATCAAGCCTACAGAGTTCGATTCCACAGACACACCAAGATCTATAGGTTTGACAGTTGACTCTTCAGCCGCTGAAACTATTGAGTTGGAGGATGAAATTAGCACTTTCATTCCTACAGAAACCAACAAGCTGCAACAACCACTCGTGACAGGTGGACCCAGAAGCGGTGAAGGGCAATTTTCAGATGTTGGCACTCCAGAATCAGCGAATGCTAGAGATGACGAGATTTCAACTGAAGGTGTCGAGAACACAGAGGTTACATTGACATTATTGGATGAAATCCTACACTGGAAGGAGTTTGTTGAGCTTACCGTGGATAGCATATTCGAGAACTATGAGAAATCTGTTTCAGATTTCGAAAAGAGATATATTGAGGACGCTAAGCCATCTATAACGGCGTCATTACAAAACATCTCAAAAGTGGCTACCCAACAATACATACTGCTTAACAGGGCTATATATAACATTAACTCCACTACCACAAACTTAGAAAACGGCCAGGAAGCAGAACTCGACAAAGAGGGAAAGGTTATTGATCATAAGGTAACGAGACAAGAATTCCGTGAATTACTTGCAGATGGTCGGGAGCTCTTGGATAACACTGCCAATTTGGTTAACGCGCAATTGAAAACCCTTGTTTCTGAAGTTGAAGATAGATTGGAGTCTGAGAGGAAACTGTTTGTTGATATTTTTGAAGAGTTTGCAGAGGTGTCTGTGGATGAGTTCAGTAAAAAAATGATGTATTCAACCTATAATAACAGGTTTGGCCAAATTGCTAATGAAAAAGCGTTGGACACTGAAAATAATGAAAATTTTGAAGATTGGAAAACCTATGTCAAGATTAAGAACTTCTTGATAGATAAAAGGGAAGATCTCATCAACAAAAAACCTGAACTCGTTGAGTTGAAGGCTCTTTTGAAAGAGATTCATTATACCTTGAAGACTTTGGATCATGACAGAACTTCCTACTTTGCCATTTTAAGAGCAAAGGCTAACATCCAATTCCAGGCTCGCGAAGCTAAAGAACAAGAACAAGAACAGGAACAGGAACAAAAACAAAAACAGGAACAGGAACGAGAATTCACGGAGCAAGCGACACAAAATGTAAATGAAGAGGAGATTGCAACTCACGAACATTCTGAAAATGGAAAAGATCATGATACACAGAAATATGCTTCTGCACAGAATATAGAGGAGGATGAGCAGCTGCAGCAACATCAAGAAGAAGACGAAGACGAAGCTGAAGACGAAGACCAGCAAGAAGAAGACGATTATGACGGTGATGAAGAGTATGAGGAAGAAGAAACACAGACTCTTACGAGTGTTTTATATATAACTGTTACATTAAGCAGCTCCAACTCGGAAACACTGACATCCTCCGTCCAACAAGAGCCTTCGACAGAGCCAAGTGAGTTGGAGACTGCCACCTCTAACGAACAAGAAGTGACTGCCGAGGATACAATTGAAATCAATGACGCTTAAACTAAGTTGGTAAAAGGATCAGCGTCACCCAGATCGTTTCATAAGATAATAATTTATTGCAAACTTATCAACCTGCTCTCAAGGACGATGGGACCTGCGTACTCAGGGTCTACCCGTGTATAATGTACTATAGAAATCAGTCTATATATAAAGTAATGTGCAATTTCTATACAGAGTGTAGTGTGTATATCCCTCCGCAAAGTACCCTCAGCAGGCTCAGATGACTCGTTCTCGCATTCCTCTCTCCGTTCTTCTGCTGTTTCATTCTCTATGCAATGTTTGCATTGTGTTTATAAGGGCGATTTGAGTCAAATTATGCGGTTCGGCCACTATTTTACGCGTCAAAACCAGGAAAAAAAAACAAAAAACAAAAAACAAAAAACAAAAACGATTGGACGCTTCAACAACAACAACAACAATCAACAACCAACTACCAACTACCAACAACATCAGCTTCAAAGAATAGCAGTGCAAGCAGCAGTTAAATTTTAAACTACAGCAGCTGTACTCTAGTTGAACAGATGGCGTCCACATTTGATGTTGGGACGTAAGATATCTCGTTAGCTACATCTAAACTGCTGGATCCACTAACCTCTCTTTAGTCGTTGCTGGGTTCAAAGTGATACCGAAGGATGGGTTGGTGCGGAGGTCATTAAACATACAAACCTCAGTAATAAGCATCAACTTGAATTGACAGTAGACGGTTCTGAGGATGTTATCCGTTTAGAGACAGACAACTTGGAGGAGTCGAACTCCAAGTTGCCGCTGTTGAGAAACCCTCCAATACTAGAAGCTACGGAAGATTTAACCTCATTATCATACCTTAATGAACCTGCTGTGCTTCACGCAATCAAAGTCAGATATTCTCAGTTAAACATATACACATACTCAGGTATCGTTTTGATTGCTGCGAACCCTTTCCAAAAAGTGGATCAACTATACTCATCTGATATCATTCAAGCATACTCTGGTAAAAGAAGAGGGGAATTAGAGCCTCATTTATTTGCCATTGCCGAGGATGCCTATAGATGCATGAAAGATAACTCTGAAAATCAAACGATTGTCGTCAGTGGTGAATCAGGAGCTGGTAAAACGGTGTCGGCTAAATACATAATGAGATACTTTGCGACAGTTGAAGAAATTACAAATAATGATTCAACTGTTCTGGGAAGCAATGCCAATCATCATATTGAAATGTCTACCACTGAAAAGCAAATCTTGGCCACAAATCCAATTATGGAGGCCTTTGGTAATGCCAAAACTACTAGAAATGATAACTCTTCACGTTTCGGAAAATACTTGGAAATCCTGTTTGATGATCAGACTGCTATCATTGGAGCAAAGATTCGAACTTATCTTTTAGAACGTTCAAGATTGGTTTTCCAGCCAAAGACGGAGCGTAATTATCACATCTTTTATCAAGTACTAGAAGGTTTGACTGATAAAGAAAAGGAAGCTCTAAATTTGACTAAAGTTGAGGATTACAATTATTTGAACCAAGGTGGGGACTACCGTATTAGTGGTGTTGACGATTCCAAAGAGTATACCGCAACCACCGATGCACTGTCTTTGATTGGTATCGAGAAAGAAAAGCAGTTTGAAATCTTCAAGATTTTGGCTTCTTTGTTGCACATTGGTAACATTGAAATTAAGGCTACACGAAATGACGCATCCTTGTCTTCAGATGAACCTAATTTGGTCAAGGCTGCAGAGTTATTGGGTATTGATCCTATGAATTTTGCCAAATGGATCGTGAAAAAGCAAATCATAACTAGGTCAGAGAAGATCGTTTCGAACTTGAACCACAAGCAAGCACTCGTTGCTAGAGATTCCGTTGCCAAGTATATATATTCTGCTTTGTTCGATTGGCTAGTCCAGTTTATAAATGACGACTTGTGTAATGCTGAAACTGCCAAAGACATGAAGACATTTATTGGTGTTTTAGATATCTATGGATTTGAGCATTTCGAGAAAAATTCTTTCGAACAATTTTGTATCAACTATGCAAATGAAAAATTACAGCAAGAATTTAACCAACATGTTTTCAAATTAGAACAAGAAGAGTATGTCAAGGAAAAGATTCAGTGGTCTTTTATTGAGTTTAGTGACAACCAGCCTTGTATTGATTTGATTGAGAAAAAGCTGGGTATATTGGCACTTCTGGATGAAGAATCCCGATTACCAGCCGGTAGTGACGAAGGGTGGATAAACAAAATGTATCAGACCCTTGATAAACCGCCTACGAATTCAGTATTCAAGAAGCCAAGGTTTGGCCAAACCAAGTTTATCGTTTCCCATTATGCTCTAGATGTTACTTACGACAGTGAAGGATTCATTGAGAAAAACAGAGATACTGTTTCAGACGGACATTTAGAAGTTTTGAGAGCATCGAAGAATGACTTGCTAATAGAAGTCTTGGAAAATCTGGATAAATTGAATACAAGCATTGCAGCTGAAAGGGAAAAGGAGACCTCCAAAAGGCCTGGTCCTGCAAGAGCTGTTAGGAAACCAACCTTGGGTTCTTTATTCAAAAACTCATTAATTGAATTGATGGACACTATAAATTCAACAAACGTTCACTACATTCGTTGTATCAAACCTAATGAAGAAAAAGCAGCTTGGAAATTCGATCCTTTAATGGTTCTTTCTCAGTTGAGAGCTTGCGGTGTTTTAGAGACCATTAAAATATCATGTGCTGGCTTCCCAAGTAGATGGACTTATGAAGAGTTTGGTAGTAGATACCATATTTTATTGCCTTCATCTGAATATCAAGTATTATATTCAAATGCTGATTCGGATACAATACATAAAATTTGTGACTCCATTCTGCAAAAAACCGTTAAAGATAAAGCGAAGTACCAGATGGGTTTAACTAAGATATTCTTCAAGGCTGGTATGTTGGCACATCTGGAAAAGCTTAGAAGTGATAAATTGTACAATTCTGCAACTTTGGTTCAAAAGAATATTAGAAAGATTTATTATCGAGAAAAGTATTTAGACATCAGAAGCTCCATTATTAAATTACAGAATTTGGTTCTTGGATTTAATACGAGAATCAGAGTTCAGAAGGAAATTGAAGGTAATGCGGCCACAAATATTCAGACATTAATTAGAGCTTATTTGGCTCGTAAAAAGTTTCAAGATGCGTCATCTGCACTCATAAATCTACAGAGTTTGATTCGTGGATACCAAGCCAGACTGGCGGTGTTGAAAGTTCAGAAGTTGAGACACGTAATTTCCATTCAAAAGAGTATAAAAACATATAAACAAAGGTCCGATTTCAATAAATTGAGAAGAGCTGCAGTGGTGACTCAATCTGTCTACAGAAGTAGATTGGCTCAAGTACAGTTGAAGCAGTTGAGAGTGGAAGCTAAGTCTGTCAATAGACTACAAGAAACGAGCTATAAGTTGGAGAACAAAGTCATTGAATTGACGTCTTCATTATCCTCCAAGATCAAAGAAAACAAGCTGCTATTGTCTAACCTTGAACAGTTGAAGCAACAATTAGAAGATTCCAGAAAGACACATGAGGACTTGAAAGCAAGGGAAATTTCAACACAGCAGAAGTTCGAGAGCCAGCATGATACGCATTCTAAGGAGATTGATGTTTTGAATGAGGATTTGGCACATTCGAAGAAACAACTTGAAGATGCAGCAAAAACTATTGAAGAACTAACTACATTACAAACCAAATTGAAGACTGAGGTTAGGGAAACTGTAGAGGAGTTGCAAAAGACTAGAGAGCAATTGTCCAAGCATGAAACATATGAGGATGATTTGAAGAGACAAGTTTCTAGTTTGAAAAACGAATTGGACACTTTAACCAAACAACTGAGTTCTCGTCCAGCGGGCTCAAGCGCCAGACATCTTACCTCTAACACAACACCAAAAAGAACAAGACGATTCAGTCAACAATCACCAGGTCAGCGCTCTGATGAAAGTCATAATCACAGTCCAAAAGCTGTTTCTGTTGTTCCAGTTTCTAATTACGAAGAAGATGCTGAATCAACATTGAGCTCCTTGTCTGCTATCACTAATGAATTGTACACCCTACTTCAAGATTCGAAAACATTGCATACCGAAGTGGTGCAAGGGCTATTGAAGAACCTGAAAATTCCTATGTCTGGTGTTATGGTTGAGCTCTCAAAGAAGGAAGTTTTATTCCCAGCTAGAATCATCATTATTATTTTAAGTGATATGTGGAGATTAGGCTTAACTAAAGAATCGGAGGATTTCTTAGGTGAAGTTTTGGCTGTTATTCAAACGATTGTTTCCTCATTGAAAGATGATGATATCATTCCTCACGGGGCCTTCTGGTTGTCGAATACTCATGAATTATACTCATTTGTATCGTATGCTGAAACAACAATTATTGAGAACGAGGCGGTCTCTAATGATATGGGTGAAGAAGAGTATGGTGAATATTTGAAATTAGTTGCAGTTGTAAAAGAGGACTTTGAATCATTGTCTTATAACATCTACAATATGTGGATGAAAAAAATGGAGAAAGGACTAGAAAAACAAGTCATATCGGCTGTCGTACTTTCTCAATCTTTGCCTGGTTTCATGACCACCGAATCTGCACCATTCTTGTCAAAGGTGTTCTCCCAAGGTACTCAATATAAAATGGACGATATTCTGAGTTACTTCAACAACCTATATTGGGCTATGAAATCCTATGCCATTGAGCCAGAAGTGGTGAATGAAGTGCTAGTGGAACTCTTGAGATTTATTGATGCTGTTTGTTTCAACGACCTAATCATGAGGCGTAATTATTTGTCCTGGAAACGTGGGTTACAATTGAATTATAACCTCACAAGATTTGAAGAATGGTGTAAAACCCATGAAGTTCCAAATTCATCCAATTACTTAGTTCATCTTCTACAGGCTGCAAAGTTATTACAATTGAGAAAATCTTCTATCGAAGATATCGAGATAATATTTGAAATTTGTTATGCGTTGAAACCGGTCCAAATTCAAAGATTGTTACAGCATTATGCAGTTGCTGACTACGAGACCCCATTAGATGAAGACATTTTGAGCGCGGTCGCGCAAAAGGTGAAAGAACAAGGTGCAGCAGGGTCTAAGGATTTCTTTGTACCAATCACTGGGGACGCTAATTTCGAGGATCCATTCAGAAAGACCGATCTCAGACCGTTCTCAAAGGTTGAAGCATATATTCCAGCCTGGTTGAATCTACCTCATCTCAGAAGAATTGTTGAATTGGTAACGAAAAATGCTACAGCCCAAGAATACTTGAATAACAGAGCGGAAAATGGAGATCCAATTGATGGATACGACGAGCAGGAGCAAGAGACATCATAGGTCTCGGTATTGAACTACAGAACTACTTAGTATACACCACTCTATTAGATATGAACTATTACCTCTTTTTTATTATCATGTTATTTCTTTTTTGTAGCCGTTTATACATGTTCACCAAATGAAGAAAACTTCCTGATTTGGAATTTCCGTTCGATCACATGGCAAAAAAGAAAAAAAATTTTCGTATAAAAGTAAAAAAATTTAAACGTGTCTCTATATCTTAACTTTGAAGATTAACTGAATAGAACTTATTCTTCTTCTTTCATATACACAATAATACAAGATGTCATCCCCAGCTGCTAGTTACAAAGTTGCAGACATTTCTTTAGCTGCCTTCGGTAGAAAAGAAATCGAGCTTTCCGAAAATGAGATGCCAGGTTTGATGGAGATCAGAAGACAGTACGGTGCAGAACAGCCATTGAAAGGTGCTAGAATTGCCGGTTGTTTACACATGACTATTCAAACTGCCGTATTGATTGAGACCCTTGTAGCTCTTGGTGCCGAAGTCACATGGAGTTCATGCAACATTTTCTCCACCCAAGACCACGCTGCTGCTGCCATTGCTGCTTCAGGTGTCCCTGTCTTTGCATGGAAGGGCGAGACCGAAGAAGAGTACTTATGGTGTATCGAACAACAATTACACGCTTTCAAAGATGGCAAGAAATTGAACCTTATCTTGGATGACGGTGGTGATTTGACCTCCTTGGTTCATGAGAAATACCCAGAGTTATTGGAAGGCTGTTACGGTTTAAGTGAAGAAACCACCACAGGTGTTCACCATTTGTACCACATGGTAAGAGACCAGACCTTGAAAGTACCAGCCATCAACGTTAATGATTCTGTTACCAAATCCAAATTCGACAACCTGTATGGTTGTAGAGAATCTTTGATTGATGGGATCAAACGTGCTACCGATGTCATGCTCGCAGGTAAAGTCGCTGTTGTTGCAGGTTTCGGTGATGTTGGTAAGGGTTGTGCCATGGCCTTGAGAGGTATGGGTGCAAGAGTTATCATCAGTGAAATTGACCCAATCAATGCCTTGCAAGCAGCTGTTGAAGGTTATGAGGTCAAACCAATTGACGAAGTTGCTTCCATTGGTCAAGTTTTTGTCACCACCACCGGTTGTAGAGACATCATCACATACAAGCACTTTTTGCAAATGCCAGAAGATGCCATTGTCTCCAACATTGGTCATTTCGATGTTGAAATTGATGTCGCAGATTTAAAGAAAAACGCTGTTGACGTTGTTAACATCAAACCACAAGTTGATCGTTTCTTATTGAGCAATGGACGCCACGTCATCTTGTTGGCTGAAGGTAGATTAGTTAACTTGGGTTGTGCTACAGGACACTCTTCATTTGTCATGTCCTGTTCATTCTCAAACCAAGTCTTAGCTCAAATTGCCCTATTCAAAGCTGATGACGAAGCATTCAGATCCAAGCATATTGAATTTGCTAAGACCGGTCCATTCGCCAAAGGTGAGGTTTACGTTTTACCAAAGGTTTTAGATGAAGCAGTCGCAAGATTCCACTTGAAGAAATTAGGTGTCCAATTGACAACTTTGACTGACAAACAATCGGAATATTTGGGTATTCCAAAGGAAGGTCCATACAAGTCTGATCATTACCGTTATTAAACAGGTTCTTAAACCCGCATAACAGGTTTATATACGTATACTTGAGCGATATATTTTAGCATATGCTTCAACTGCATAATTTTTGTCCTTTCCAGCAATTCAAATGGATCTTACTTGCTTTGTTTTTTTTTTATATAATTATAATTGCTGCTTTTGTTGTATCACAGCAACAGTTTCAAGAATTTGATTTTGTTCATGATCATGATGTCTCTATAATGTTTTAAACGGGGGTTATAGGTATATAAATTAGTTATGTTATGGTTTTTAATATTAATGCATCCTCAACGGATTTCATATTACAATGGCTATATTATATTGCATGTAGAAAAGGATCTATGAGTTAACATGCTTGATGAATATTAGGTATATACTTATCTGAGGCTCGACTTCTGAGCCTTTGAAGAAATCTTAATCAAATAAGATGAAATTTCGGGGCCAAAAAAATCTATCACTTCATTCTGTTCGTTATTATATTGAGAAATTCTATCAATTTTTACCAACAATTCATAGTTTATCAAATCATTGATTTTTGAATCCTGTTTGTATTCCCTATGGTTGAGAACGAAATCTCTGATATACTGGGCTCCTGTTGGAATATCTCCTGATGCTCTCTTACTGATCAATAACAAATAGTAATACAATCTGGAGTATTTCGAATCATTAGCAGATAACTCAATCTTATGATAGTTTGAAAGGTGTTGTTTAACTATGGGGATTAATCCGATGAAATGATCCCCACCATTTATTATTTCATCTATTGTCAATTCCACCGAATCATACTGATTGTGTGATTTGATGTTCTCCTTGAAGTGGAACTTTTGGGTCGTTGTTGGGCTTCGCTTATGAACCCTCTTCATATTCTGTTCGACCTTCGAGATCGGGATATAGAAGTTATAGCTCGAATGAAGGAAAGCTTGACCGATCAATGCAACGAAGACGGAAAATGCAGCATTTTCGAAATCAGTAAATTGGATTTCCATTGGTCTGAATTCAACTCTCCAACCAGGAGCCTCCTTGTTATCTGGAGTTGAGTCTTGGGAAGGCGGTTTGAATCTCAACGTCTGCCAATTGGTTGACTGGATGTTTTCGAAATGGTCCGTTTCCTTTTGATTGTCCTGGTTAATTCTTTCATTGAAGATCACCAATGGATCTCTGATGTAAAGATGAGCAAAATGCGACGCCAAGGGTTTGTCAAAAAATCTACCTTTATGATTCAATAGTTGATCCAGAACATTTCCGTTGAGTGGTGGGGTTATATCATTTAGTTCTGGCTTGAAGTACTTGTATTCAACTTCGCCAGTTTCCAAGTTTTGGGATTGAATATCACCGAGATAAGAATCCACAGAGTCATATCTGGACTTAGGAATCCTAACAGCAGATTCTTGATCCTGTTTACGAATTCCACCATACTGATTTCCAGGTCTTAAAGGTTCAACGCTCCGCTCATAAGGAGTTCTATCGTCAACAGCACTGCTGATGACATTCCATCTAACGTCCTGGTCGGATAAGAAGCCTTTATATAACGGGGCAGCAGCTGTTAAAGATAGGAGAATGGGAGCCAAATTTACCCAAGAATCGTAAAGGTATCTTGCTTTGAAGACGTTTGGAGCTTGAACAGTTACTTGCAGACAAGAACAGCCCATTCCAAATCCCATAGAATCCATGTATATGTGACCAGGAAGCGCAGCACCAAGTAGCGGTTCTTCATCTTCTGGGAAAATGGATCTCTCGAAAGGAATTGAGTCGTCGAACTTTGGTGTGTTCGAATCTTGGAATAATGGGATGTTAATCGCAACTTTCTCGCCTCTTCTCTTTCTGATATTGGCAGTAAGTGTAGGAAATCTTGCATGTCTGTTGATGATTTCATCGGGCAAGAAGATAGATCTTGAAGCGTCTCCATTTGGTGCGGCGCTAGGCTCTGTAAAGCTCCCAACGCCCATCAAGGGATAAGAGGTCAAAGTAAGAGGTTTGATGTTTTTGTTTCCTAGTACTTTGTCCGTAACAAGCCGTCTAAGATCCATGTTCCGCTCGACGTAGAGATAGTCTTCGATTGAGTCGCCGTTGTACGGAACTTTTGGAGTGGCTTCCACCATAAATCTTCCATATTCTGGATGGAAATTGAGGTTGTTTTCAACAGCCAATGCATAGTGCGAACCGTCTTTATTGAGATCCGTTAGGATGTGGTCCTTATTGACGTTCAACTTGGCTGTTTTGACGTTGTTGTCGAAACTGACGAGAGCATACTCGATCTCATCACCCCATAGGTATGGATCGTCAGAACGGTGGTAGGAAGCCGAAAACATGTTGATGAGTTGCTCTAATCCATTCCTGCGGACATGCTCAGAGTACTCCCTGGACTCCTCCCAAGGCAGAGGCGTTCCGAGTGACAACAACCCCATTATTGCTGGTCCTGATCCTGATGTTGGTGCTGACCAATCCAAGTTATCAATCAGTTAATCAGTCAGTCTATTTAGTACCCAACAACGAAAAAAAAAAAAACCACAAACAAAAAACAAAGCCGGTCTCGAGATTGCTGCTCAAGTACAAGGGCTCGTTGCGTTAGTTGGGGTGGCCCCGAGTACTGTTCAGGTGTGGACCAATGAGAGAAAGAGAGAGGTTTGCACAATGCGACGACACCTTAGAATTTTGCTTCTGCGAGACCTGGCTGTTCTTCTTCTTATCAAATAATAATAATACGCTAAAAAAGAAGAAAATATTTTCAGCTGCTGACTAAATGAAATCTGAATAAAGCCTCCGCAGAAGTTCGAGGTAAAACGTCAAGATTTCCCTCCAAGTTGGCAAACAAAACTGGGACTCTACTTCGCTATGGCGAATAGTGACCCAAATATACAATGGAGATCTTGAGGACAAAGGAAAGAGAGAAAAGAACTTCGGGGCTGCAGATGCGCACACGCCCTTCCCTTTCAAACTGCGCTTCCTGGCTCTCTTTCTCTCTCGCCAATCAGCTTTCCCTCGCTTTCCTCAACCAGATTTGGCTCTTTTGGCGATGAGGCAGAGTCACGTGAAGCAGATTTCGGAATGCTTGATGCATCAAGTGGTACAAAAGGGACAGGAACCAGGACTTGAATTGAAACATCGTGTAGCAGCCACCTGTGATATGAAAAAATTCGCTACCTGAGAGCTCAAGTAACTCGCTATTATGCTTTGCATCTTTCTACTCTCTTCGTCAACGTATGTGGCATATACGTGAGCGGCATATACATGAGGAGAGTGAGCATATGTGGCACAAACATATGTGGATACGGAGGTTGTGTGCATAGTTCACATGGTTCACATGGTTCACGAACTGCCTCTCAATCTACTGTCTCTTCTGTGCCGAAGTAGTATAAACAGACTTTCTGTTCTGGAAGCCCGTTCTGGAAGCCCGTTCCCTCGCTCACAGCGTGTACATTTGAACGAGAAAAGCAAACGATGGAGATGAATGAAGATCGCGAAATGCAAGAACGACGTAGCCTGCTTCAGGAAGCGCATATGTATAGCACATGCGGAATGTAATACTCATGTGGGCGGGCGAGCGATCTAATGATAATGCATATGGCCAATTCCAACGGCACAATATGTCATCTCTCTACGCAGTGATTTCTACCAGACCAGCCAGTTTCTGCTTATGTCGATCCCAAGTTATAAACCCTTCGAGATAGAACAGCGTTTTTGAGTGCATTCAACTAATAGTGAAAATCCTCCGGCTCAGTAAATCTCGGATTAACCCTAACCGGAAACACCAAATAAGCTTGATCAACGGACTCTTCAGTAAGATCAGTAATGTATCTATATATATCCAAGTCGAAGAGGTCATATTAGAGTTGACCTGATATATTGGCTCCCAGCTTTCTCATTTAAAAGAATTGGGCACATTATCATCTAGAATCTTTAAAAAACATACCTATATATATATATATATATACGAACTCTTCCTCCCCCGTCCCAATCCAACCTCAGCTAGCTACTCTTCATGAACACTGGCTTGCTACATTCCCGAGGTTTGGGTCTCTTGTAGCCTGTCTCTTATCGTTTAATCCCTTCCCCAAAGGATCTCAAGCTCATCGCAGCTTGTTCTGAATGTAGAAACATTGTTCCGTTATTTGATTCCTCATTGGGTAATTCCCCGGAGTTTAAATCGTAGAGGAATTCGAAGAGGCATTGATTGCATCATTTTCTATTGTTTCTCTGGGGCATTAAGTGGAGAAAAGTATCTTTAAGCACTGCTTTGTAGCTCTAGATAGTATTTATGAGAAGACTTCTCCTTTAAGTGCTGTCTTCTTTTCGAAATAGACAAGTGTTTGAAGCTTAGATCCTACTTCTCATTTGAAGGTCAGTACTCAAAATATTGCCACAGTTCAGCCCACAGAAAACGAGAAATCTGCATCAAAATAAATACCATAAGCTGTATCAACACCAACTAATGGTAGGAAGCAGGGGATAAGAAAATGAAAAGAAAGTCATCATCACACGGAAATGCCCCGAAAAAACAGCATGCTGTCAGTTCGCCGCCAACTATATTGACCTTACCTGATGAAATTCTTGTCAATATAACATTCTTATTGGACCAGCAGGATACCCTGTCTCTACTTTATTCTAACAAAAGGTTTACGAGGCCCTGTAAGATCAGATTGTACAAGAAGATACTTCTATGTGAAAAGTTCCAGGACGAATATTTCTACAAGCTAAGTCGATTAAGGAAAATAACGTTACTCTCGTCATGGGACAAGATTCTGCAATTCTTCAGCTACATCTATATCAGCGCAAAGACAAACGAGAACTTGGAAACTTTAAGCTACGTCGAAGAGATCTCAAGTTACAACTTCCTAGACAGAGGTCGGTTAGATAATCACAAATACCTTAGTGGTTCAGACTTCAGAAAGATTCTGTTATTTAGGCAATACTGGGAATTCGTCATCAATAAATTTATCAATTTGAAGAACTTCATATTCCCGAAATTATCAATTGAGAAGCTATTCTCTATGGATTCTGAAATCAAATCCAAATTGAACAAGATTTCAATTAATGTTGAGCAAGATGACGAAATGAACGGTCCCTTATCTGCGTATAGATCTCTCCAATTGAACAAAAACTTGAGCAACTCAATATCAGAGAACTTCAAGTTCCCAGACTTGACTTCTTTAAGATTGAATTTAGACACTTCTACTCCAATCACCAACAAAACTTTGGAAGCTATTCATCTACTGCTAATCAATTCTAACAGCTCTGTTCAGCTAAATGAATTAGAACTGAATGGTAACTTTGGATCTCTAGATAAAGATCACGAGTATGAATTGAGGCATCATAATTATGACGAGAACATCAACCCAAAATCAAGCTTTCTGAAAGGATTACAGATCGGTAGATTCATACAAAAATCAGAGGAATTGAGAGAATCAAATAAAGACCGTGACCCAGTTGCTGCTAAACAACGAAGAAAACTTCGGCAGTCATATTTTTTCAAGAAATCAACAAGATCAAGACATGTTCCATTATGGACATCACAGTATGGTCGAAGAACCGCTCAAGAGGACTATGAGGAAGATAGAGTCGGTGAGTTGAACCACGCAATACTCATGGATAACATGACCCAGTTACGTGGTTACATTGAGAAGTCCAGCCCAGCTGACGCACAGATTGAAGACAACGACGATGAATATGACTACTTCATTGATGATGAGGAGTTCAACGATATTGATGATGGTGAAGAAATAATGCGTAACTCAGACGATGATAATGATGATGCAGACATCGAGGAATTGATGTTGAAAGGAGCAGCATTCCCAACATTTGATGTATTAAGCAAATCGGGTCGAGAAGTTGATCATCAAAGAATTCGAGTGATTCTTTCTAACCTACTACGTCACGAGTTTTCCTTTCAGCATTTGAAAAAGTTGACCTTTAGTAATTTTGATTTCAAACTAACCTCCGAGTCTTCATTCAGCATGTTCGTTGAGTATTTTCAGAAGATTATACCCAATTTTGAGCTAGTCGAAGAGTTCTCATTACGAAATATCACAATTTCTATTGAAAACAATGATCCCTCGAATTCTATAATCAATGTAATTATGAAAAGCTATGAAAAAAGACCTTTCCAATCATTAAGAAAATTGGTTTATTCAGTTGATGTCCATTCCAACATGTCAGATTTATCACAAATCCAGCAGTTGGAAATCTCAACACTACATGAATTTGGAATGTTGATTGCATCGTCCCCTAAGTTGAAGGAAATTGTATATATGTCACCTGAATCATTGAGTTTCAATGATTTTTACAAGAATTTCGTCTCAAATTATTCAATCTCTAAATGTCCAATTGAGACCATTAGCTACATCAAATTGAAAGATGTTGTGAAGATCATTGTGAAAATCATAAATTTAAAGATATTCAAAAAGTTTTCTGAGTTCAACAACTTGAAAAAAATCGATGATTATTATTTCAGATTGACAAAGATATTACTAGAAAATTTAAATTTGTTTATCAGAGTTGATAATTATGAGTGCAATAATGTGTTTATGAAATCGTTCATCCACGAAATTGAGTATTTCAAGGATGAATATGCTTACTTGTTCAAAAATGATGTCAAGAAATTTTTTGAAACTTGTCCAACCTTGGAAGAATTCGTCTATTTTGGCTATACTTTTCGAAAATCTGAAGTTTTATGAAGGCCTATTATTTTCTGCTATAAATAATTTTACCATTTGGTAAAACTTTTTTCGTTCCAGTAGGTTTTTTTTTATTGGCATTACTATTCTTTGAGTTAAAATTATCCTTAATTGCTTTCTTTTCCACTTGCTTATTTAGCTCTATTATTGAAGACTCTGAGATTTTTCCAACAGTAGCGTTCCAACAGTATACCAGCAGCTTAACGAGTATCGTATCTCTTAAAGTTGGTGTCTCTATATCATCTGGAGATAGTTTATATAGATTTGTTTCATCATTCTCATCGATTATGAACACGCCGTCAATTCTCACCAAGAAAAACTTGTTCAATGACTCGAGATGTATTTTTTTCTGCTCAGTGAAAACACCATCTTTTCCACCAGCATCTTTTTGTGCACATTGTTTGATTTCATCGATAAGTTGTTGAATTTTTTTCTTATCTTGACTGGATTGGATTCTTAGTATGACATAGTGACAAATGCCAACAATCACGAACAAAAAGCAGAGAACAAAGAGTAATCCTGGTCTAAATCTTTCATATAGGAATCGGTTGTTTTTGTATTTTGGAAATCCAGTTTTCAGGAAGAAATCGTAGCGGTCCTTTTGCTCAGACTTTAAGACATTAGCTATGAGATTGATGTATTCAAAGTATACGGTAGCTCTTTTCTTCTCTTTCTTGGTTTTGTATTTATCAGGATGCCATTTGACACTGAGCTTTTTCACCTGTTTGGAGATCTCTTTGTTGTTTGAGCTAGAACCCTTTGGTAGCTTCAAGAACTTGTAGAAATCGATTCCTTTCCCGAACTTCTCTTCCAGCTCATGGTTTATTCTGAATATTTCATGATCCTGAGCTGACCACGCTAATACACTAAGAACCAGCGCGAATAACGCTATGAAGAACGGTAGCTTCATTGATTCGGGGAAATTTGTTTGTTGACGTGTGCTTTTTCATTAGTAGAATCAAAAAAAATACGCATCAATTTATGGTGTATCAGAAACAAGCAAAAGAGAAGCAGTGCAAAAATCTCAGAATGACTCAAAAGGTTAATCTTAGAGAGTCTATTAGACTTTACAAGGCATTGAAGGTGTACAATGCGTTAGCGGCTTTCTTCCATGGTGCAATCTTAGCGAGACTCTTTATCCTATTGCCTTTGGTTGGACGCAAGTTCTTAGCAGGTGGAATTTCAGAGATATTTGACAGGACTACGGTGACCCTTTGTGGTGTTGAAATAGTATTGAGTCTAGCGAAGCTGATTCCTATAGAGGTTCCTGGAATCTTACTGCAAAATTGGCTCAAAATATTCATGGTACTTGTGATCCTACAGGATAATGACAAACTTTTGAAGCACTCGAGTTATTCGATCTTGGTGTTCAGCTGGAGCATTGAACAGTTTGTTAGTTATTTCTACTGGTTTATGAAGCTGAAACGTCTAGGGAAAGGGTGTCAAGATTTGAGATCTTTTAAGAATGGTGTTAGTTTGATCAGCTTTCCAGTGAGCTCGACGGTCGAGTTCATAATAATATTTTTGAGTTTAAAGAAAGTTGAAAATAACAGTTATTTAAAGCTCTTCATCAATTTTGTGTTGTTATCATTCATTCCTGTGAAATTTTTCCTGTTTAAAAGCATGATCTACAAGTATTTCAGGATATCGTCGTCTAAATTAGAATAGATTCAAGTCTTTGATGATTTGATTAGCATATTGGGACTTGTCTTCCATTGAATCCATTTTATTTATTTCATCTTTAGCCAGCTTCAGTTTGCTGAGTATTGCGCTTAAATCGATGAGTTGCTCTATATCCTGTGTAGTTTCCTCGGCTTTGGACTCGTCATCTTTAGTGGAATCGTTAATAGGTTGAGTTTCTGTATCTATCTCCCAATCGTGGGCCTCTATAGCCTCGCGTATCCTCTGTAATCCGCAAAGCTCACCAAACTGGTTTTTACCCACTTCGTCGAACCTTACAACTTCCAGCTCTTCGTAGTCCTCTATGTCGATGCTTTCAAGATTATCTCTATTCATAATTACTACGAGTGCTATTCCGTCCCACATTATTTGCGTTGGATCTTGCTTGCTCTGTTCAGTTGTGAGCAGGTGAACCAGGTTACGAACCTGATCGATCTGGTTTATGATTTCAGCTTGACCAATTTGCAAGTCAACTGTGAGGATTATGCCACTTAGTGCATCTCTGATTTCCTGTGCTTGTTGAGACTGGAAAACACCTGACCATTCCTTGAAATCTGTTGGCTCATCTATCCAGATGTCCACGCCAGTTTCGTAGTACTTCGTCTTTATGTGAGCTTTGTGAATGAGTCCTTGGTGGCTCGGAGTGCTAACCTGAGGGAGGGAACCGAACAACGCCTTGATGAGTGTGAGCTTCCCGCTCTTAGAGCTTCCGACGACGAGCAGCTTGTTCATAGGATCCTGTGAGCTAAAAGGAAAAGAAAAATGCTGGCAATTCTTAGCGTTTTGAATCACTCTTCGATTCAGGCATATTAGTTCTACAATTGGTATATCTAATTTGTTAAATGCACATTTAAAATTAAAACATACACATGAGTGTAGTATATTATACTGTTGCAGACCGATGAGCTCTCAACTTCCAACTATGGGCAGTCTGGGAACTAGGGGTTAAGTGTTCCATTGATTGATTACAGCTGCTCAATTCTTGAAGACGTTGCAACATGCTCCTTGGCGATGCTTTCCGAGCCGTCCATCTCTATGCTCCGGATGGCACCGTGCTCATCCACCTCATCACCTTCAAAGTAGTCTGTCTTCCCTGGAACAGGGTCGTCCTCAACCTCATGCGGAATGAAAAGGTTGAGAAATATTCCTACAAATCCACCAATGGCATACCCAGTCTCACAGACAAGGATAATGGCATCGTAGAACCCTTGCAAGCTCTTGTTCGGCCCACTGTAGGTGAACACGTTATCGAACCAAGTAGACACCAGCGTTGATCCAAAGCCCAGCACTAGAGTCCCCGTAAGCACAAATCTGTTTCTTCTTGTCGTTGGAGTTGTTGCAATGATACAGATCCCAGAGACTGCAACGGAGGTGAAAAGGAAAGTTGTCATCCCACCAAGGACAGCCTTTGGGATGGCAACCAGAGCAGCAGCGAATTTTGCAAAGATGCCCATAACAATTAAAAAGAAGCAGCACCAGTATCCTGCCATTCTATTTGCACACTTGGTGATGGAGATGACACCATTGTTCTGTGCGAAAGTGGACATCGGCGTCACCGTGCACAAGCAGCTGATGACACCATTAAACCCATCAGCGAGCACACCACCTTGAATTCTCGAGTCGTAGAGGTCTCCCTCAACTTCTAGTCGTGAAACATCGCACGTTGCCGTGATATCACCAATAGCCTCCATCATAAGCACGATGTAAGTTGCAAGCATCGGAAGCACTGCTGGGCCGTAAACCTTGAGCTTGAATGTGTGCACCCACATGAAGGTGATCACTGGCGACTCGTCAATCCCGCTACGGTCAAAGTAGTTGCACCCTGCAGCGACAATGCACCCGACGAGCAGTCCAACAATCACAGCACACGAACGCATTATCGGAGCACCCCACCGCTCGCACACAACGATCACCACAAACACGAGAAACCCTAGCCCGACGAACTGAGCCGATCCGTATGGGAGCGGGTGTGGTGCCGTTGTGGAATTGGGGCAGGCGTCTGCGCCCACGCATCCAGACCCTCCGAGCCAGTCCTCGAACCCGGACGATATCAGTGACACTCCGATAAGCAGCACGACAGGACCAGTGACGACAGGTGGGACCAGCCGCTGCAGAGTTTTCGGAGGGATGAAACTGAGCAGCATCTCAAGGAGCGCGCATACGGCGCCTGTCGCAAGGATGGCACCGTAACCATCTGGGCATGCCAGCTGGTTTCCGGCGCTGTCCACCATACATTCACCGCTCTTGTACATCATGGGTAGAGATTTGTTGACGATAGTTATTGTAGCGAAGGAGGTACCAACGACAGAGACTAGCCCAGTACCGATGTAGTACCCCGTCCGCGGGATCTTGAATCTCGTGATCTGAACTAGACTGAGGATTCCAGACACTATCAACGAGGCGGAAACAAGGTACTGCGTAAGCGAGTCTGGGAAATTCGCCGCTGCACCAATAATCAGCGGCGGGCTAACCACCCCTGCTAACATTGACAGGGCGTGCTGGAGACCCAGCAGGAATCCAAGAGCCAGAGGCATGTCAGAATCCAGCCCGAAAAATGGCTGTAGAGACTCTTTCTTACTTATGAACGGGATCTTTGGAGTGAACAGGAACTTGTAGTCGTAGTCACCGAAAATGCCATGCCTCGTGGTCATCTTGGTAAAGTACCGGCGGAAGTTCCCTTTTACCTGGTTGACGTTCATCATCTCAACCTTGTCAAACTATGCTTTGCTTTGCTTCAAACCTCGTTCCAGCTCTGTATATCTACTGGTAAATGATGGCCAACCGCTCAAATGTGTCAGACTTGCAACTGTCAACGTTGTACGCACCAATTGTTCCTCATCCTCTTTATATATAACGGAATCTAGATCTAATAAACCATGCAAATTTTCATGTCTTTTCATTCGTTAATACGGCTTCTTCTTCTTTCTGATAAGATAGATAAACTTTGTTTTTCAGCACCGGCCAAATCCATGAAAGCTGAGAAAGGAAACTCAAATAATACTTGATGTTAAGTCTGCATTGACTGTAAAAACGGTAGATTTAGTGATGTCGCTTAGCACATCTGTGACGCCGAAAGGTATCAGCACTTAATGCGAGGCTAAATCTGGCATTGTTTAGATAATAGATATCAGATACACACATATATATATACATTTCTTTTTTTCTGTTTCATGTTGAGGGACAGGAGACAGGGGAGGAAAAATAATAACGTATATAGTCTGACCGGCTAAATACTTCAGACCACTTCTAGAGGGTCTTTGTCAGCTTTGGAAATGCTTGTATCAAATCCTTCCTTTATGAGTGCCTGTTGCATCACTGTAAGGTACCCACGCTCGCTATTGCTATGGTTTACAGCGATTACATGGGACCCACGCTCTCTCAGTGCCAGGATTTCGTGATGGCTTAGTTCGCCTGTTAGGTACAAATCAGCGGGCTCTTTCAGTCTACTGAAAACGTCGCCTCCAGAACCTGCACACACCGCTATTGTATGAATCTCCTTGTCAAAGTCCTCAGAGGCTACTTGTAGATATTTGAGCTGCAACCCTTTTTTGACTCGTTCGATGGCATCCTTGAGTTTCAAAGACTCATTCGACCTAACAATTCGGCCTACTCCAGCATCGGTATCCTGCTCGTTCGGCGAAATTACATCGCTTTTACCCTCCATTTGAAGCACTTCCTCCACAAGCCAGTCGTTCACTCCACCTCTGACAGAGTCAACGGCAGTGTGAGGTGAGTAGACACTGATACCAGCTCGGATCAGCTGTACTAAAGAGGCATGCTGGGTGTTCAACTCGGGATCAATGCGCTTGATTCCCCGGAAGATGAATGGATGGTACGCAACAATCAGCTGAAACTTTCCTTCAAGAGCTTCTTCAACAACGTTTTTGGTTAGATCAACTGTTAGCAGTATCTTGAAAGCGTTCAAGCCTGTTGCAGTTGCTGAGGATGATGACGAATTTACTAGTAGCCCAACGTTATCCCAAGACGTCTCAGCAAGCTTGAGAGGATACAGTTTTTCCAGCACGCTTATTGCTCTCTTAAATGACATTGTCTCATATATATATATATACGTACGGATAAGTGAGTATTACACTTCAAACTATTACCACAAATGAAATGAATTGTTTGCAGCGTTTTTTCACATCTGTCAATTTCCTCATGAAAAATTAAAAAAGTTTGAATTACAAATCGATCAACTAAATCAACGAAACGAGACATTATTACCACACAATTTGAGTATATATATACAATAAAAGCATGAGTCTGAACAGTGAATACTTGAAAGAAGCGATCTCGCAGCGACTGGGAGCCACAGAGGTTTACGTGGAGGATATGTCTGGTAAGTGAAAAGATGGTCTTGTGTGCTTTCCCTGATCTCATCAATGGTGTGTTTCTCTCTGTGTTACTAACATTGATCTCTTTTTTTTGCCTATAGGTGGTTGTGGTGCTGCATTTGCTGTTATAATAGTTTCACCCGTGTTTGACAAGAAGAATAAACTAATGAGAAGTAGACTAGTCAACAATGCTCTGAAGGAAGAAATCGCAGCTATCCATGCGTTCACACAAAAAACCTTTACGCCTCAGGAATTTGAGCTACAAAGATCAAAGCTCAACCTATAATAATAAGAATATTCGTGTTTTGTTATTTTATTGTTATATGAACTAATTTTGTATTCAAAAATCATAATGTTTGATCTTGGTGTAATAAGGAATAGACATCCAAATCAAGCAATAACCCAATATCAAAGCTCCAATCAATAGAGGAAGAATTTTGAAATTTGTCGCATTAGCGATAAATCCAACCAAAAAGGGCAAGACTGCAGATCCAGTACCTCCTAAGCTCGACATCACTCCAATTCCTAGGACATGTAATCGATTTGGAAGAATTTTCAGCAGACAAATACTAGAAGTTGGGAATAGAGGCCCAATGAAGGTACCGTTAAGAAATATCAGTAATTTAATCAATCTCAAGTTCCATGCACTTTGCAAATCAATCAAGATAACTGCTGTTGCAAATATAAAATGTGAAATAACTGAACAAATTGTATAGAATCTATTAGCTCTGAATTCATTTTTGAAAAATCTCGTAACAAAAGCCAGCCCTATTCTTCCAAATGTCAATCCAATCCAGAACATTGAAACAACAAATGAGGATTCCAATTGTTCTAAATTTTTGACTTTCTTCAAAAACGTCAACATCCATGACGCAATTGAAATTTCTGCTCCAAGGTATAGGAACAAATACAGCGAGAAAACCTGTATCACTCGGTTATTTAAAAGTCTCCAGAAGCCATCATCAGGCCCAGTTTTCACCTCACCAGTGCCATCATCATCGTTATCTTCTTCTGGATTAAGCGATAGATAATAGCGATACTTTAGTCCATTCTCTCCCTTGAATCCTAGAATAATCAATACCAGCAGCACCAGGCTTATAAGCACAAGTATTCTATAGAACTTTGTGTAATCCTCATCGTATTTTCTCAAGATAAATGAAATGAAAGGGGGCGATACAACAGATCCAATCCCATAAAATCCGTGCAGCATCCCCATCAGTTCATTATGATCAACTAGGCCACCCACCCATACGCCTAAAGAGCTGTCATACAGTCCAACGCTTAATCCAGTTAAGAAATGGACACTTATGTATAACGGTAATGGGATATCATGAATAGAGTTGATTGAAAAGGGTATCAAGAAGCAAACCACGGCTATAAGTAAAGTCCCAAATCTACCCATACACAAATGAACATAGTTGTTTGATAATGCACTTGTGCCATATCCCAAAAATTGCAGCATAAATACAAGTGACACTGAGGTTTGTGATGTGTTGTACTTCTTGACTAGCGTTGGTAGCAGTGTTCCAATCGTCTGATCGTTTAATCCAAGGATGAAGAAGGCTAAAAACCCAATGAATATCTGAAATCGCAGTCTATATGACTGTCTCCAGTCTGTACTATCAAATAACAGCTCCTGTCCCTGATACTGGACAACCCTCGGCCCATTCAAGGCGTTAAGCTTGTCATCTACATCAAAATCTCCGGTGTAGTTATCATCATTCAAATCATCCACAGAATCAGACGCAGAGGATACCAATCGTTGCTCGAGCTCAATAGCATCATCAAACACATCTCGTTTACCCATACCTGCTCCTACAGCTAAAGCCAATCTCACTCCTCTATCCCTTCCTTTCGCCGCTTTCTTCTTCAACTACTCAAATGGAAAAGACGCTGGAACAATGACTCGATTTCCTAATGTGGAAATAATAAGAAGATACATAGTGAAAGTATTGATGACAAAAAAAAACACTTATAATAATAATAGTCTAGTAATAATAGTATATAACCCATAGCCAGTAACTCCAATTAAATAATCTACCTCATGAATACAACTCATATGGTTCTTTCCCTATCTTTCTCAGTCATACGGTGGAGGCGCATCGTTCCAGATCTGGTAATTTCCTAAACCCACGTTCAACAGCTTGTTTTGCGACTTTCTCGATGAAGCTAATTGTGGCATTGTGGAGTTGTGAAAGAACTTCAGCTGCTTGATATTGAGGTCTGAACTTTGCTTCTCTTGTTCTTGTTTATGAACTTGTTTTTGATCCTGCTCGTGTTCACGTTCTTGTCCTCGTCCATATACAAGTTCTTTTTCTCCGTCTTTCTCACCTTGTTCTTGCACTTGTTTTTCATTTTTTTCATGTTCATGTTCATGTTCATGCTCCTGTAGCTTCAATGTTTGCCGTGAATGTTCTCTTTCCTGCGCAGTCGTATTATTCACCACAAGAGTAGCTTCCGAATCAGTGATGGACCCTGTATCCACTGAGTTTTTTGGTTTGCCCGGCTTGATCTTCATCTTGATTCTTCTTCTCTTTAGCGATTTGTGATTCTTCTCGTTCAAATAAGACTTGCACTGTATTTTAGAAATTTCAATGATCTTGTTATCAAGCTTGGAATAATTCTCATCGCTAATTAATTCAATTGGAATGTTCTTAGACTCTAGTCTAAATTTTTCAGCATCGTATTTGTAAATTCCTTGACGATCAATGAACTCTTTCATTATCGGCACCGATAATCTGAAGGATTGTCTCGACGTCGTTAATGTTGATAATCTTAACATATTGGCCGGTGATAATTCAGGTTCTGTTGGATTCACTTCAAATATAGAAATTCCCTTGATACCGGAGTCCCTTGTTAATTTAGTATGTAGCTGGTTGATGAAACTATCTGTGGTCCATTTTTGAGAAACTTTATGCAATACTCCTGGTAAAATATCTCTAAATAAATCACGAATTTGGTTTTCAATTTGCTTTTGTAAAAACCGTTCAATAACTGGCACATTATCAAAGGTTGAACTGACATTTATCTTCTCCAACGGATCATTTTTGAAAACAAGAGTTAATCCTTTACTTTTGGAGAAGACAACTATAATAATACCAGACAGTTTGATATTTGATAATTTAACATTCAACGGTAACGAAAACGGTTGCGACGCCAATTTAAACCGTGGTAATGCAAATTCCCCTCCTAGCTCCTGGGTATTTCGTTCGTAAATATTCAATAAACTTGCCTGAATACTCGTTATCAGTGTTATATTAGCATTTCCATCGTATTTTAACTTGAAGATTCCTCTGAATCTATCGGAAGCCAAGTCACCAATTTCTAAAATTTCAAAACTTGGTGCCTTCTTCCCAAATTCTAAATCTTTGATCTTGATTTCTGAAGACAGAATGTGCGGCCTCTTCCCAGAATTCAAGGCATCATATAGTAGCTCTTTAGTCCAACTTTGAACAGAGCCTTTTTCAAATGAATTCCAATTTATATCACAAGACATTTTCCCATAATTTGCGGGAAAACAAAACCAATGCAACAATCAAAAGCAAAGTAATAAGATAAAAAAAAAAACACACCAGTATGACAATGAGCGGCCTCTCTCTGAAAAAATTTCCAATTCCAGTACCAGATCTTATCCTCCAAGGCAGCAACTAAACAGTTTTAAAGATTGTATCACACGAATTTAACGCTGTTGGAATAATACAAACGTACAAAAATTATTTAATTTCCTTACGATTTTGTTTTCCTTTTTGGGAAATTACTAATAAATACACCAAACTGGGATATTACCGCTTCGGTTGGAGCCGCGACAGCATTGCAGCTAAGAAGTACAATACCGATAATTATACAGAGGATCTACGTTAACTTGGCATGTCCCATTAATAGAACTTCCTGCTTACTATGAAGCTCCTTATCAGGTTACTGGTATAGCCGAGGTGATTTGCCAGTCAATTCTTGTCTGTGAATATTGACAGCCGAAGGATCTCATTAAGATCTACAAAGGCGTACGTGGACGCAATGCCGAACTCCCTATTTGACCATCATTCACTGGACTCTAATGAGATTTTGAATGTTCTTTCTATCGGAGAATGCATGAGTTAGTTTCAGAGTCTGAGCATACGATTTTAAATCGTAACTAACAAAGGATGACCAGATGACTGTAATCGAGATCGACAATAATCTTCATCTATGAACTATAATTTGCAAGTTGCTCAACTTCTTATCAATCGGGACCCGGTCGATAAGAAGATCTGCATAGTTTTTCAAAGGGAGCACACCGTTTAGAGGCACGAATTCTCAATATCTTTGCTGTCAAGCGTAATCTAAGCAGTGTTTCCACACTGTGCATTGTTTAGTAAATTTGTCTGCACTACACGGCATGAAAAATAAAAAGGTAACGTGCTAATCAGCATCTTGTCCAGAATTTACGCAGCAATAAATACGCTCTAAGGTATGCTTAGATGTACTTTAACGTGCTATGTGGCGCAGTTGAACTTATCATACATGGCTGTTAGGTGGCATGTAATACTTACTTTGTTAAGGTTATACACATTTGCATCAAGGTTAGAGGTTGTTTCACTATGATACAAGATTGAAACAGAACTTTCGTGAGAATAGTAGCGTTACTGCGGCTTTGGCAGTGATAGATGTATAGGAAATGGGGAAGGGAGGAATCGCTGCACTTCTACAAGTTCCTACAGTTGTAAAATTGTATTGGTTGGCCTACCTCATGTTCTGCTTGCTAAAATTGGATCATCAGTTGGAGATAATAGATCAAGAAAATGGCCTGTCACTTCGCCAGCAGCATCAGCACTTTCAATTTTCTTTATATCACCACAATTTGGGAGCTTGGTTTGATTGGATTTCTGAAGCCTTTTATTGAACCTACTCTTTTGGTTCAAATGAACGAGTTTTAAATGCCGCTGCAAAGAGTCTTTTCTTTTAAAGACCTTGGAGCATTGTTCGTGATAACATCTCAAAGAATCAATCTCGGTCCCAGCCGGTGTTGCAGATACTTGATTTGCGGCTCCAATGAACTCAATTTTCGCCGAATGTTGAGAAGCACAGTGTCTTCTGACTTCCGCTTTTCTAGGTAATCCTAAAATATGCCAGACACATCCTTCAAATGGGCATTTGTGATACCTTGCGATCTTAAACTCATCAAAGTGTTGTGCCAGACAAAAAATTGATGGGAAAAATTCAGAGCAGTGTGTACATTTATAAATTCCTTTCTTCTTCTTTTTAGTCACTTGATCCCAAATCTCTTTATTTTCTCTCAACTGGGTAGTGAAACTTTTTGTCATGTCATCATAATTCAGAACCAAAGGTGGTTTACAACGTCTGGTACGCTTAGGTTTTTTCAATTTATCAGGGTGATTGCTTGTATCTTTCTTTCCCAAATTTTGGTCAAGAATTTCGACTTTTTGAAGACTCAGCTCTGATTTCAACGGGGACGTTGTAACATGGAGTAGTGATTCTTGTAATATTTGGAAAGACGTTTCGCTGTCTTCATCATTGAACCAAGTATCATCTGGTGAGTGAACTGACCAATCCTTAGACTGTTGATTATAGTCCATTTTTAGCGAAAAACTTGATTGAGAACTATCTGGTGTTGATAACTCACTGCTATCTAAGGGAAATTCCGTTGAGTTCGCACTACTCATAGGTGTATTTCTTTGACTGTAATAGATATAATCGTCGCTGCCATTGTCATTGAAGTCTTCAAACATCTGGTTAGTAGTCTCTAATGATTCCAAAATTAATTTCTGGAGCTTTGAAAGATCAGAAGACTCTGTACTGATATCTGTTTTGAGAGGATCCATATAATTTGGATAATCTTCGAAATTTTGATCATTAAAGATATCATGGGTCCTTGAATTGTCGCGAGCCATTGTGGAGGGAACAATAATCACCAATCTATACCTGGCTTAGGTTATCGAAGATAACGAATGCGATAAACTTGAGAATTTCCAAGTTTCTGGTAAAAAAAAAAAGACTACTGTGCTCACGGCGTACCTCAAGAGCCACAAGCCAGAGGAATCACAAAGATATATATATAGTTATATGAAAAATACACGTAACAAAACCGTCAGATTTAGTGATCTTCAAGTCTGACAATCTGCTTGATGTATACTGTTGCAGAACACTGCATAATAATCCCCTCCCAGGCAGTTACATTTACACATCAGATTTTTAGTTTATGTACGGACTTCGCATGAACATTGTGAAGCATGCAATTAAAAAATCATGAAACATTTTTGTAACTCCCAAAAGGGAGCTCATTAAAAGAGTGCCTTCCTGCTGAAAGTTAACATTGTGCTAGATTCTGGCACCAAAAAGTGACCATAGCAATAAGCAAACAGCGAAATTATATGTTCACCTGGCTTTTAAAAAAAAGACAGTATATTTAATAGAGTGGGGCCGCTTATCTAAAACCCATATGGCTGATACGCAGTCTACAGTCTTCGGAATTTCTTTAAATAGATAACTTTTACGAGTGAGTAGTTTTTTTCAGCAGCCTAGGGAAAAAAGTGACTGCAAGCAAGCGAAATAGCATCCTCTAAGTTTAATTAGGCCCCTGTATACCAGCAGATATATGTATAAGTATCTGTTCAATGTGTAATCAGCTAGAATCGAGATGCGATTTGTGCTCAATAGACGCTATATCTCCCCGCTGGCAGATACTATCCAACTTAAAGCCACAAGCCAATCTTGAAACGTCCCTAGCTGTAGTTGATCTTTGAACCTTACAAATACAAATTCATCTCTACGGAATATTGACTAAGCATTCCTGATATTCAGGGATCTGCAGGATCATGGTCAAATCAATATTGGGAGCAATGGTATGCTCTGCTTTTTATTGTTCCAATAGCAGATCTGTTAAATAAAGTTATTGAAGCTGGGTTATATAGTTAAGTGTGGAGATCGCCATATTCATGTAATCAAAGGTGTTGATATGCAGTTTGAGCCTCTTGGATGCCAACTTGCAAGGAACCCTCACTATTCGGTAGACATTTTGACTTGTATGCAATTACTTCATGCTTGTACATTACAGAACCTTTACATGCGGGGCACAAAGGACATTGGGTACATTTTGTGGTGTAGTTTTTCAACGGCCCATCCTTTCCCATAAAGGCTGGCTCTACTGCGCACGAGCAACGGGGGATGCGTTTTCAGCGTAAGAGTACGTATGCGGTTCATTAGGCAAACAATCTTAATCTTGCCGAGATGTCACGATATTCCGATTCATTTTTCAAGATCCGTATGGCTCCCGATTTTTGTTTAATTGTGCGATTTTAAAAAAAATACACATACGGCCATCAATTTTACAGTTTGGGATTACTCAGACTGAATGTAGACACACGATTCATAAATTAGGACAAGCACTAGCTATACACAATTTTTAACAACTCCAATTCAAGCAAGAGGGGTCAAACGTAAGTACGGCTTGACAATTCTGAATTTAGGGAATAAGGTTTTGGCTTCTTCATTGGAAACTGAAGGATGAACGATAACATCATCACCAGGAACCCAATTGATTGGAGTAGTGACTCTGTTTTTGTCACCTGTTTGTAAGGAGTCCAATACTCTCAAAACTTCTGCAGTATTTCTACCCGTCGAAGCTGGATAAGATAAAATCAAACGAATAGTCTTCTTTGGATCGATAATGAAAACGGAACGTATAGTGAACTGAACACCTTTGTCATCTACGTTCGTGGCGTCTTGATAGTCAATCATGTCATATTTTAGAGCAATTTCTCTTTTAGGGTCGGCAACTATTGGGAAAGTTAAATGGGAACCAGTTATTTCATCAATATCTTTGATCCAAGCTTTATGAGAACTAGCTTCGTTAGCAGATAATCCAATCAATTTAGCTCCTCTTTTTTCAAACTCAGGCTGCAACTTTGCAAAAGCACCCAATTCTGTTGTACAAACTGGAGTAAAATCGTCTGGATGTGAGAAGAAAACAACCCAGTTATCACCTGCATAGTCGTAGAAGTCAATCGGTCCGTTCGAGGTGTCAGACTTGAAGTTTGGAGCTTTTGAACCTAAACGCAAAGTGGTTCCTTCTGGTTTTGGTAAAGACATTTTTCGGACGGAAAGTCAATTGGGTAGTTGAAGCTTATCAAGTGCTATATGGTAGAGCTGTACCTCATAGGGTTTTAAAAGGGGAAACAGATATTGTTTTATACACTGTTGGGTGCTACTCATCTTTCGATGCAGTGAAGTAAGTTCACGTGATTTATGCCTGCTTAGCCACAATAAAGAACAAAAATGGAACACCAGCCTGCTTAATGTGGCTGATGAATATATCGTAACTCTACAAACCTTATTGTGGTGTATAATCTCATAAGAGAGGCGCATGCTGCGTGGTCAAATGGATTTGTAACACTCTGCCAGTCGAAGAAGATTGAGATTTGCAGACGAGGGGTGTGGATGCTGTAACATGCACACCCTTTGTTTAATAATCAATCACATATGCTATCAACTCGGGGTTTGACTTCTTTACTGAGCACCAGGTAACGATATTGTTGATATTTTATCAGTGCATCACAGCAAGAGTTCTTGTATATCTCGTCACCAGTGAATGATGTGAAAACTGCAAATGCTAAGGATTGGATGAAGCAAATGGATACTCATTTCACTTTGAATAGGGTTTGTACGAGACATAATTACTTTAGCTAATTTTGGAGAAACAGTGGTCTTTCAATGTGCAACCAGGAACAGATGATCAATTTTTCTTATAATTGTGCTTGATCTATCCATAGCAGTTTACACAAGGCTGCCAATTTCGTTCTCTTTCTCCTGGATAGTAAGTCTTGTATTATAAGTAACGGGCCTTAAAAAACCAGGAGCTTTATAGTGAGTTCAATGTTAAGTTGGCTCGTTTTAAATATGAATATACCTATCATTTACAAAAATCCAGTATATGTATTACAGAGAGAGAGAGAGAGAGAGAGAGAGAGAGCGAGAGAGAGAGAGAGAGAGAGAGCGAGAGAGAGAGCGAGAGAGAGAGCGTGGAGCCTATTTGAAAAAAATTAAGCATAAATTAACTAACACCCGATAGCAAGAAAGAAAGTGTGTTTTACTCTGGGTATGCTCATGTCAGAAACAGGTCTAACCACTGCCATAGTCGAATTGCTATACATATACATCAACTCAAACCGAGAGCAAGCTTAAATATAACCTGATGTTCATTCCCTAAACTCATTTATACAAAAAGATACTATTAAACAACTTTATTTTATGACTTCATTATGATGAAAGATGTTGCAACTTTTTTTATTCTTTAAACAGTTTCTAAAACTTCATCCTTGAAACCAGAAGCAACTTTCTTACCCTTTTCTTCAGAGGAAGCTTCACCGTGTAAAGCCAACAAGTTACCTAATTCGAATTTTGGTTGTTTCAACAATTTAACTTTTCTGATGTGAACATTCTGTAATGGGAAGATGTTTCTAGTAGACTTTTCAATCTCACGGCCAATGACTTCTGGAATTAATTTAGAAGTTAATTGAGCTAATGTAGAGTTTTGAACTTCTCTGGTGATGATTTCGGTGATCTTCTTTCTGATAGCTCTGATATGGGAAGATTGGGCGTAAGTGGTTTTCTTGATTTGATTAGCTTGACGTCTGGTGAAAGCAATACCGAAAAGTCTGACAACATAGTCATCGGAAGTCTTAACAGTTACGTTAGCCTCAATCAAGGTTTGCCATTTTCTGACTAAAGATCTCAATTTATCAGAAGTGAAATCTAATCCATGAAAGTTGGTCAACAAGTTTTTACCTTGGACTTCGTCAACTCTCAATTTAACGTTTCTGAAGGCGTAATCTTCAGAGCCCTGTAAATCAGCAAGTGAGACTTCGACAATACGACCTTTCAACGAATCAGCAGCATTTTTCAAACCAGTTGATTTGTTGACAAGAGTTTTACCAACATGTCTGTTTTCGAAAGTTGATGGTGCTTTGATATCAAACCAGTCTTTTCTGGAGAATGGATCAACAGTCTTCTTCTTAAGACCTTTCTTTCCTTTACTCAATCTCTTATTCTTACCAACAGCCATCTTGGAGAGTTTTCTGTTTTACTTCTGGAGCTGGTCCAATCTGTTGATTCGAGCTTTCAAGTATTTCAAAGTTTTTTTCTGTGTGCTCTTTTTTTTTTCACTTAAAACAGCCAAACACCAGAATTGTAATATCTGAAAAGCAGTCACAATCTTTCCCTATAATAAAATAACGTTAGGGGAACACCTCGAAGTACTCGTATGCCAATGATCTAACCACGAGCACTGTAGATCTTGTAGATCGAGCCATTGGTCACAGATTTGTTAGTTTGGGAAAAAAGGTCATTATTTCTACAATTCCACTCTCATTCCTGATTGAACTTGTTTATTCATTAAAACAATGTTCATGCAACATATTTTTAAAACCAACAAAAAAATCCCAAATAAATAACAAGAAACATATAAAAATAAGTGATTGTATAAAACTTTAACTGACATCGAGTCATTCGTGACCATATATAAGTTCGTACTTGAAAATCAGAGTTCATTTCCAAGCCATGTTTTTCAAAGAGCACAGGAAAACTTAGTTGTTTTCTGGACGTAATTTTCTAACTTCCTTACCAACTTTCCAGATCTCCATGTCTCTGATGATTTGCAATTCAGCTTCTAACTTAGCACGGTAATCCGGTTGGGAGTTGTACTCCAAAGAACGCTTGGTTTCAGAACCGTTCTTAACAGATTCGTATAAATCGTTGAAGACTGGTTTCAAAGCCTCTTTGAAAATTGGGTACCAGTCTAGAGCACCACGTCTGGCGGTTGTTGAACAAGCGTCGTACATGTAATCCATACCGTATTTACCAATCAATGGGTACAAAGATTGGGTAGCCTCCTCAACGGTTTCATTGAAGGCTTCTGATGGAGAATGTCCGTTTTCTCTAAGAACGTCGTATTGAGCCAAGAACATACCGTGGATACCACCCATCAAACAACCACGTTCACCGTATAGATCAGAGTTGACTTCTTTCTCAAAAGTGGTTTGGTAAACGTAACCAGAACCAATAGCAACGGCTAAAGCTTGAGCTTTTTCGTGAGCCTTACCGGAAACATCGTTCCAGACAGCATAAGAAGAGTTGATACCACGGCCCTCTTTGAACAAAGTTCTGACAGTTCTACCAGAACCTTTAGGAGCAACCAAGATGGTGTCAACGTTTGTTGGTGGAACAACGTGAGTCAAGTCTTTGAAAACTGGGGAGAAACCGTGGGAAAAGTACAAAGTCTTACCTTCAGTGATCAAAGGACTGATAGTTGGCCAGGTCTCAGATTGAGCGGCATCTGATAGCAAGTTCATGACATAAGTACCTTTCTTGATAGCTTCTTCGACAGTGAACAAACTTTCACCTGGAACCCATCCATCTTCGATAGCGGCTTTCCAGGAAGCACCGTCTTTTCTGACACCAATAATGACGTTCAAACCATTGTCTCTCAAGTTCAAACCTTGACCGTAACCTTGGGAACCGTAACCGATCAAAGCAAAAGTATCATTCTTGAAATACTCCAACAATTTCTCTCTTGGCCAGTCAGCACGTTCGTAAACTTTTTCTTCAACACCTCCAAAGTTGATCGACTTGATACCTCTGACACCTGTGACTTTGATAGAGGTGTTTGATCTTAAAGCAGGACGAGTAGCAGCAACGGCTAAAGCAGAGAGAGCTCTCTTTTGAGTGGCTGAAGCAATGGCTTTTGAGCCGGCAGCACGAGCAACACGGATTGATGCAGATCTGAATGACATTTTTGTTTTGTAAAGCAAGTTGAACACTTTTTGAATACTAGAATGTGAAGTGAACGACGAATAAATTTTTCACTGGTGGGTTTTTTTTCGATTCGTTTGTCGGCCAAAAAAAAGCTGGAGGAGCGAATTTGAAAAAAAAAAAAAAAAAAAAAAATAAGGAAGAGTCACCAGTCGGATCTCACTGCATGAGCAACATAGTTAAGGCACATAGTCAAGGCACAGATCGTGGTCGGAATTGAGAAAGGTTTTAGGCCCCCCCCCCCCCCCCCCCCACCACCAAAAGTTCAAAACGAACGCAGGAAGGAAACGATAATCGTCTTCGCGAGGACAGTTAGGCTACAGGTTGCTGTGGTTCGTATGTACAACAATTAGAGTACTACCTAATCCGATCTTCGGTGAGCTATGCAGTTCTTACGACTGAAATTTTGACGAGACTCATACATAGAACAGATGGAAACCTTGATTAGAATTTTGGTTCAAACACGCTTGTTTTATTCTTAGTTTTTCTATCATTTTTAGCAGTAGCAAAAGCGGCAATTCAATTAAAGCAGGGAGTATTATTGAAAAACAAGCAAGACAGAACATAGGGACCTGATATCCAGTACCAGTGAGGAAGAAAAATAAAAAAAGAAGAAGCGAGAGTTTACAAGAGACAAGGAAGAGCCTTTAGTGTTAATCTACGAATCGAACTGTCAGTATGGGGACCTGTTTAGCCGTTGTCAAAGTGATTGGTACCACTACTCTGGGGCTGTATACTGGGATTGTGACAGCAAATGCACTAAGTGGCGGTGATATCCTGATTCGTGTTTTAACGAATAGCACGATGACAGATTTCCACGAGATAAATGGGTTGGTGAAGGACAAGATCAAAGAGAACTCTATTGTTTTAGCAGTATTGGGCGCTCTGTCAGCTACTGCATTCCAGCTGTCGTACTTCAAGGCGCCATTAAGTTCCAGACATCCTTATTTGATTTACTCGTCGTTAGTTTTCCCAGTTTCAGCTTTGATATATGGGGCACTAGTTGGTAAGGATTTGGGGAAGGCGTTCAAACTAGATTTGTTGTTGAAAGATATCAAGAGAGAAGTTGAGCAGAAGAAAAAGAACAAAAAAGAGGTTGTCAAGTCTGCTTTGGACAACTCCATATACAAGGATTTAGGAGATGACGACGACTCTAATAGCGAGTCTGCTGCAGCGGCTAGCGCAGAAGACGAGGAAATCGAAGCTGAGGTTGAGTATCATCTGAATAAGACTAGCAGCGAGAACTTTGTAAACAAATACCACTTGGCTAGTAAAATAACAAGTGTGATCAGTTTTGTTGGATTTGTTATTGCGGGTACCGGTATTTATGGTGACTTTTAGATATGTATATGTATATATATATATATATATATATATATATATATACAACTATATACACACGTATGACTGTTTATAGGGTGAATGAATATAATGAGACTTGTCATCATCAGGTCTGATAGTAGCAGGTCGTTGGCCTTGATTGAGCTAAAAGTGAAAGACCCTAATTGTGGTTCTGTTTTGCATGTGGCTTGAATTAGCATTTCTAAAGATAACAACTTACAGAATTAGCGAACAAAAACATCTACAGCTGATGACGCATAACTGGCATGAAAACACCTCATTGGTATCATCGCATATCCTATCCCACCATTCCACCATAATCGCACACATCGGTTGAATTCCATCGCTTAATTCCATCATCATCCACACGATCGAGTCATTCGAATTCCAGAGTGAGTCAGTAGAATGTTCCAGAAACAGGCGGTTAGGGGCACGTTAAATGACACCTCAAATGATCACAGATCACAACACCTATTACCGAAAGCATGTGTGAACTAGGGCTGCAACGAAGACCGAACACTAGCTGTATTCTACAGAGTACATACCCAGTACCACACTACTCAGAGCTGTAGTTCGTAGCGTATGCACTCAATGCTTTCTAAATTATAATCACCCTGCGAAACATGTGTATCTCCATCCCTTCTGCTTATCTTATCAGTGTGTACTAGCTTATCCCGGTACGAGCCGCATTGTGGGTCAAATAGGGCATTTGCTTATTTTTGACAGCTTGCCTCCCCCCCGAAAATTGAATGTCAGCAATCAGTGAGTAATCTATTGAGATTATAAATAAAGCCAGATACCGCCGCCACCCAACACTCACGATAGAACACTTTCCAGCTTCCCATCCCCAGAAGAAACACACACAGGTGACAAAAGGAGAAAATACATATACACCCACGACCCCTACCCCTACCCCCTTGCCTCTCTTGTCTTCTGTGCAGACTTCAGACTAGCTCGTCTTGTTTCAGCTGATCCGCTGTTTCACACTCTCTTCAGCGTGCGTTTGGGAACCCCCCCCCCCTCCCCTGCCCCTATTCTTTTCTATAGGGATAATAAAACTGTTGTGTTCTCAGCATTTCTTGGTTTCTGGTGTGAGTTCAGTGCTAAGCTGACATTTATAGAAACACATGATGCCACTAGATATTCTCTCTCAACCACAAGCGCCACATCGTTTGCACTCATCAATATCCGGAAGAAGCATAAATGAGTTCTATGCCTACGAAAATGGGATCCCTCTTATCAACAGATATAAGAAAATAAAAAACATTCAAGATGGTTCCTATGGCAAAGTTTCTGTTGCTTTGGACCAAAGAACCAACACTAGAGTCGCGGTCAAAGCAATGGATAAAAAAATTAATGGGGTTTGTGCAGTGGCTAGACACGAAATCTCTATCTTAAAGAGATTAGGCCAACATGAAAATATCTGCTCTTTACTAGATTTTTTTGAGTCCCAGTCCCACTACTATTTGATCTTTGAGTACTGTGAGCATGGCGATTTATACGACTATTTAAAGAATTCATCAAATCACATAAACCCAAACTTCAAAAACGGCTCTCCATTGATTTTCAAACAGTTTGTTAAAGAGCTAACAAGCGCAATCAATTATGCCCACTCCAAAAACGTGTATCATAGAGATATCAAGCCTGAAAACGTTTTGATTGACTCAAATGGTACAGTGAAATTGACCGACTGGGGTCTAGCCACTATCTGTTCTCAAGTTTTCGATCCTTGTGTTGGGACTGAAAAGTACATGGCACCTGAAACATTCTTCAAAAGAGCTAAAGATTCCAAGAAGATGATTTCTTATGATGCAAGATTAGCTGATTACTGGTCTTTAGGGATAACCTTATTGTATACATTATTCGGCTCTTGTCCTTTCAAGATTGCAAGCTCCAACGATGAGAATTATCGTGAATATTATAAAGACTATGGATACATGCTCAAAATGTATCCAAATTTATCGATGCATGGATTCAAATCCATAGTTTTGAATTTGTTGCAATTAAACCCTTCAAGAAGATCGCTGAACAATTGTCTATTTGAATTGACTAGTGACTATACTGCTGGTTTAACGATTGAGCAAGAAATTGAAAAACTGGCTAATCAGACAGATTCCTTCATCTTTGGCATGGATGACAACTCGAACAACGAGCTCTACTCTACTAGACTTGAAGAGGATTTCGACATGGAGGAGTCTAGTTTCAGAAACGTTGCTCCTCAGGCCCTTAACAACTTTGTCCCTTCGCAACCACCTTCGCTAATGGGCTCAGTACCAAACGATGGATTCTCGTGGATTGATGATACAAACCTCAGTATGGAAAGCTTCAAGATTCAACACTTGAACAGCAGTGAACTCGATAAAAATCGGGGAACCCCTTTGAAATTCGATGATAATTTGAACTGGTAGGTCGAATGAATAAGTTTATGAACAAAGCACAAGCACACAAACACATATACATACCCTCATTTTTTGATTTAATTTGCATTTAGTCATTGTTAGAAAAGCATAAAAAAAGATCCAGGTGATCTCTCTACTCATATATAATTCAATATCCTTTTTTTTTCTTTTTGATGATCCACATATATAAAATATATGAAATATGGATAAAGTACAACTGTAGTTAAAGCCTGTAACACCTTCAAATTCAAGTCCTCCGTATATTGCAATATCAACCAAGAAATTATTCAAACCCAAACTATGTCGCTATGTAAAAACGATGTACTATAAACTATACAAGATTTTAATGTACTAACTATATACCGCCAAATATGCGCCCTTTCAAGCAACAGGAACAATGTTATCACCTTTAAATTTCTGTTTCTCATCCAAAATTTCCACATTATCAATACAATGAACCCGAATCTTTTCACAGTTCTTAGTAAGTTCAAATATGAAAATACCAGAGATGACCCTGCTGAAGCTGTCATCATGCTTAACTAACCAAGATTTGTCCAAGTTATTAAGATCATCGTTCTTGTTTACCAAATTCTTGAGATCAAATTTATTGAATATGTGCGAACCTTGCTTTGCTATGGATGATTTCAAAGTCAAATGATCATAACAGTTCTCATCACAGGTTCTCCATTTCATTACAATCTTGAAGCTGTCAGAATACAACGATGGATATTTAGCGACTTCTGATCCAGGCTCTTCAACTTCGATGCTTAAAATATGAAACTTTACATTTTCGTTAAGTATGAAGTTCGTAATGATGAACTGAGTGGCCTTGAACGTAGTGAAATAGGACATTTTCCCCCTAAGCATAGGAACATTGGGATGCAGTCTCGGAGAAATTCGCAGAACTATGTCCTGGTCAATCTTATCATCACTAGGCAGCTTTTCAAGTAGATCTGGGACATAACCTCGAAGATATCGTATCATCTCACCCATGTTGGCTTTCTGAGTCTGTGTAGCATTATAACGCACATGCAGCATTGTTGCAGTGGTATGCCGGACTCTAAGGAGTCGGTACATTGCAGCTTACACTAGTGAGATCAGGATAGCTGGTATGGTTTGTGGTAATTGGTATTATGATGGATTGGTTTGATATATAGTGCTTAAGAAATGATTTGAGCTTATACTGGAATTATATCCGAGGGTGGAGGATGAAAGCAGATGACTACAGGAATGATTTCCGACTTCTATGTTGATGGACAATCTTATATTGAGGTACTAACAATATCAAACACTGGGTGCCTACTTATTTCATATGCGAAACTAGGGGCATAGCCATTTGGATATGCCCAAGATTTACGATTCAGGGGATCCATCTCTTCCAAATCTGCCCCAGACACTGGAGTATGGGTCTGACCTCTCTGACAATGAGACCGTGAATTCCTTAGTAAATAAAATACCCACACATGACTCTTTCAATATGGATTTGAACCGTGATACGAATCAGATTGAAAGCGTCGTTCATAGAATAGATTCACAAGTATCCAAAAAGAAGAAACATAGAAAACGTAAAAACAGAAAATATTCTGACTCTGCTTATTCGTCAGCTGCAGCTAAAAAACGTATATCATGGGAACCTGGGATTGATATTGCAACTACAGAAGTGGTACTTTCTTCCATAGGGTCGTCTGTTACAGTAACAGACTATAATGCTAGCAGATATAGAGTTGAGCACATTGACGTGTTCTCGTCAGCAAGACAAGAAGGAACAGACTCGGAAGATAATAATAACAACACTGATCCACGAGTTTTGCAAGGCGTCACAGATTTGAAAAGGGTACTCAATAGTAAGCCTTCTTGGGCAAAAGTACGATGGATAAATGTAAATGGGCTTTCTTGGGAAGCAATAGCGAGCATTGGAGAACACTACGGCCTGCATAGATTGGCTATAGAAGATATGATAGATATACCGCAGAGAACAAAAATCGACTTATACTCCAACCATTTATTCGGAGTCTTACCATTGATGAAGCTTGTTAGAAATGAATTCCATCCGGTGAATGTACAGGATTATGATTCACTTTGGAATAGAGTTCTGAAGTATTTCAATCTATATGACTATCTAAAGGAGGAGCAATTGAACGAACAGCTAAAAGATGATGAAAATAAAATTTATCAGCTGAACGATTCCAAGATGACATTGAATGAGAAAATTATCAAGACGCATGAATTAAGAAGGTTGAATGATACTATCGTTCTGAAGAATGACAAATTCTATAATAGGAAAAGAATGTTGAAATTTCTTGATGATGAGCGACCGTTGAGTTACAGGAATTTATTTGTCGGGGTAGAGCAAGTTTCATTTTTCCTATTGAAAGAGGGCTCAATCATCTCATTTTTTGAGAGCAGTGGTAGTGACGTACAAAATGCCATATTATCGAGAATAGCTACAAACGAGACAATACTAAGTTCGTGTGATGTTTCGATTTTGTTACAAAGTATCATTGATGCAGTAGTTGACATAATATATCCAATAATCACTGCATATAGAAAACGATTAGGGGAATTTGAAGTTGACATTTTGACTAATCCCAACATTAAGCATACTCAATCTTTACATTTAATGTCCGGTGAGTTGTCGAAACTAAGAAGAACCATCTTGCCAACAACAGCACTAATCAACTCACTGAAAGACCATTCGAGGAAAAGCGAGCAGAAGCCAAACTCGAAAACTTTCGATACAACAAGCTTTATGTCTCCAGTTTCAGAGATTTACCTTTCCGATGTCTCAGATCATACACAAATGTTTACAGATGAAGTTGAGGACATGATCAATAGAATTGAGAATCTTGTTGGTTTAATCTTTAATACAATATCTACAGAATCAAACACTGCGATGCAGCAACTATCTCTAGTGACAGTTATATTCTTGCCATTGTCCTTCTGGACTGGTTATTATGGGATGAATTTTGAAAAATTTGACGACCTGACTCAAAATGTGACTTATTATTGGAAAATTGCTGTCCCCTTCAGTGCAGGATTACTCATTCTGATAACATGGAATTATTTATGTAAAACTTGGGAAAGACTGAATATTAGAGTTAAAAGGAAAGCCCAAGATATCAGATTCAACAGGAGTATGAAAGAATTAAGGAAAAGACGTCATGAGAAAATTAAGCATGAGAAGGGTCTTAAAAAAGATAATATTGTTTGAATAGCCGGGTGTATATAATTAATACTTATATATTCATGATATAATCACTTCTTTAATTTTTCTGTCAATTCAGGAACAACCTCGAATAAATCACCAACTAATCCGACATCCGCAACGTTGAAAATTGGGGCTTCCTCGTCTTTGTTGATAGCAACAATTGTCTTGGAGTCTTTCATACCAGCTAGATGCTGAATTGCACCAGAAATACCTACTGCAACGTATAGATCTGGGGCGACGACTTTACCTGTTTGACCAACTTGTGCAGCATTGTCTACAAATCCAAGGTCAACAGCGGCTCTTGTTGCACCGACACCAGCACCAAGCGCATCTGCCAATGGATAGATGTATTTGTCAAAGTTCTCCTTGTTTTTCAAACCACGTCCTCCTGAGACAACTTTTGCGGCTGATGACAATTCTGGTCTATCAGATTTAACTAGATTTTCAGAAATCCAAGAGATTTGAGCATCATCAGAAGACTTGGATCCAATCTCCTCTACCGCATAGGAATTTGAGCTGGAGGTTTCTAAAGGCTCAAAGGCTGATGGTCTGGCAGAGATCAAAACGGTAGGATCTTTGGATTTGACTGTTATTAAAGCGTTACCAGCGTAAATTGGGCGAACAAAAGTTGTGGAGTCCTCAACCTTGATTATGTCGGAGACTGGTTGTACGTCCAATAAAGCACCAACTCTTGGCAGGACGTTTTTACCAACAGAAGTAGCAGGTGTGATAAAATGGGTGAAATCCTGGTTTTTGATCAAATCAACCAAAACTGGTGTCAAATGTTCAGGCAAGTAGTGGTCAAATTTGGCATCTTTAGCGACGAGAACTTTTTCTAATCCATCAACTTTGTTCAACTCTTTGCTCAAGTCTGGCGAATTTGAACCAAATAATATTGCAACGACTGGGTTTCCTAGCTGTTTGGCAGCATTTAACGACGACAAAGACGCTGAGCTAAGCGAGCTTCCACTGCCTTCAACGAAAGCCAGCGTGGAGCCAAATCTTCTTGAGCTCAATTGTCTGATACTACCCAATCTAAGACTTCTCAACATCTGCTTTCCACCGTAGATACTGTATCCCGTACGAAGGAAAGTCACTGAAGCAAACCCTCCAAGACCAAAATTATATCAAACCTCTATTTCGAAAATCCGACTAAGATTCGAGCGATGAAAACCGGGTTTTACCGCTTTTGGACTCTCTATGTCTTTCGAGCGGGCGGATCTTGAACCTTGAGTATAGAGTCAATAATGCAAAAACATCAAAACGTTTTGAAGCTGAACGAATACTTGAGCTGAGCCTTTAGTTTGTATTTGCTGGGTTCGGGTTAAGTGGGTGTTGCTAACTTGTATTCCCTGAATAGCATGGACCCAACATACGTTCAATTAGCTGACAGGGCTCTAGAGTTGTTGGAGAAGTCCGGGAAGTACAGAGTGCTGATATTGTTAGCTGGGGCGCCAGGCTCAGGGAAATCGACAATAGCGCAAAGAGTTGTGGATATCTTAAACGCGAGACACCATGAGTATGGTGGAAAGTCTACGAACGACACCGGGGAGCTAGATTTTGAGGATATATATCGGTTGGATTCTTCTTTGCCCTACTATAAGTCCGAGGAAGTCATAGATATTGAAGATGAGAACTTCATCCCCAGGAAAGAAATAGCCGAGGGCGGTGAAGTCATAATCAGAGGCCGTTGTAAAGACGACAACCAGATTAGAATTATACCCAACAATAATGACGATGATGGCACCTGTGATGAGTTTGCTCAAGTTATACCGATGGATGGGTTTCATTTGAGCAAGAAGATTTTACAACAGTTCAAAGATCCTCAAGAGGCTGCATTGAGAAGGGGCTCTCCTTTCACGTTTGATGCTCTGTTAATTGTGTCGCTAGTGGAGAATCTGCACGAAACTTTGAAGATACCTTCGGGCTTACACCCATTGCAAACGAGAGCTGATAAACTCCCAGTATTTTATATCCCGAGTTTTAACCACGAAGAGAAAGATCCGAAGCCGGATAGGATCAAGATCCATTCGAGCTCACGAATTCTGATAATGGAGGGGCTCTATCTGTTGCTGGACGAACACAATTGGCGCAAGATTCCCCAAGTTTTCAACCGAGAGATTGCGCGCTCTGACAAGCACAGTGGTAAAGCTAACGATGTAGGTAAACTCCGAGAAGAGAGACGAAATTATGAGTTTTGGAAAGTTCTCATCACAGATGCAACGATTTTGAAAAGGGTTGGACAAAGGCATCTGAGAAGTGGGATCGCACAGACTTTGAAAGAAGGCGAGGAGCGTGTAAAACTAAACGATTTACCTAATGGGAGATTAGTTTACGCAAAGAGCTATGCTGCTGATATAGATATTGTCAGCATCGAGGATGATAATGAAGCTTAATATCATGGCGTAATGAATAGAATGAATCGAGGTTACTTGTAGTAGCTACGCGGAGTATCGTGCAATACTGAAGGTTTAAGAAAAGCGGCATGTGTTATTTATTGTGTGTACCGTTTCCTTGTATCAAGTGCTTGACGGGCCGCATGCTAAACTCCCTGTCAACTTTCTTCTATTTAACAGGGTGTTGCCATCTAATTTCAGATTGAAGCCTGCATCTTTAAAAGTTGGCGTTGTTCTGGTCCCGGGTGATATTTTATTGCTTGTGTTATGATGGTATGGTGTTTTAGGAAACTTTTTTGAAGTGTCAGGGAACTTTTTTAAGATTGGGGAATTCGTGTATAATCCTCGAGGTTGATACTTAGAGGACATATCATTGTCATCATCATCATCGTCGTCGTCGTCGTCGTCATCGTCATCGTCATCGTCATCGTCATCGTCATCGTCATCGTCGTTTTCATCATCGTCATCGTCGTCATCAGATTCGTTGAAATAGTCAGATTCCAGCAGCTTCTTCAAAGGCGTCCCTGTTCTCTGGATTGAGATTCCCTTATCAAAAGCGAATTTCAAAGCCTCAGCTCTTGGACTGAGATTATCAGTTGATGGGATCTTAGAAACCATTTCGTCAAACCTCAAGATGGATTTCGAAGTGGTTTTATAGTTTGGTGCATCGAATGCAGGTAAAGTCGGTTTAGAGTTTTGCAGAATCCAGGGATGCGTCAAAACCTGTTCACAGTCATACCTCTGACTCGGATCAACCGTTAGCAGATGGCTTACTAAATCCTTGGCCTCTTTGGAAATTTCGTCCCACCATGGCGACAGAAAAGTGTATTCACCTTTCGAGACTTTGAGAGTTAGTGTTTTGGGATCGGAGTCATAGAAAGGCGGGAACCCACTCAGTAGAGTGTACAGAACACAGCCTATTGCCCACATGTCTACCGACTTTGAGTAGCTTTCGTCTTTAACGATTTCCGGCGCAGTGTATGAAGCTGTGCCGCACGGCGTCTTAGTATTCGAATCCCATAGCACTTTCGATAGTCCAAAGTCGGCCAGTTTGATAGTTCCAATGCATCCTCCACCAACATTGTCCACGAACTTCCCCTCGTCGATCTTATTTGCGTCATCTGACTTCCTGCGCTTGATCTCATCTTTGATGGAGGGCACATACTCGATTTTCTCAAACAGCAAGTTTTCCGGCTTGATGTCGCGATGAACTACGCCAACCTCTGAGTGCAGGTACTGCACCGCCCGAACCACCTGGATAATGATGTGTCTTGACAGCTCTTCTGAAAAGTACGTCAGTTTCACAATCTGGTTGAAAAGCTCACCGCCCGAGACAAACTCAATGATAAGAAACGTTTTTGTCGCGCTGTTTATGAAGTTGTACAGCTTGACAATATTTGGATGGTCCAGTCTTCTCATAATTGAGATTTCTTTCAAGACACCGTCGATTTGAGCATTCGTCATGTTTTGTTTATCAATCACCTTGATTGCAACCAGGGCCTTTAGCTCATGGTCGTATGATTTGTAAACCTTCGAGAACGCGCCCTCGCCTATTTTGCTGATGATCTTGTACCGTGGACTCAGTTCTTTGTAGATCGGCAAAGCTTCTGAAGGAAGCGGGTGAATTGGCGTGTCCAGCGTGGCCTTTTTACCTGAAGTGCCAGCGTTTCTATTGTTGTGCCTTATAAAGTTCTTAATGTTCTAAAAAAAGAGAAAAAAAAACAAAGGTTAGTCTCAAAACTGGTTTGAATGGGGAAGGGGGGGGGGGGGAGGAAACATAAGTAATAAACTAACATCAAAAACTGCCATTGTTGAGAACTGTTTCTCTGTTAAGTGTTGATGGAGAAACCTGGAAGAATTAGAAAGGAAGGAAGGGTGGGAGAGAGAGAGAGAGGGGGGTGGCGGATGGGTAATATCTGATTTTGTCTTTGACCTGTGTACTTCCCCTGCTGAGAAATTTCCGTCTCACGAGTTTTTTTTTTTTTTTTTTTTTTTTTTTTTTTTTTTTTAAAAAAACTGTAGATCTTGCTTGAAGTAAAAAGGGGAAAAAAGGGAAAA
>JAKTRK010000040.1:0-106215 GCA_030579675.1 Liangdongia quercuum | reverse complement strand
AAAAAAAAAAAAAAAAAAAAAAAAAAAAAAAAAAAAAAAAAAAAAAAAAAAACATAGAAACATAATCTAAAATATAAATTCAAGTAGAGTACAAAGTATTTACAATGAACTTGGGATACCAGGACAAAGAGCTGATACTTTTGCTTTCCAGCAGCGTTTTGAAGAAACATTTCGGTCGAATTATAAATTAGAATTAGAACCGCCACAAAATACTGCCTCTCGTCGAGTCAAAAAAAAAAAAAAAAAAATTGTATAATTGTTCCTTCTCAAGTGTTGAGCCTGGGCCGCCGTCCAGCGTTTCTTGGTGTAGTAGACCGTTCGTCTGTTAGTTGGTGTTTGTTTGTTAAATTTTTTTTTTATTCTTCTTCTTCTTCTTTTCGCCGCAGGTGCTGTGCAGCGCCACGCCATTGCAAAGTGATATTCCCAGTAGGAAGACGCTCAGCAGGTACATTTTCTGGCCAGGAGGTCTCATATACTCTTGTACACATTACTGCAATTGAGACAAACGTAGAATAAGATCATAGACGTATCGCGTCTCCTCTGCTGTGACTGGAAGAACACGGCGTCATGAGCATGGCATTTCGGACATTCCTTGTCTGATCGCGGCAGTGTTGGATCAGAGCCAATATCACTGACAATACCCGCCGTCTCACTAGAGAAAACAAAAAGGTTAGAAAGACAAAGCTCATTCACCGGAAAAGATAACGAGTACAATTAACGCTTTAGAAGCATTGCAATAGCACCCATGAAGAAGGAAGGAAGGAAAAAAAAAAAAAAACATACCCTATATCTGACACGAGCTCGTGGCGGTACACGAGAGGAGTCGATGAGTACTCGACGTAGTTGCAGATTCTGCATTCGAAAAGCAGACGGTGCTCAGCTCTGTCTTCTCTTGGGTACAACATGTTGTTGCTGGCGGCAAGTTAGTTGAAGAGTCCTTGTTGTGCAGCGAAGAAGAGAGAGAGAGAGAGAAAAAACAACTTCCCCTCCTCCCATCTTCTTTACCTCGTTGTAGTTCCCACATACCATTCACGACAGAATCTGAAAGAGGTCATTGTTTATTTTTTATTTTTTGGCCTCCTTTTATCTGCTCTCTCTCTGATTCCTCCTGGTGTTTAACACACTCTCGTCGTCTCTCCATCACTTCCCTGTTTATTCTCCTCAGTTCTTTTTACCTTCAAAGCACTTCCGCAGCACAAGTGTCACAGCGTCTTTTTCTTGTTTTCGCGGTTATGCATTGATTCGTGCAACTCAAAAAATTTTCAACCGAATCGACAGTTGGGAAAAAGGCCCAAGTCGAAGGAAGAAATTGTATCAATAGGAAGAAAACAGGACCCGTCCATCTGGCTCATAGATCTCTCAAGGAAAAAACCCACTCAATGTTGACCGTCTTTAGAAGCTCCGTGCGCTCATTGCGCTCCTCACAGAGACAAGCGTGTAGAGCAGCAGTCCGTTTGAACTCCACAGCTGCCCCTGCTGCTGCTACTACTACCCCTGCTGCTGCTACTACTGCTGCCGCTGAAGCTGAAGCTAAAGCACCAGTGGATCCTAAGATATCAGTCATTGTGGAACAGATCTCCAAACTGACTCTTCTGGAGACGTCTTCGTTGATTTCCGAGCTGAAAACCCAATTGAACATTCCAGATATTTCCTTCCCAGCGGCAGGATCCGCTCCTTCAGCTACTGCTGCTCCTGCTGAAGAGGAAGCTGCTGCTGCCAAAGAAGAGCCGGAAGAAAAGACAATCTTTGCTGTAAAGCTGGAGTCTTTTGACGCCAAATCAAAGGCTAAAATCATCAAGGAAGTCAAAGGCCTGTTAGGCCTATCCCTAGTTGACTCGAAAAAATTCGTCGAATCCGCGCCTAAAGTGTTGAAAGACAACGTTGCAAAGGAGGACGCCGACAAGATAAAGGAGACTCTTGAAAAATTAGGCGCTAAAGTTTCTTTGGAATAAGCGATCATAAGAGACTGATTAATGAAAGCATAGATCTATTATCGAGGACCAAATGAAGAGAAGACAGAAGTATGCGAGGAGTAAATGAAGAAAAGTTTGTTCATTGATAGAGTTTTACGGCAACTTTCCAGTTGGGTGTGTTTTTTTTTTTTCTTGGATAGCATACGGATGCAAAGCATGTACATAATACATTTATCTTATTCACTTTATGTTCGTCTTTCGGAAAATGTATATTTAACAATGATTGATGATTCACACAGTCGAGAGAAACGCTTTTTTGTGCTTTTTTTTTCCTTTTCAGAACCTCATAGAATATCGTTTCGTGTTTCTCATATCTTTTTGAGTACTGCTACCGTGAGTGGATTTAGGGGCTCCTGAAAAGCTAATGAATCCGTCATCATTGCTGATACCCCTGGACGCGGTACCCGTGAAGTCTCGATACGAATATGAACGTTCATGGGTTTTGTAGTTGGATCCAGTGTGTCCAGAAGATACAGCGGAGTTGGCAGATACTAGGAAATCTCGGCTCGTAGAAATATCACCAGAGCCAACATTCATTGACTTCGGTCGTGTATGAGTCCTAGGGTATACTCTCGATGATGATGATGATGATGATGATGTATGATAAGTTTGGAGAGATCGATTATTGAGAAATAGCTCTTCATCTTGCCGTATTTGCTTTCTTAAGCCATCAGAGCCCATGGAATCGGATCTGTGAAGGTATTTGATTGTGCGTGTATTTGGAAAGGGTTGGAAGTCATACAGCTCCTCCGCAGTTGTGGGTCTTGAGGTTGAGAAAGACGTCTCATGCGTTCGATACAGCGAATCATCAGAAAACTCGCCTGAGTCATCGCGGGTTTCTTCCTCAGTAATCATGAGCGAGCTTAACGCGGTTACTAACGCCTGCATCTTGCTGTATAATTGGATCGACGATGAGTCTATTAGCGATTGGTCCCCATTCCCGTTAGTTACTGGCGCCTGGAAAAGATCAAACGTCGATCTTAACAACTCATAAAAGGCAAGCCTCTGCTTTTCGTTCAAGCTAGAGTTTGCTAAAAGATCGCTGAGCTCGCTCTCAACCGACAGCAGCTCGGTTGATCTCAGCAGGTACGATGTTGTCCTTCTGGGCTTTTGATTCCTAGAGCTCTTCGAACTGGTAGGACTCATGAAGTTGGGTTTATTGAATGATTGTATAGCGAGCGCGGTTGATAACTAAACTTTTCCCCAGCGTATCTTATATAACTGTCGTCAGAAACTAGTGGCAAAATGCGTTCGCCGAATAAGTCACAGTGCTCAAATTGTGATAGCTCACGTCTCAACTGCGCTTCTCTTCTCTTCCCTTTGTTTGTTTTTTTACACTTCCTCCGGTTTGCATTATTGGCACGGATGTCTTCTACAGAGAAAAAGAACGAAAACATGATAAAACTCAATGTAATCTGGCTCTGAGAGAAAAACAGAACGATTGGCCCACCATGTATCCTACTTAGAGGCCTAGAAGTCGACAAAGTACTGAGCGTAAGGGTCCTCTCCAGAAACTCCATAGTCCAATTGCGAATCTTCTGGATAATGGTCGAAAAGGGAAGTGTCCCCGATCCCTCCAGTAATTGGGGGCTCATATGGAGTCTCAATATCTTTGGCCACTAGCTTCTCCCACACAACCTCTGAGAACCATCTGTGATTTCTTATATCTGCTGGGCCGTTGTGAAGGTTACCTAATCTTCTAGTTAAGTCTGCAGTAATCAATCTTGATAGTAAGTCAACAACATCCGGGTGGAAAAAGGCTGGGTACTGCACTTTGCCGGCCAGGATCTTTTGGTAGGTCTTCATTGGCGTAGTATCATAAAATGGCGTATAACCTGCAAGCATTTCAAATATGAGAATACCAAGAGACCACCAGTCAACAGACTTGTTGTACGGTTTTGTGGTGATAACTTCCGGGGCAATGTAATCTGGAGTTCCACAAAGAGTCCAGGTGACGGTGGATACCTCCTTGGCAAATCCAAAATCGGTGATCTTTATGTGACCATTGCGATCGAGAAGGATATTTTCCGGTTTCAAATCTCTGTAAATAATGTTATGCGAATGTAAATACTCCAAAGCCAAGGTGACTTCTGCCGCATAGAACTTTGCAACAGGATTAGGGAATCTTTGAGATTTTCTTAATAGTGAGAAGAGTTCACCACCTTCAATGTAGTCCATAACCAAGAAAAGATTTCTTGCGTCCTGGAAAGTACCCCACATTCTAATTAAAAAGGGGTGTTCCACAAGCTTTAACATTCTTCTTTCGTCGTTGGTGTGTTCAACTTGCTTCATTCTTACAATTTGTGCCTTTTTTAGAACTTTGATGGCGTAGTATCTTCCGTTGTGAATTGAACGAACAAGGTGCACTCTTCCAAAAGATCCGGTACCAAGAGTTCTCATTATCTGGAAGTCATTTAAACTGTATTTCCCCTTGGATACGGTAGATCTTTGAGGTAGTTGTGACTGCTGGATCACAGTGTTCTGATTGTGCTGTTGTACTTTGGATGCATCTGGTTGTATATTCTGAGGAAGGTACCCTGTCTGGACTGGAACGACAGGCTGTTGAAATTGGTTAGCCTGAGCAGCTGCTGATGCTTGCAGGGTTTGATGTGTCTGAGCAGTAGCATGCGGATGCTGGAGTTGTTGCTGCTGATTGAAATCCATTGTTTCTTGTGGGGTGATGACAGTGGTTTGACTTGATGAGATCGAATCTAGCTCAGAATTGTTTTCAGATTCGGGATGGATGTGTCCAGGGAAATGGAGTTTTTTCAATAGGTTTGAGTGCATGCAAATGTTAATCTGTTAAATCGACTCTGTTTATTGGTATAATGATTCTGAATTTTTTGAAACCTGCACTTCGGTATTAACTCTTATCCTCTTCAAGTTCAGGATGAAATTGCGCTTCAGGAGCCGATCTTTGAGCTCGAAAATTTTTCGTCACCTCTTAGAGTCCTTATGAAATATTTGTTTCCTGTTCAAAAACAATTGCTGTGACCAGTAATACGTATCTCTTCAATGCTCCTGAACGACCCAAAATTTAGTTGCAGCGGATTGCCTCTCTATTTTTAAGGAGACTGCTGCTTTTTTTGAGTTTCGATTTCGTCGCTAAGAAAGGAAATATTGTTAAGGGACACTTAATATATAAACTTCTGGCTATTTTTGAAGGCTGAAGCAACTAGTTTACTATTATTATTAGCACTATACAGTCTATTTCTTCTTACGAGTTGGACGTGCATTCTTAGCACGACGTTTGTCTTTGAGCTCTCTCTGTTTTCTGATCTGTTCTGTGCTCTTGATCTCGCTATTCTGACCAGGCTTATTGAAGCCTTTTACACGGATTCCTTGCTCCATCGCTTTTTCAACCTTCTTTTTCTGTTTGAAGTAGTCGTCTCTGTGTTTATCTGGGGCTTTTGGACTTTGCTGTTTGCTATGCTTGAATTTTCTTCCTTTCTCAATGGAAGAATTCGTGACATTCGCAAATTCGTTACTAGTCTCCCTCGATCCAACTTTTAATCCAGCAATTTTCTTACCTTTCATCCAGTCGTCAAATCTGCCTGACCTGAAAGAGGCTGGTAACTTTTGACCACTCTCACCAATAATATACTTTTTATCAGTGGACTTACTGTTAACGTATTTCCCATGTTTCTTATCCCATTGCATGGTCTGTGATTGCCTGTGTGTTTGGATATTATCATCGTTATTCAGGTCAAAGGTAGCATTTTGTGCAGCATTTGCAAATCCAACATCAAGTGAAAATTGTTGATCTCTGATAACAGACGCTGGGGCATAATGACTCATGTAAAAATTTGGATCTCTGAAAGACTTATTGGAGCCCTTATTCAAAGCTTCTTCCTCGGTTTCGAATTCCTTTTTAAGCATCTCATCATTAACAGAGTACCCAACCTCAGCTGTTTCACTTTTCAAAATCTCATCTTCTAGCGAATGAGTCAAACCAGCTATTCTCTCCTTTTCTAACAGTTCTTTTCTTTCACGGGCTCTTTTTTGGATTGGAGCAATCTGTCTTCTTCTGGTGTTCATTAAGTCCACCAGGCTATCGTCCTTTTTACCGAATTCAAAAACGGTTTCTTTGTTCCTACGGTTTTGTAATTTATTAAGGAAATCATTCTTCTCCCTCTCTGAATCTTTGCCGAACAGAAGATTTTGTTCGTCCCAGCCACTCTGCTTAATTTCTTTAGCTCTTTTTACAGACTCAGTTGATGCAGATGCTCTGGTTTTGTAATACAATCTTTCAGCCTTAGTTGCAACATCTTGTAATACCTTCAGATCATAGTTGTTGCTTACTAGTAGGTTGAACATCTCAGACATACTTTCAACCCAAAGTCTTGGAGCTGACCCTAAAATCAATCTATCTGTATATGAAATTCTCGGCTCTTCATAAGCTTTATGCTCTTTCTCCTCTTTTTCCTTGAGTAGAGCACATCTCTTCTCGAACATAGAAGTCAGTAAAATTTTTCTGCCCAAGAACAGTTCCAAATCCAACAAATATGGGAGCTCATTGTCGGAAACAATGGAATATGCCCACCCTTTATTACCAGCTCTAGCGGTTCTACCAACACGATGAATGAAAATCTTGGAAGATCCTGGTAAAGAAAAGTTGATCACATTTGCTAATACGGGGACATCAATACCTCTAGCAGCAACATCAGTGACAACCAGGATCGGTGCCAGTCCAAATCTAAAGTTCAATAGCTGTCTTTTTCTTGCATGTTGATCTAGTGTACCATAAATGTACGAAACTGCGTATCCTGCATCTTTCAGCAGCGTTGTAATATACTCAACGTGATGTCTTGTTGGAACAAATACAATTGTAGAATACTTGGATGATAACTGATTAGCGGGTGGTAACCTTTTTCTTTTGAACTTTCTTTTATTCTTCTGGTCCTTTTCATTTTCGTTTTCCGATTCTGAACCAGACTCTGAATCCTCATTGGCATTTTTCAATTTCTTCAAATCTTCTGGGGTTGCTAGTGGTATTTTTATCACATCCTGGACAAGAGTCAATAAGTTTGCTTCTCTTTCGTTATTTTTCGTAGAGATAAAGCACATCTCCAACTGCTCTGAGATCTTGGTTTCTGCATCTAACCTCACAAGCACAGGATTGGTCAACCCGGCTTTTGCAAAATCCACTAGTGATTTAGGTAAAGTTGCTGAAAATAGCAATGATTGTCTTCCAGATGGCAATGCTGATAGCAATTCGTTCAACTGCTCTTCAAATCCCATTTCAAATAACCTATCTGCTTCATCAAAAACAACGTATTCTATAGTCTTGAGACTAAGATTCATTTCAACCTTAAGATGCAAGAATCTACCTGGAGTGGCAATGATAACGTCAGGGTTCGACATGACCAAAGAAAACTGGTCTTCTAAAGAATCACCACCAATCAACAGAATTGTTCTCAAATCCGATCCTTTTGAAAATTCCTTGATTACCTTGTATGTCTGGATGGCCAGTTCTCTTGAAGGCGACAAAACAAGGGCTCTTGCTCCAACTTTGGCTGAGTGAATTTTGAGTTTTTCAACCAACGGCAACGAAAAGGCAGCAGTCTTACCTGAACCTGTTCTAGCCATTCCCACAATGTCTCTATTCTGCAGAATCAACGGGATTGTCTTCCTTTGAATAGGAGTCGGTTGTCTGTATCCCTTTTTCGTTATATTCGATAATATAAATTTTGATAGTCCAAAACTTGCAAAGCTCCCGTTCTTAGCCTTAGTGGTTTGTGGTTTTATAGCGAAATAGCTAGAGAATTCGGGATCCTTCTTGTCTGTCTCATCATCCGATAATTCTAAAGATGGGAACGCATTTATCTCTTGCTTCTTATTATTATTGAGTTTCTTCCTCTTGTTGGATGATGCGTCAGGCTTGTCCTCATCATCGTCCGAAGATAGAATCTCATCTTGAACCTCATTCTCGGAATCAAAATCTTCGCTTGAGGAGCTCTCTAGATCGCTCTCCTGGAGCGCAATATTCCCTGCAATATCGAGTTCTTCATCTTCACTATTCATGTTTTACAAAAAAAAAAGAAAGCCGAGATTTGAGGGTATACTCGTCTGTTCGTTTCAAAGATCGCTCTCTACTACGCTTATTCTTACTTTACTCTCTCTCTCTCTCTATATAGGTGATGCCTATGAAAAAAAAAAAATTTTTGAATGATGTGGTGACTACCGAATAGTGTGCTTCTACCTCATGATGATGCTGTACTACTTATTTTATTTCCTATCTAGGAAGATTTCTTCTTTCGGTGGCATATCACGACAGATTTTAGATTGAAGCTACCGGAGATCTGTTTATTAATCTGTTTATTTCTTGTATCGTAAAATTTGAAAGAGCCGCCAAATTTAGCCAACCCCCCTGTGAAGGAACTGAAACAGAGGCAAGCGCTATTTGTACAGGCTACTGCAGGTTGGAGACAGTTGCAGTGCCTGTTTTCATGGACCTGCCTTTCATAGATGCAGGGATATTTCACTTCTCAAGTGGTTACTGCAAAGCTGGGTGATGCAAACGCGAAAGGCAGTAAACTTGCAATGGGTTCTTTCAGGCGCTTGCGAAAACTGCTATTGAGAGGAGCAGTTTTGATCTTGCTAGCTTTATCGCTACTGGTGATATTCAAGAAACCGCTTTTCTGTAACCATTTGCTCAACGTTTTTAAAACTGCTGCTGATTCTTTGCACCCAATCAAACATGTTAAACAATTTTCTTTATCATCTGCCGCCATGGTACTGCCATATGAGGATCCAATAAACGAGCTTGAGTCGGTTGACTTGAGACATAGGTTAGCAGAAGCGTACCCATATGATCGCAGAAGTGCTATTCCGAAAACAATATGGCAGATGTGGAAATCTGATTTGGATTCTACCTTGAAGTCCGATTTGAAAACTGGAGTAGAAAGCTGGAGTAGCCAGAAAAATTATGAGTATCGTTTAATAACAGACGATGAGATGGAAAGCACTATAGATAAGCTCTATTCTGACATCCCAGAAATAAGAAAAGTCTATGATACTTTACCAAAAGCCATATTGAAACTCGACTTCTTCAGATACTTGCTTCTCTATGCTAGAGGAGGGATTTACACAGATATTGATACCACTTCACTGGTTCCCTTGTCATCTTGGATGGACACGAATGAGAAACTTTCGGATTTTCTCTCCGATGAAAAGATACCAAACAATGTTGGGTTTGTTGTGGGAATTGAGGGCGATTATGACCAAGCTGAGTGGAAGTATAAGATAGCTAAAAGGGTCCAGTTTTGCCAGTGGACATTCAAGTCAAAGGTCGGTCATCCTATTCTAAGAGAGTTGATCTACACTATTGTTCAAACTACAATGAATGACTACAACCAAAAGTTGAACCAGGTTAGGATTAATAGGGAATTCCTGACAATGCACTCGTTCTATACTGTCTTGAATTGGACAGGACCAGGAGCATTCACGGACGCTATCTTTACATACTTCAACAGAATTTATAAAATGAGTAACGTTATCAATAGTAATCCACCGGGGAAAGTCCAGTTTGAGGAGTTTGAATATTTTCATAGAGAAAAGAATAGTGTGAATCTCGAAGAGAATATACTCGTTGGCTGGCAAAACTTTACCAGAATGACTAAACCAATGCTATACGACGATGTTTTGGTGCTTCCAATAAACAGCTTCAACGCCCTTAACGAATACACCGAATTTGAGATAGATAAGAGCTTGAGTTATGTCAAACATGACTTCAAGGGTAGCTGGAAAAATAATGCTTTTTGATTTTAGGCTTCTATGGACTTTTTTTATGTTTTGATGTTCGACTTTATATACTGATTTTCAAAATTTTTGTATACCTGATTGCACATATATCATTGCGCTTCCAACTTGTGAGTACATATGAGGGCAATATAATCTCATAGACGTTGCAGGTATATACTTTTTCCTTCGCTTATGTGGTTTAGATGGCTTCACTGTAGTAGTCCCCGAACCAGTGAAACTTCAACTAGCATTACTTTCCAAGAAAAAAAATCGGGTTGAAGAGATGAGTTCAAGAGAACAACAAGAATTCTGTTCTGTTATAGATCAACTTCTAGAGTATGGTTCGGAATGTTGTGGCTCGAGTATCGAAGCCGAGCAAACCCAAGAGCAAGAAGAAAATAGGGAAGATTTTAAAGAATTCTGCTGGCAAGCTAAGGAGATCTTTAGATGTATTTACCAACAAAAATCATGAAAATCAGTATACCTCGCTGAAGGAACTACAAGAACCTCAAGCCCAAAGTAATACGGACTCAGATGATAGTGTGATAGTACTGGATGAATCAGAAGAAGAGACTTCATCCTCAAGTGAGAAAATCAAGTCTAACGGAGAGAGAAATGGCACAAACGACTTGGCTAATAACGAAGACTATATATCACTGAATTTTTCTGACTCTGATGAAGAGGTTGGAGGAGGTGGTGAGAGCGAATTACTCAGCAATGATGATGATGCGTATTCTATTGATGATAATGACACGCGGATTGATAATGGCATGAAAGTGAAAAGCGATGTTCCATGGGTTCAGAATCATGACCATTCGACTCAGAAGGAAATTGCCGATTGGCTCACAATGGAAATCAAAGATTTTGTTGCATATATTTCACCCTCTAAAGATGAGATCGAACTAAGGAATTCAACGGTTAGAAGACTAAGGGAATCGATCATGCGATTTTGGGTTGATTGTGAGGTTCACGTGTTCGGCTCATATGCCACTGATTTATATTTACCAGGATCTGATATTGATATGGTGATCATATCTGAGGAACAAAAATACGAAAATCGAAACTCGTTGTACAGTTTGTCATCATATTTGAAAAGAGAAGGACTTGCAGAGCGAGTTGAAGTGATTGCAAAGGCAAAAGTTCCTATTATCAAATTCGTTGAAACTCACTCGAATATTCACATCGATGTCTCCTTCGAGCGAACAAATGGTATTTCTGCTGCAAAGACGATTCGTGGATGGCTAGATGACACTCCATGCTTAAGAGAGTTGGTGTTGATCGTCAAACAATTTTTGAATGCCAGAAGAATGAACGATGTGCATACTGGAGGATTAGGTGGATATTCCATAATATGTTTGACATATTCCTTTCTAGTCCTACATCCAAGGCTATCCACAGGTAATATCAATGCAATCGAGAACCTTGGTGTTTTGCTGATTGAGTTTTTCGAGCTCTATGGAAGAAACTTTGGTTACGAGAACGTTGCGATATGTGTCGATCAGGATAACGTTTGTTATTTGAATAAGAACTATTTCCCAAGCTTACAGGGAAGGAACCCCATGAATTTGGCTATCCGCGATCCGGATGATGCTTCAAACAACATAAGCAGAAGCTCATATAATATTGTCAATATCAAGAAGGCATTCACTGGTGCATATGAGTTGTTGACTAATAAGTGCTATGAGCTAGAACATGCAACGTACAAGGAGAGAATTGGGAGATCTATACTAGGAAAAATCATCAAGTACAAGGGCAACGAAAGAAATTTCGAGGATGAAAGAGATCTTGTGATCAATGAAGCTATACATGGGGATACTCAGAGTACCTATAGTACGAACGGTGAGAAAGTATATTTTTCCGAGCATGATGAGACTTCTGATGAAAGTGATCATGACACTAATGTTGATCAACAAATTTCACATGACAGTGGTGAGCCATCAAGATATCAAACGAATAGAGATAGGGTCGACGACTATATGAGCCTTGACAAGGACGATGATGACTCAAGCACTGAGGAGGGGATAACGAGGACCAAAAGTATTAATAGAGACGCTCGCAGAGAGTACTGGTTACAGAAGGGAAACAGATTGAGCTGAAATGTGTATCTATATTCTCAACTCAGGCTGCTCTTTCTTTTCAACGTAGTGTCTTAGAATGCAATTTTTTCTCGTCGTAATTTCTTCTTTTCAGAAATCCTTTGTTTGTTTTGTAAACGATGCTCATTTGCACGTTTATCGATTTCTTTCCATCTCTTCTTGTCTTCGGCACTAGTCTCCTTTTCAAAATATACTACGCTTTTGATTTCGTTGACCAGCCTTTCAAAGCAGAGCAACGTATTTTGGTCTCGGGATCTAGTCTGGTCACTTTGTATTAGAACACCATTACTCTTGGTCAGGTAACGAAATCTCTTTTCTTTAAGCTGCCGTCTTACCTCAGTGGGGATCCAATTTGCAGCATCGAGATCTGCAAGATGGACAGTGCTTTTGGAGCTCGTCTTATTTACTTTCTGTCCACCTGGGCCAGATGACCTGCTGAAAGTTATATTGAACTCCTTTTGAGGAATGGCAGCAACTGAAAGCTCTTCCAACCATTGCGCAGGATCAATTGATGGAGTTTTTGACGAGCTCCACCGCCGCAGTAGCCTAATGCACTGCCACGTTCGTAACATTACCTTTAATTCTTTTTTGCTCACCTTCTTCCTTTCTTCGGAGGCCTTTGATTTTTTGAAAGATGCCCCTTCTAAACAGCAATGATAAAAAAAAAAGTACAGCATAGAATAACATTTCAATTGACAAGAACACTTGATTGATTTACTAACCAGCTTTTGAAATGTCTTACATTCGTCCATTTTATAAACCCAACTCTTTAAAAAATGCCACCCAGGCCTTCAGAGGCTGTGGCCCTCGTTTCCTGAGCGTTGGCGACTCAATTCCATCCGTTGCTTCTTTGAGAGAGGGGTCTCCAGGAAACGAAGTTGACTTGGCCCAATTGACCAAGAAAGTAAGCTTTGCATTTGTTTATGCCTCTAATTCCACTACTAACACGATGAAACTAGGGGAATAGCATTATTGTAGGCGTTCCAGGAGCCTACTCTCCAGCCTGCTCTGCCAGCCACATCCCGGGTTATCTCAAGCACCTTGACGAAATCAAGGGTAAAGGCTACAAAGTATTTGTCACCGCAGTGAACGATCCATTTGTCTTGAAGTCATGGGGGGATGAGCTTGCAAAGGGTAAAGATATTCGTTTCATTGCTGACCCTAGTGCCGAATTCGCAAAAGCTGCTGACTTGTCAGTTGATGCCACCTCGATCTTTGGTAATGTCAGAGACAAAAGATTTGTTTTGATCGTGGAAGATGGCAAAGTTAAGAGCCAAATTGTCGAGCCAGATAGTTTCGGCTTGAGCGTGACTAAAGCTGAGAATGTTTTGGAAAAACTTTAGAAATTGTGTTTTAAGTATTGAGCTACTCTGTTTGAGTATCAAAGCTTATTATGCCAATATTCCCGCAATACAAAGCCATCAATTCATAAGCTAAATACAAAATGTAGTTAATATAATCATGATCATGGTTTGCTTTCCGTAATATCTCATAACAATCTCTTCCTGGTTTAAAATACCCTCAGCAGGTCGATCTGACCTTTGGTAACTTATGTCTGCCGTGTCTACACGGGCACATCTTCCATCAACCAAAATACGAATAATAATATCTCTATCGAGAACACAAGAATCAACCAAGCGCCCCAGACCATGTCATCTGACGAATCCCAGTCAGCAGAAGACCCGGTAGCGCTGAGCTCCACATTGGATAGCGAGCGTGAGCTCTACACCAAGACTTTGACTTATAATGTCATTGGACGTTATGACCCAAAAGTCAACGTTTTACTATTTCACACATCTCACTGCCAGCTCTACAAGTTCAACGAGAGCCAAGAATGGGAGAAATTAGACTACCAAGGAGTACTCGCATTATATTCTCGTGTTGGAAACCCCGATCCACAGACTAGGGAGAAGGAGAGCGATTTTTATGGCCATGGACTGATAATACTGAATAGGTCATCGCCAGAAAACTTCTCTCTCGGCTTATTATCAAATACTAAAAGTAAAGAACTCGGTGTTGCTGAAATAAAAACAGAATATCAAACGAACTATATCATAATAAAGAATCTAGATGGCGACATCTATGGGTTTTGGATACACGAAGTTAAAGATCGAGAAACCGTATTTTCGTTAGTGAAAGCTATAATACAACAATAAAGAGATCTCTTTGACAATCTACATGTAGGCATAAATCACGACGTTAACTTTCATATGGCATTAGTACGAATTCCACTTTATATACATAAGAACATTTCACTTTGGTTCTTTGTTTTTTTTCTTGTATGATCCTCGCTTCTTTTTCTCTGGAGGTTTTACTTCACCATTGACGCCTGGTAAGGTTTTATCAGCGTAACTTCCACCTGGTTGATCCTTTTTCATTTTTTTTGTTTTTTTAGATTTTTTGCTATCATCTTCATTCTCTCGTTTGACTTGATTTTGCTGTTGCTGCTGTAGTTGCTGCTGTTGCTGCTGTTGTTGAACACTCATTCGCTGCTGTTGTAGCTGCATCAAGCGTTGCTGCTGTAGTTGTTGTTGTTGGAAAGGTGTCAAATTACTATTTGCTGCCCCGGATTGTCTATTATTCAAGTTGGCAGAAATTGAGGCCTGTTTCAATTTTTCCTTCTTTATTCTCCATTGTTCAATAAACCTTAGTCTTGAGAATTGTGCGGTGTCCCCAGTAGAATCAGCTACACTCGAGTTATTCTTGTCATTCATGATCAACATGAAGCGTTCATATTCTGAGCTCTGGTGAGGAGAATCTTCGTGAAGTTCTCTAAATGGTTTGAAAGCTTTGGAATTTGGATCCGTACTTTCAAGTCTGTGGTTATGTATTATTTCTCCAGTGTCTTCATTGATCTTTGGATATTGAGACTCAGGTCTGTATTTTTTAGCAGCGTTATAAGGATTTACTGGAGTCGAAAGGTCTAATTTTCTCTTGGTTATTGACAGTATCTCGCTCTCCATACTTATCCCCAGATTATCACTGAACCGTTGCAGGGCTGAATCTGTCTGATACAGGAGGTCGTAAAACAGAGATAATTGGGTTGGTCTCAATAAAGTCAAAAATGAGCGCGGCAAGTTCACATTCTCCTTTTCGTTGGTCTTTTTGTTCAAAACTTCAACATTGACTGCGTGTCTATGGTCGTGAATTTTGAGTATAATACAACCTTCATAAAATCTGATACCAGCGTCTCTCAAAACTTCAACAATAGCATGTGGAATCTCTTCACGGGCAATGTATTCCAGGAAGTCCCTCACTAGCTGACTGCTTTTAGATATTATACCATCCTGGTTGCCAAATCTGTAGTGATTCTCGTGGATGTGGAACTCTAGAGAAGGAGGAAACTGACTGTATTTGGCCAATATCTCTTCACTTGTTTCAGCGAACTTGTAAGTCCTTTTTTGCATCTGTGGATTATGCGCAAAACCATGGGTATTACCATTCAGCACCGCTTGTTGCTGAGCTCGTTGTTGAAGAGCCTGTTTCTGGGCGTGCTGCTGGGCCTGAAGTTGCTGTTGCACAGCTGGAGAATTTCTGATCTGCTGCTGCTGTCTTGTATTATGTGCTGCTGCACCATTTACAGCACCGCCGTTTACTGGGATTCCAACTTTCATGTCATTATAGGATCTCTTTAAAGAGCCGTCTTGCACATTAACCGACATGGTGGATGAGCGAGAGTTCCAAGAGGATGCGAGCGATTTCCTGAGTTTGTCTCTAACTGAATCCCTTCCGCACTGTATATAACCTTCAAATTGTCCAGATCACCAATGACACAGAGTTCGACTTTGCCGATAGCTTTCACCAACTAGGCGTTTTAATTATCGAGTACTTAATGCGTTACCTTCATATAGCATGGCATTTTAGCCTTTTACTGCTCTCTGGAGGTATTTAGTTTACCCGGCTTACTCTTACGGGGGGGTAACGGAATGTGTCAACAATAGTACCAAGTGGGTGCTATAAGCTATCTCAACTGCTGTGGGGTCAGGGTTGAGTAGCTCGCTGTTGTAGCAATGAGAACTCTACAGCATAGATGATAAGATAAACGTACATGAGTTGCTGGACTAAAAGTTATGGACTTGAATTAACAACTTCCCAGACAAGCCATTATGACTACTTCAAGCCTTAATGGAGTCCCAAATGTCTTGAATACCAAAGACAGAGGTTAGGGTACCAGCAAGACCAATGCTATCGTCGGCAAAGTGGAGGAACTTCAAGTTGTTCAAAGCGATGAAAGTGTCTAATGAATCCCAAACAAGTCTTTTCGTAACCGAGTTTCTTTCCAATGTGAGAGCTTTCTTTTTCTCGTCGTCTTTTTCCTCATCCAAAGAGTTCAGCTTGGAAGAAGCGATTGATATTTTACGTAAATCGCTTGTCAATCCAGCTAGCAAACCAATAAACCAGAACCAAGAGGCCTGCTTAGGGACGTTTGGGAATTTCTGCTTGGAAACCAACCCTAGCAGTTTGAGCCATGTGATTGAGTCAAAAGAGAGATAAAAGATGTATGCAAGGTTTTTCACAACAGCTGCACTTCTCACAATTGGGTCTGATAATTTATTGTCAAAGGCCTTAGCCGCATCTTGGAGATGATTAAGAGGCTTGAGAAATCTTAAACCTTTTCTCGTGAACGTGAAGTTTGCCTGCAATGACTTGAACAACAATGAAATTTGTGATGAGTACCCATGTTTCTTGAAATAAAACGCCAGGAATCTTGATAAGTACTGTACAAGACGGAAGGCTTTGTCACGGCCAGAAGTCTTGTTTAGAAACGCGATAAGTTTCTGAAGAGTAGGATGATAAACAATCGTGTCTGCAACCATTACGAAACAAAGAAAATATGGAAAGTCGGTGGTCTCCCCTTCGTTCAGCACTTCAGTACGACTTGTGTTATCACAGGTGGTACCCAAGCTTGAAATATTCTGGAATCCCCCAGGTTTTTTATACTCATTTCGACTCATCTTCCAAATTGCACTCCTCACGACCGAATCGCGTAAGTCGAACCCGAGAAAAGGGCCGGGTTAGTTAATCCGGATCGAACCGGGTGTGCTTATAGGCTATATGAAAAATAGTGATAATTACTACAGTTGGTGTAGTTGATGTAGGTGATGGATGATACGAACTACTACTCTTTATTCTTATGCGATAGGACTAAGGCGCCAGAACAGTGGTACAGCACGTATATGTATCACTAGACGTACACATAACGAGTTTCAGGCAACAACAGCACGAGCAGCCTCCCTGGACTTCTGGATGAGTAAATTGTCGACAAGGACCAGCGCAGTCATAGCCTCGACAATAGGAATAGCACGAGGCGTCACATTAGGATCGTGTCTCCCTTTGGCAGCCAGTACGCCTTTGTTCCCCTCATAAGTAGCAGTAGCTTGTTCTTTACCAATGGTTGCTACCGATTTGAACGCAACGGAAAAGAAAATGTTCTCGCCGTTACTTATTCCGCCCTGAATACCACCAGAGTTATTGGTTTTGGTTCTCAGTTTTCCCGTCTCCTCATCCAGCACAAAGCTGTCGTTGTGTCTAGATCCTGGGATCTCAACACCACTGAATCCCGAGCCGATTTCGAATCCTTTAGTAGCTGGTAGGGATAACATGGCGTGCGCAAGTTGAGCCTCTAACTTGTCAAAGACAGGTTCACCGAGACCTATTGGGACATGACGAACGACACATGTAACAACACCTCCAATTGAATCCTTTGAGTCTCTGTATTTTTCAATCTCTTTCACCATTTCCTCAGCAACTGATTCATCAGGGCAACGTATTGGACCGGCAGCATCAACTTGCTCCCTCGTTATTGTGCTCAAGAGTTTCAAGAATTCTGGGTTTTGGGCGTCCCGGCTCATCTTCACCGAACCAACTTGGGAAACAAAGGCAACAATCTCAATATTGTTGGCCTTAGTCAACACTTTCTCAGCAATCGCACCTGCAGCAACTCTTCCAATAGTTTCTCTTGCCGAAGAACGACCTCCTCCAGAGGACGCTTTGATCCCGTATTTTTGCAAATAAGTGTAATCAGCATGCGAAGGTCTTGGATATAAATCAGTCTCACTATAATCGTGAGGTCTTTGATCCTCGTTAGCTACCAGCATCCCAATAGGAGTTCCTAATGTCTTCCCGTTCTCGGTACCTGACTGTATAAACACTCTGTCCTTCTCGTTTCTCGGGGTCGACAGTTTCGATTGCCCTGGTCTTCTTCTCGTTAGCTGAGGTTGAATGTCGGCTTCTGTCAACTCCAAGCCTGGAGGAACACCATCAACTATGCACCCAACAGACTTGCAGTGTGATTCACCATATGTGGTGACACGGAAAAGGGTACCAAAAGAAGACATCTGTTCTCTTCTTCTCTTCTTCTTTTCTATTTGGATTCAAACTGCCTTTTTATCGTTTTTCTGAGTACATTTTTCCAGAGATTTTTTTCTTTCCCAATTTCGATGAGTAACACATATAGAGATCATTTATGTGTGCGAACCAGAACAGGAAGTAGATAGAAGCTTGATCTGATGAGCTCAACTATTGCTGATACAGAGGCAGATGGGGAGGGGGGGGGGTACATCTCGGACGATACTCCTTTGCCATCAAAAGCTTGGTTTCGACTTGATCATGTCGGCGGTCGGCGGTCGTTTTAGCCATTTTCACTAGAATTAACAATGGACGAATATGAGAATTAGTTCAAGTTGTTTCAAGATCAATCTGAATCCACACTTTGCGAGAGTATTATCAGTGCATCTATCCACTGCTAGAGCCGAATTGTTCGATAAACGCGTTAGTCTCGTTCAGTTTATCAGCGTCCGACTTGACTTTCTCCATCCATCTCTCAATCAAGCCTTCATTCTCCTTCTCTAGCTTTTCAACCTTGCTGAAAAGAAGATTGTTCTGGATCTGCAACGAGAGAAACTCGTCATTGAGGAGCTCGATAGATCTGTTTTTCTGATGATATTCCTCCGTTTGGCTGTTGAGCTTGTTAGTCAGCTTGGTGACTACCTTGTTCAAGTCTGCTATCTGACTTAGAGATTTATTGCACTTCTCCCTACCGGCTAGCTCTGTACGTTTCAAATCGTAAATCTTTGACTTCTGATACTGTACTTGTTTCTTCAAAGACTCGTTCTCAGTGAAGGCCGTCTCCAGTTCTCTATGATGCATTGTCAGAAATATGAAACGATTGGGAAAACACGTTCGAATTGAACTCACTTTTGCACTTCTGTAAACTCGATCTTTGAAAGTTTCTCTTCACTCAATCTTAATCGCTCATACAATGTCTCGACTATAGCAACACGCTGTTAGCACTGGATGTTATACTTCAAAGGCTTGAACGTTCAAAGAGATACGCACAGCTTCGGAAAAGACCGCTGTTCCTCTGCTCATAAGCATCTCTCTCGCTTATCTGTTCTGAAAACGATTCCCTCCAACTATTTTCCATTCTTCCAGGAACTGCAAATAGCTAAAAATCTTTGTTTTATAGCTAAACAACAGCTAGTTGGTTATTTTCTATCTTTCAAATTCAGATTTTTGGCTGTTGCTCCTAATCAAAGAAAAGCACTATCATATACAATACAACGAGTCCTTGAGTTTAGTATCTAGAGTAGGGCTTCAAACTTCTCACAAATAAGTCAACTAGGCAAGGCCGTTTGAGCTGAACAGAACGGCAAGCTGTCTTTCATTTCGGGAGGGAGCACAAAAAGAGCAGCATGAGTCCCAAGGACCTACAGCAGGTGAGCGCGTCTTCAGTAGGAAGTAGCTGGAACTACTGGAAGAAGAAGCAGGGATCAGCAGACCGCCCTTACGAACAAATCCTGTCAGTCGACCCACTCACTGAGCTTGGAGACGAGCACAATGGCAATTCCATAGCAGTCGCTGAAAATTCTGATTCCATCGCAAAGAATGGCAATGAGGGCAATGACAACAGGAATGGCAATGACGAAGTCAGGGCTCCTTCTTCTATCCATGAGCACTCAAATGCAGAGCTCACTACTGCATGGAGTTCCTGGCTAAACCCATTGAGCTACATCCCACGAAATTCCTTTGGTGTTCCTGGAGGAATTTATAATTCAACCCCAGAATCACCATCTACTCGCTCTTCAACCACAACCTCAACCCAACTCGAACAGCAGGGCTGGTTCAACTGGTTTTGGAGAGCACCTGCAAAACACATAGATTACATTATTCCTAATGGTGTCATAAGCTCTACTGAGCTGAAGAGACACATTAAGGAAAGTAGAAAAGCTTTACAATCTCCTGATTCAATTTGGGCATGGTATCAAACTCATGACAAGGACTCAGGTCAGGTCAGCGTACTGGGCACCAACACTGAAGCTAGTCCTGTTGTCTTTTCAAAATATCCAATGCCGTATAACTCGTTGAGATCTGAAGTTACTGGAGTATGTGTTCCATCATTGTTAGACTGTTATAGGCCAATAACGAAAAGAACTAAGATCAAAATCGCCGCTCAGTTGTATTATAATTTCGAAACAGAAAAGCACTTGTATTTTAAAACAAACCTAAGGAAACCTTCGATAAGGAAAATTCTCGTGATCTCAGTTGTTGGATCCTCAAAGACTAAAAACATGAATTCCAAATTCTTGACAGACGTATGTGTCGAATCTATAAGGAATTGGCTCACTAGCAACTGTGAGAATGGTGCGACACATAACATTGAGAGCATATCTTTAGAAGCAGCTAAAATCACTGACCAAAGTTTGGAAAGCCTTTTCAAACTGTTGATAAATTGGAGGGAGCATTTCAAGGATCTGGATTATGTCCAAGTTGTCGGGTTGGGTCCTTCCTCGCCTTTAGCATTTGAGTTATTGAACATTCTTATATCGCGAAATTTACTTGATAACGTTAAAAGGTTTGGGGTTGTGAGTTTAGAAGGTGTCATGCCAGGCCCTTATCTCGAAGACTCAGAAAGACAGATGATTTCATATTGCAACAACTTTGATAAAACGTTGACAAGCTTGTTCTCTCATAATGTGAAGGTTTCTTTGGTTGGGTCATTATCGAACCTTCCTGGAACTTTGGCTTCTCAGTTCTCTCATCCGAATATCTCAAGATCGTTATACTTGCCCTCAGTTTCGTATAATCTACAGTTCGAACAAGACCTTTTTGAGATGTTGCTGATTGCGCAAAATTTGGGTCACCGTTGTTTCAGCCTGATGGTTCAACTGAAGAAATATTCTCTTCCCATGAATTACAAGTCAATAATCGAGGAATTAAACTCTACCGTTTTCGATAATTCTATCATTAATTCCTTGAATACCACAAATCTGATTGCAAGCAAGCCTCTGAAACAAGAAGTAACTGGTGAGTTGTTGTTAGAGAATAATTACAACTTAATTTGGTCATTGCATGAGTTTTTAAATGATTTTAAAACCATAAAGAATGTAAGGTCCAAGGAAAAGATAACTCGCCTACTGGAGACTTATAAAGATTGGGATCCTCAATCAAAAGGTTTGAGAGATCTAAAGTACATGCTAGAGGTTTTAAAAGTTGAAGACTATAGTGCAACCCTCCTGAATTGAAATACCGTCGGGATGAAGACCGAGTAACTGCCGAACGTCATGACAATGACACGAACAAATGAGCAGAGAACCCTTAATTCGCTCCTTCAAGCTTCTCTCAGAGTATGTGTGCTCCTTTTCCTTCATTACATTACAGAGATTCTAACGATATCCTTTCCAGACAATAATACTGTCAATCTTTCCAATATCCTCACAAGCATGCCTTATGTAACAACTTGGGACTTTTCTGCATGAAAATTGGGTGTTTTCATAGTTCACATTGTACTAGACATCTTGGTTTCCGAATGCTATTGTTCTCGCTTCCACTGTTATCAATCTGTGATATCGGGGAATACTGCAACATGCTGCATGTTTCAGGTTTGAAAGCTATATTCTTTGATCCAAAATATGTTAATAATGTCTGAAAGTCAACAAAATTTGCGAACAAAGTCGTAAATTTAAAATCTAACCTTCTGGACTAATATTAGAGATAGTCTTTGAGGCGCTGGCCAACAGATAAACCCAAACCTGAATAATACTTTTAGAGATTGCTCTCAGATACAAAGACGTCAATAAAAAATATTCTTCAAGAATTTCTGTGACTGACAATTGAATTCTACTCATGTAAAAGATGATATAGGTAGCTTCAATGATACTGGAACCGGAATCTCAGGTCCAGTGATCTGTGGAGGCTTGAGTAGATTGATCTTAATGAATTATTGATCTCAGTGGAATCGTATATTCCGTATGAGTAGTATCCCTAGAGCAATAGACTTGACCTAGTAGAGTGTAGTGAGGAAACTCGTACAACCACGTCTGAAATGCAAGTACTGCATGATCGACCGCTAATTCCTAATAAATTTGCTATAAATATGTGAACATAAAATACACTAGTTTAAATGCACTGATGTGATACAGGGCACCTGAAATTGAAACCCGGATTGAAGCTCGACTTTAAAGGGTAGTGTCAAAAGCTTTGGCGTTTATCGTTATAGATATCCAGTCTCCTTTGATGAATGGTTCATTTCATTGCAACAAGATGTCTTCGAAATCGATATCAATATCTAAAATATCTCATATGATATTTTTGGTCAGTTTTCATGGGTTCACGATGTATGCAAATAACTGCAAAGTTTTGTTTACTGATGGATAGATCAGCTATAATAGTATAATTAATTAAATGCATCGTCCTAAGGATCTGCAAGTCCATAATGAATGATCTTATTATCACTTGCATCCTTTGAAGACCTCTTTTGTGAGGAGCTTCGAATAATCAGGTGAATCATACTATAGTCATTATACTATAGTTTGAATGTATTTGTCCGATAGATTTTTATGATCATCGTTCCGTTTCCAAAATGTCTAAAGTCTATAGTCTAAGCCCGCCCCTCTCAAAGTGACATACCTTCCGATATGAGTACTGGGCGTATGTGTGTCCCTTGACAATTATCCTTCATCAATTAGTAGGATATTCCTATCTCTACAAAGATCACTTTTCAATAAATATAGTCAGTGGAAATAATCGCTCGCCTTCTATCTGATCAAGTGAGAATAACTGATCGTTTTGTAACTCGAATTGTTTCCAGCAATTCAGCGTTTATCTGAAACATTGTTCATTAATTCCAGCTTGCAAGGAGACACATGATTTGAGGATTACGAAGGAGCAAAGTGGACGAACCTCGAGATCAACAATCTCTCAATGACTCTTTCTTCCCGGCCTATGAAAGAAGACATTTCAGATGAGGAGTGATGCTGTACACTGTGATCAAAAGAATACGAAAGGCGAAATGAATTGCCATTGGCTAAATTTCGACTGTCTGAGGTCAAGAGTCAGGGATGTTAGCTAATCGGAATATAAGAGCTAAGATGCATGCTGAAGCAAATCTGTTATGCACCATATTTCACCACAAATTGGACTATCAGGATGGATTAACTGCTATGTACTGCAATGCGCATCCGAGAGTTCAATTGATAATTGAGAAATGTCTAGTAGTATGATCTTCAACCCGATCCCAATATTGCTATAGTTGAATACTTCGATTTCCTATAAATTTGACATATCTCCTTGTTTTTCAACACAATTCAAACTTGTTAATCATACTAAGAATTCGAAAGATGCTTTTCCCTTCAAAATATTTTGTTCTCTCATCCATGGCAGTTATTGTGTCCTTCAGTGGTTTAGCAGTAGGTTCACCTTCACCATTTGCTGTTGGAATCCCTCAAGGAAAAGCTGCTGCCGAAGCATATGCTGACGCATATGCTGAAGCTATTGCCATTGCCCATCCAGACCCAGAGGCCTATGCTCTTGCAGCCTCCGCTGACGATTGTGCTACCATTGCATGCCATGCGGCCTGTGGCCTAATGATCATCAATGGTGAAGCCTGCTCCAATAACCTCACTAACTCTTATTTTGGTCCTTATAAATCGAATTGTTTGTGTACTAGCTCAGACAGTGAATTTTTGAGCACATACAAGACCTGTATGGATTGTGGATGGACTTTGTGGAAATATTACAGTCCTTACCTTGAAGCTGCTTTAGTTGAATGTCATTCCGAGAGTTCAATTTATAGCACCCAACCAACAGGTACCTCTAGATGCTCTACTACCTTGACAGATTCTTATACTCCAGATTGGAGCATTCAACCAACAACCACATACAACGTTTAACGAGTTGCTTTAGAAAGCTGATACAGTCTCCAGGAATTGGCAAGCCAACTGCTGCTCAAATCAAAGTGTTATTGATTGAATTAACAGCTTTACAAATTTTGATTAAAACTTTATATGATATGGCCTCCCGGCTGCTCAAACTACTGTTATATGTATATTTGAACAAATTTTTATCTAGTTCGGATATTATACGCTTTTATTAGGACAATACATATGTCTTGTAAAATGCTATCCTTCGCTGTATGAGTGAATGGCTGCAAAAAATCCAATGTCGTTTGTTAGCTTATCACGTAGAACGCTCGGTGATCATGAAGCTTTAAATATCCTAGACTGCAAGAGAGAGAAACATGAGGTTGTTGCAGTTAAAGAGCAGCCTACCATCATCCATGTTTAAGCTATCGTTAGATTACATATATGAGTTCATTTCTGTTTATTGTTATATACTAGAGGCCTAAAATATGGCTCTCTCTTGGATTACAGCTAATAGAGAGGTGCTGGTTATTCAAAGCAACTGTAAGATAGACAACACTCCACAAACAATGATTGTACCAACCTGGAAACGCATATCAGCAGCAATAGCCTCATAGACTGAAACGCTTGGAGCAGTCTCACTGGACGCAGCTGTTGCGGTGTTAGTTTCTGCTTTGACAGTGATAGCTGGAGTAGTAACTACTACCGCAGTGGTTCCAGTAGCAGCAGCGTTGTTGGCGACTTCACCAGAAGAGCCGTTTGAAACAGTCAAAGAGACGTAAGTAGTGTAGGTAGAAGTAACGCCATTACTGTAAGTTGTACCAGTTGATACTAAAGCTGCGCTAGTTGTTTCCTGGCAAACACTCTCTTTACAGGATGTCACAGTAATAATAGTGGTGGAATACTCTACTTCATTGTTTCCGCTAGACTCAGCAGTGATATAACTTGTCACCTTGGTAGCACCTGTAGCATCTTGAGAGGTCTCAGATATGCTAGATTCAGTGTTTGTTTTGGTATTAGCAGCAGATGAACCATTATCGTTCGACTCAGTTTGTACAGCAGTAGAGCTGCTGGTGACGGAGCTACTTCCAGTTAAAGGACAGTAGGTTGTATAAGAAGTAACAATACCGGATTCAGTTGTGGTAATAACAGTAACACCAGTTGTGATAGGGGTTGAGGTACAAACGTTGCTTGAGCAAGAAGTGACGGTAATAATTGTAGTTGATTCAATTGAATCTGTAGTGGTAGAAGTAGAGTTTGAAATTATGCCAGTTGACGATGCGCTAGCAGAAGATTGTACGTAAGATGAGATGGCTGACCCAGAACTGACGGCAGAGGAAACTAAAGAGGCTGATGAGGCAACAGCGGAGGAACCGGAAGTAGAAGATATTCCAGTAGAAGATGAAGCCAACGAAGATGATGAAATAACTGCTAGTGAAGATGATGAGCTCACTGCTGATGATGAGCTCACTGCTGATGAGGACGTTGAGGTAGTTTCTGGTGAGGACGATGAGCTCACTGCTGATGAGGACGTCGAAGTAGTTTCTGGTGAGGACGATGAGCTCACTGCTGATGAGGACGTCGAAGTAGTTTCTGGTGAGGACGATGAGCTCACTGCTGATGAGGACGTCGAAGTAGTTTCTGGTGAGGACGATGAGCTCACTGCTGATGAGGACGTCGAAGTAGTTTCTGGTGAGGACGATGAGCTCACTGCTGATGAGGACGTCGAAGTAGTTTCTGGTGAGGACGATGAGCTCACTGCTGATGAGGACGTCGAAGTAGTTGCTCCAGGTCTAAATACGATAGTGGTGGAATACTCATCGGCTGCATGAGTACAGTAACTCTCAGAATAGAATGGGAAGTCGACATCCATACAGCTATCATACTCTGAAGAGTCAAGTACCAAATATTTGAGTGTCAATCTTGATGTTTGACAAGCATATACGTACAAATAATTTGTATCGTTATAGGTTAGTAGAAGACCAATGTTATCAGCTGGTTGGAAAGAATCCATACCAGTTACAAATCCGTAGAAGCCCTGTTCTAGATTAATCCAAATCTCACTTGGTGCCGATAATCTTGCATCGGAACCATAAACTTCATTTCCACTTCCTGGGTAGTAGGTAGTCTCAGTAATAAGTCGAACATCTGTAACGTCAGTTTGATCCGAAGTGAAATTGAAGAAAAAGTACGTTGTATATGTCGTGTCATTATGCGAAATATCCCAGCTAATCATATCAAACTCAACTGGATTGGTGGAGGAGACTGGATAGTGACTGCTATAGGTGAAACAGTCTGTGTCCGCAGAACCTGGACTATACGAGTACACGTATGAAAGATCCGTAGTGACAGTATGTGTGGTAGCAGTAAAACTCGAGGTAGAAGAGGATGAAGATGTTGCAGTTGTTGAAGATGTTGAGGTAGAGGAAGTAGTGGAGGAGGTTGAAGTTGAAGTGGTGGAAGTGGTGGAAGGAGCAGTAGTAGTGGTTGTAGTGGTTGGGCAGTTTCCAGTGTAGTCACAACCTCGAATATTGGTGTCAATAGTGTAAGAGTCTGTCAATGTTGTGGAGCATCTTAAAGTACCAGTTGGCTCGGTTGATAAGGTGGAGCATGCAGCCAAAGCAGAAGAGACATAACCACCGTAATATTTCCACAATGTCCAACCACAGGACATACAACTTGGGTACTCACTCAAGAATTTCGATCCCGGGGTACACAAACAGGTTGTATTGTATGGGCCAGCGTAGTCATCAGAAGTATTTGTAGAACATTCAGAACCATAGATAATCAGTAGTCCACAGGCCGCGTGGCATCCAATGGTTGCACAATCATCGACAGAAGCAGCAGCATTGGCATAGGATTCAGGGTCAGGGTGGGCAATGGCAATAGCTTCAGCATACGCTTCAGCGTATGCTTCGGCAGCAGCAGCAGCATATGGGTTGGCCTTGGCCCATGGAAGGGCATCAGCCGAAGGATTAGCGACAGCTGCTAACAAAAAGAACGACAGTGATAGCAATAAGCGAGAGACTTTGTTGAACAGCATTATGGCGTAACTGGAGTGGAACAGGATTCAGAAGTGGCAGCATCCTATTGTTTCAAAAGCGATGCTCTTTATTGATATAATAATGGGAAATAGGGTGTGTGTGTATGAACAATGTAGTTTCTCTTTGTTAAGAGTCAAGTCCGTTATCTCAACGGGTGCAACACCCATGTAGAGAAAGGTACTAAATAACCACCTCAGTTTCTTAAACGGGACGTACATTCACCGTTTCTGACTAAACGAGTCTCGAGCATTCTCCTACATACATTTATCTTCCTCTTACACACCCACACACTTTCTCTCGACTCTCTCTCTCTCTCTCTCAGTGTCTGTCTGTCTTAAACTATCACGGTATATGTTGCATCTCAGAGACAACAATAACAAACACCAGACTCCAAGCTGCACCAAGATTTCCGAAACAGTGAAAAGATGTCTCACACTTGCTTACTTGCCACCTTTGGTTTGAGGCAACCTAACTGGAGTCCACCACACTGTGAACAAAAGGATAAATAAAAGTGCTAAAGTTAGTAGTAGCCTTTGTTTCTGGCACTACGTTCTATTCAAAAAGCAGGCTTTAAATGCAATACGCAGCGAGGGGCACAAAGAAGGGAAAAAAAAAGCCAAGACGACCGACAGAAGCTTGTTCCACTCGCCGCGGCTTTGATTGCTGTTGTTTAGATTTCCCGTAGAATGCAGTTGAAGTGGGAGACGCGAAAGTGTTAATGGCGTTGCTGCTACTCTTGCTGCTGGTTAGGGCTCGTCTCTGCAAGGTAGGTTTGATGTGAGTCTCAGCGGTCGACGACCGATAACCTCGAAACTAGGGTGGCCTGCAAACTTGGGAGGTCTCGAAAGCCACTCATCTGTTGTCTCAGGCTGCTGACCTCATAGTCAGGCAAACGGTGCATATCGGTGCTTAGCACCGTCTACATATATATAGCTACGAGTGTAGCAACTGCAGCCAATAAGGACCCCGTGTCTCAACGGGGAGGGAGGGTGGAGAAGAGTGTTATCTAACATCTCACCAAAATCTATTGATTACATTACAATACATCGTCAGTCTTAGCCGTATAGAGGAGGACGTTGACTACCTTGAACTGGGATCTGCGTATACTGAATGATCCGTAGAGCTCTCAGTACTGAGTTCTCCATACTAGATAGTGCTAGGGCAAAGGAAAAAAAAAACGATTCTGTATCCAAGGTCGCATTTATTGCCTGTATAGCTAGGTTCTCGACGCAATGCTTAACAAGACGACGAGATCTCTCTGCAATGATCCTAGATACGAGGACCAAAAAAAAAGAAAGAATATCCATATAAAATATATATATATATATACATGCGAGTTTATTCTTTTACTTTCTCGTTTTCTTTTGTGACCTTAATATGCCATTATATGCCATATCCATGTCTAACGTCTCGTATTTACTACAGCCTGTATTCTCCCTCTCTCGAATGAAGACCGATATCTTTCGTTGGCAGGTGCTGCTCAATACGAGACCACCTCATTTGAACCTCATAATCCTCTACTGAAAGGGGTTGTTGTCCTTGTTGTAATTTTCCCCCTTTTGTTGGGTTTGTTTAGCTTACATGATAAACTTGATAGCAGGGTTGTTTTCCTGGGCCTGTATGCCACCAGCAAACAGCTCTGTAGGCTATAAACCGTGATCGCGATGTTGAGCGAGTGTTTACAAATATATATATGTTTTTCGCGTTGTTTTGAATACGGAAAAAAAAAGAAAAACAACATGCACGACGATTCCAAGGATGAATCAAATAAAAAAACAGACAGAAACACACACACACACACACACAAACGTCCAGGGAGGTCTACCAATCCACTAACCGCTCGAGATTGCGACGTTGTGTGATCTTGCTAGGAACACGGTTCAATGTCATTATCTACATCTGGAAATAAACGAGTGAGTAGCTTGGGACTTATTTCGAAGCTTGCAATGCTACCTTTGCTTCTTCATGCGTTTTTGTTTCTTCTTTTTCCTGCTAACCAAAGAATTAAAAAACATAGCTTCGCAATGAGTCTAACGGTTCTTTCCGCGAAGAGTACAAAAGATCGCACACGATACTCAAGTATCCATCAAGATTGGGCACTCTGTATAGTGTTTGCGATGAAATGCATCTTGTGGTTCCAAACAATGAGTCAGTAGTGATTGGCAGAAGCCGGGGCTGCGATCTAGTGCTGAAGGGCGTTGATATTTCCACCAGACATTGTGAATTTGTGCGAGTTTGGAACGAGGCTACTAGCCGGTACTATATAGACCTGATAGATTTGAGCTCGAACGGGACGTTTGTCAACGGGTCTAAAGTCTCGGTGAAAAACTCGCTGATCAAAGATGGTGATCGCATTGATTTTGCGAAGAGCGGTGCTTATGTCTTCAAATACTTTGACGACGATTTGGACCAATGCCGTGGCCGGGCTGATCAGGCGAGCACAGACGTGCGGCCAGGAGACTCGGGCAAACAGCGATCTTTCTTCGACTATTATGTCTTGGGGAAGCAATTAGGATCGGGCCATTATGCCCTTGTCAAAGAGGCCACGAACAAGATCACCAGCGAATCATTCGCTGTAAAGATTTTCAAGCCGCACAGAGCCGACGACAGGAAAAGCAGCAAGCAGTTCAACCAGGAGATGAGCGTTCTCAAGAGCATTGAGCATGAGAATATCGTGAGGATGGTTGATGCCTTCATAATGCCTGTGAGCAGGACAACAGTGGAGACTTACTTGGTTTTGGAGAAGGTGAATGACGGTGAGCTTTTCTCAAGAATTGTTCGTAAGCAAAAGCTGGCAGAGGCGGAGACTAAGGCCATCTTCAGACAGCTTCTTTCCGGGCTGCAGTATTTGCACCGTATGAGCATTGTCCACCGTGACATCAAGCCTGAGAACATCCTGCTAGAGATCACGAGACGGGCGCCTGGACAGGAAGTTGCTGCAGACAGTCCCTGGGACTCTGATGAGCTCAACGTGCACGTCAAAATCGCAGACTTTGGGCTAGCAAAACTCGTCGGCGAACTGAGCTTCACAAGCACGCTGTGCGGTACACCTGCCTATGTGGCACCTGAAGTGCTTGCTCACACGCGACAGTATGCTAGAGAGGTGGATCTTTGGAGCGCTGGTGTCGTGCTCTATGTATGCCTCGCAGGTTTCCCGCCCTTCAGTGATGAGTTGGGCCCACCGTCGATGCGTGAACAGATTCTTGAGGCGCGCTACTCCTTTTTCAGTCCGTACTTTGACGATATCGACGACGCTGCTTTGGAACTCATCACAGGGCTTCTACAAGCAGATCCTGCTAGCCGCCTTAGCGTTGATGCTGCTCTCGATCATCCTTGGTTCAGCGGCATGTTGTGAAGAAATACAAAACTGGAAGTGAGACTAGGACGAAAAGCCGGCGGCTAAGTTTACAAGCACAATCATCATCATCACTCAAACAAATAAACAATCCGAGTATAATACAAGACCAAATGGGCAGCAAGGAGGCTGGTGGTCGTGAAGATGAAGATGACGATGATGTGATCAACGCAGAACTGGCGGTTTGGGCTGCACGCTTAGAGGCAGAGGCTCTTGAAGTGCGCGAGCAGTCGGAGCACTTGTCCAGCAGCTTCAGCAAGGAAGGAAACGCGATCCGTGATTCTGTTTCCCAGCTCAAGGGTGAAATCTCAAGATTGAGGAAGGCGAAGATGCCCACTAGCGAATTCGATTCCAGTATGAAGACGCAGTTGAAAGCCCTGCAAGATGAAATAATTGCTAGACTAGACAAGCTCCATTCCTCAACAGTGAAAACGGCAGACCAGGGTAGAGTGAAAGCGCCTCAAAAGCTTCAGGCGGTTTTACAGGCGGTCAATTCTCTAGAGTCTATATGCACGACAATTGAGTCGAAGCAGAGAGGCAATGACAATGAACTGCAACAGTTGAACACCACAGTTGCGAAATGCGTGAGAAGGATCGAAGACATGCACAACATCCATGTTGATTTAACTAGAGTGATTATAGGCCTACAGAAGAACCAGAATGTTTTAACTAATGAGATCCAAAGCCTGAGCTCAAGGTTAAACGCTACCCGTCCAGTGGACCCCACGTCCCAGTTTCTGAAGCTAACGCCCGACCATTCTGTACACGAGCACGACATAATACAGATTCCGTCGAGAACTTTACCCAAAAACCCATCAAAAGCTGTTCATAAGGTCAATAAGGCAAAAACACACGTTCCTTCAAAGGCACACAATACAAGATCGAAAATCACAACCTCGAATACAGTTTCGGCAAGCCCATCGACTACAGTTCAAGATTTCGAAAATCAGGATAAATTAGCAAATCATAACTCGTGGTCCAACGAAATAATCAGCCTATTGTCGGATACAAATGAACCTCTAGCCAATAACTACTTTAGCTCAGAAATATAATTTGATCAATATATAGCTGTGTCCTTTACTTTTCGATCATGCCCAAGATCAATTCTCAAGCATCTATGTTCCTTGAGTGCAGGTAAACGTTTTTGCATCAAATCTATAAAATATAACTGATAGATAACCATGTATCTCGTAATGAAATTCTTAACTTGAGCATCGGTCATTCCTGCACCTTTTTTTTTGATCAGCTCGTGTTCCTGTTCAGTTCTCCAGTCGTAGATATAATTCAGATCGTCTGTATCCAAGTAAATAGCAATATCGAACAAAGACCATAGCTTGCTATATTCGTCCAAATTCGAATTGATTTCAAAGATGTCATCCAAGGAATATTGCTGCAAAAGTGCGGACTCGTTATACTTTTCGGTAATGTCACTCTCATCCTCGTATGGCAAGAACCCGTTGAACCATCCTTCTAATATTACGATATCAACTGGGGTCTCAACGTCAATCCAGTTCTCAACAACATCTCTATCTCCTTCCCCATTGAATGCAGCTTTATCATACACTGGTATCTTGAACCCGGTCTCTCTATCAATTAGCTTCGATAGAAGTTTGTATCCTAAATCCACGTCATGAGTTCCTGGCAGCCCACGTCCCGCTAGTAGTTTGTTGTTAGGATGGGCTTCAGTGACGTCTTTCAGGTCTTTATGATTCAAGTAAAGGTCATCTGTGGAAATGATCACAGAAACCAAAGGCTCTGGCCCAAACTCTTTGAAAAACTGAGCGAGCTGTTTCGAGAGATAGCTCTTCCCTGATCCTTGAGGACCAGAGATTGACAAGACAAGCGGCTTCTCATTGAATTTCCATGTCTTCAAAAATGGTGTTAGAAAATCAACAGTCTTGGAAAAAGTGGTCATTTTAGAAGTAAGTGGTGGTTCACAGTTGTTGGAAAGTTTCGAGTTCTCTATACAAGAAGGACTTGCTCTATCTGTCTAAAGTTCTGGAGCTGAAGTACAATTGAAGGTATTTTATACTGTCTGTCATTTTCGGTGGGTTTGGTCATTCAACAAGCATAATTCCGGGGAAGTTGAAGCCTGAAGCTAACTATATAAACTTACGATTTGAAATAAAATTAGCGTCATCGAAACAGGAATGATCGAGTCAACAACGCCCGATACAGTTGTATGAAAATGAAGGAAATTTTCTGGTATATAAATACGGAAATTTAAATTTCGGGATATATATACCGAATTATCTATATCTAAGCACTGTCTGTACTTTAGATTGATTTGGTCTCTTGCAATTTGGCAATAAGTTCGTCAACATTACCCACTTTGATACCTGCGTCACGAGCTGGAGGATCCTCCACTTTCAACACTTCTAAACGGTTTGTGATATCAATGCCTAAATCTTTCAACTTTAATTTTTCGAGTGGTTTTTTCTTAGCCTTCATGACATTTGGTAAAGTTGCATAACGGGGTTCGTTCAGTCTCAAGTCTGTTGTTATGATTAGCGGAAGTTTTGATGTCAAAGTCTCCTCACCACCGTCAATCTCTCTCGTGACGGTGACCTTATCTCCTTCCAGTGTAACTTTCGCAGCGTTCGTAGCTTGGGGCCAGTTTAGCAATCCAGCTAGCATCTGTCCAGTGTTATTAGCATCGTCATCAATGGCTTGTTTGCCTAATATAACCAGATTAGATTCTTGCTTTTCAACGATCTTTTGTAAAACTTTAGCAACTGATAGAGGTTCGACTTCCAAGTCACCTGAGTCAACCAAAGTTGACGAGTCAGCGCCTTTTGCTAATGATTGACGTAATATATCTTGCGATTTCAATGGACCGATCGAAACAACATGGATTTTATCAACCAACCCTTTATTAGCCTCCCGAATACGGACAGCTTCTTCAACCTAACGATAATTCTCCGATTAGTCTCTTCAAAAACAAATATCCAGATGGAAACCTCCCCCCAAAAAGAGAGAAAAAAAAATACTGGTCAAGAGTATCTTTTACTTACAGCAATATCACAAAATGGGTTAATACTGAATTTCACACCTGTTTTCTCGATTCCTGTGCCGGTCTTATTGATCCGTGGCTTGACAGCAAAATCGATGACCCTTTTCACAGGCACCAGTATTTTCAATTTGCTGGACATTTCTATCGAGTCCCTGATAAACTCAATTGAACCCAGGCGAGACTGCAGTGTGTCAGAACTTTAGTTTTGGTTTCCGTCAAAACGTTTCTAAAGTATCCAATTTAATCTTTCCCAAGTAGAATCAAAGAAACGAAAAATAACCCGGAATTCTTAATATGAAAAAAAAAAAAAAAAAAAAAAAAAAAAAAGTAGAATAAATTGAAATGAAAAAGCTACCGGTTAAGACACTCTATGAGAGACACTACGTGAAAGAGACTCTATGAGCACCCCACGATGTATGTCGATTCTTATGTCTACGGGAATACAATGAATAATCGATGAAGAGAAGATATAAGGCAATGCGTAGGCCAAAAAAAAAAGAAGAAAACAAAAACTTTTGAAATGCTAGCCAGTCTCTAGAGAATTGGAGCTGGGACTGATACTGGAACTGGGACTAGGACTGGAACTGGGACTGAAACTGGGACTGTGGAGCAGCATATTTCGTCTAGTACGTTACGAGCATTCAAAGGAATTACATTACAAATCATGCTATGACTCGTTCAAGAGGTCATTGGATATTTGTAATTCTAATGCTTATTATCTTTAGTAAGAAAAAGGACGTTCTTTGTTGTTCCAAAAGTTCTCTCCAGATTGTTACGCATTTTCGTTTTTCTTTGAGATCAATTACATCACGTCGTTTTGAGCCAGAGCCAGAGCCAGAACCAGTTGGCAATTTGTAATCCGCCATTGCTTCGGGCAAGAAAAAAACTTATAAATTCCAGCTGAATTTTCGACAAACGCACACACACGGTAGAACCTGTTGAAAAGCAAGAATTAAATTTGCAATCGAACTCCCGTCTCTTTGACTCAAGGTTTCACGTTCAGCCAGATACTTGCTTCTTATTATACTTCACATAACCATGGTCACCGTCATCTCATCCCCAGAAGAGTTCAAGAAAGCTATATCGTCAGATAAATTAGTGGTTGTTGACTTCTTTGCCACTTGGTGTGGTCCTTGTAAAATGATTGCCCCAATCATTGAGAAATTCGCATCCCAATACTCAAATGTTGACTTCTACAAGATAGATGTCGATGAAGTTGGTGCTGTTGCCCAGGAACAAGAGGTGTCGGCTATGCCAACAATCATTTTCTACAAAAACGGTGCTCCAGTTGATAAAATCATTGGTGCCAATCCAAATGCTATCAAGCAGAAACTTGAAGCTAACGCTTAAGGTATAGCGGGGAGGAAGGAAACCGAAAAAAAAAGTATTTCTCGTTCTCAATTCTTTGGTTTGTAAATTTGTTGATGATAATAAAAGAATCCCAAAAACCATTATTATTATTAGTACATGATAGATTAGTTATGTGTTGTAGTTGGGAACGAAACGTTTTCTACGTGAAGCTACTATTTCTCGTTTTCCTTTTGCTTTTGTGTATCATTTGATTTGAGGGCAGTTGCAAGGGCAGTTGCGTGGACAGTCTCGTCCCTTAATTCATTGCTTCCTCTTCTTTCTCTCTCTCTCTATATATATATCTCTATATATCTCTTAAGACAGGAAGGAGCACACACACTAAGCACGGTGTTGAAGGTCGGATATTGCCAAATTAGGCGTGTAAAACTTACCCTTCTTTTTTCTTTCTTTTTCCCCTCCCTCCTACTAAAAAAAAACCCTCGTTTCTCCTTCGCTCCCTCTACAACACCATCATAACACTTGTTGTGAAAGCAGGGTAACCATCATATATCGTGTATTTCCATGTTTTACTGGTTCTCAACACACACACACCACCACCAAACCACCCACCCACCAACTCAAGGAAATAAATACAAACGAAAAAAAAAAAACAAAAACAAACAAACGAACACCACCATCAACTCGAGCCACCCAGACTACAACTAAACACCAGCGGGAAAAATAATGACAGATTCAGACTCCAGTTTTGCATCAGCAAGTGAGCACGCTAATGGAAACATCGATAGCCAGCTTTTAGGGTAAGTTGATGATACTACACATACCAAGGGCATAATCAGATAGAGGCAATTCTGTGTTGTTGTTGTTTATCTGTCCTTTGCCTCTGTCTCTCACTTCTCTTCGATAACAAATACTAAGACAGAACACATTTATAGCGCTGGGGATCTTTTTGTCGATACCAACAATGAGCCGCTGGTCTTTTTCATCCCTGTGAACGAACAGGATAGATCTGGTTTAACGAGCTTGATTGAGGCTTACGGCGGTAAAGTCAGCGCTGATCCAGGGAAAGGTTACTATTTGTCCAAGTTTGGTGACCCTATGCGGGATGTAGTTGAGCCGAAGTTTGTGTATGACTCTATAAACAAGAAGGCGCTGCAGAAGGTTGCAAAATACAAGGTGTATCCAACTGATTCACTCTCTGTTTCGATCTATGAACAGCATCACCAGCACCAACAGCAAGCTTCAGACTCCAAGCAGGACCAACATGTCCAAGACCAGCTCACCTCGTTCATCAACAGTGAGACGCCAGAAACTCACGGCAGTAGCGATGTTACGAATTTGCAGCTCCTGGCGCAGTCCAACACTGGCGGGCTCGTTATTAGCCGCAGCAAACCTATCAAAAGCGGGAATAACAAGAACGGATTCACTCCGGAGGAAGACGCTATGATCTTGGAAGAGGTGCGTCGAAATCCACATCGCCGTTCAACTCACAACCTGTTCAAAGAGATTGCTACAAAGATAGGCAGACATACAGGAAACTCCATTCGCTACAGGTACAGGGCTCATCTGTCTCAGGATTTGAACTACGTCTACAAACTTGATGACAAAGGTGAGGTCATCTTAGACGCCGAGGGGAAACCTGTCATTGCCGAAGGTTTACCAGGCACCATCAAGAACAAGTTCACAGCAAGTGATGACTACGAGTTATGTAAAACAGTTCGTGAAATTTTGGAAGGTGCCAAAGACTACAAGTACGAAGAAGATCCAAAGGATATAATCCTACCAGGAAAATTTTTCGAAAACATGGAGAATAAGTACCCGCATCACACAAGAGCTGCTTGGCGGGACAGGTACAGGAAATTTGCCATTCCTTATGGTATTGACAAATACATCAAATATTACGATGAAGAAAAGTCAAACAATCGCGAGCCAGATGAAATCAAGAACTTTACGGGGAAAAATCTGTATAAATCCAGTAAGAAATACAAGACCGGCAACAGAACAAATGACGATGCCTTGGACGATGAGATCGGCGAAAGATTGGATAGCTTCAATAAAAAACAGTCCAAAAAGAGAAAAATTGAGTCACAGGAAGTAATCAATGAAAATGACCCTAACAACATATTTCTCGCAGGAAACCATGATGACCTCGCAGGAATGTCTTCAAATAACTTGTTCGTTTCACACGCTGCTGCTGCTGTGGCTGCTGCTTCAAATAAACTTACTTCCACAAACGCCGCTGATTTCCTTACTGAAGATCTAGTGACAGAGAAATTCTTCTCATTCCAGCCACTAATTAGTGTTGTTGATAAGCTAAATGACATTGTAAATCGTAACTACGACAGCGGTGACGCAGACCAATTGATTGATGCTTTGTACACCGAGGCTGGTATTCAAAAGAAATTCGGAATGTTTATAATCACCAGTGTCTGTGGAGATCTAATACTGATTCCAAAGTATATTGAAATCTTTCTGAAGACAGGCGAAAACCCTCCTCAAAATGTGCATGGGATTTGGACTCAAAGAGATGACGAATATTTGAGGTCTGATATTCCAGAGCGATTAGACTATTTGAAGAGATTACACGGAGCAAAGAGAATTGAATTGAGAAAATCGTTCATCAACAATGACTACGTATAGAATCTGTTCAATAGTACGCTGTCTTCAACTCCTTTCTGCGCTTGCTTTTTTATCTCTGGTGTATCTTATTTTTCTTGTTTGGTGTCTTGATAATGGAAACTTGTCAATCTGTTTCATATGTAAAAATACAGGCTAGTTTTAGTGAAGGTTTCTCAAAATAAACTTTTTGGAGCAACGTCTAGGAGACCGTACCTCTTCAATTCCGCTTCCTTTTCTTCTAACATATATCGTTATCTTCTTCTAGAGCATCTATGTGCTTTTTACTTCGTGGCATGGAGATCTGTTGCCCCAGTAATAATTATGTCCCATACCAAATCAGCATGCTTCGAGCATTTATGGTCTACATAATCTTAATTGTAGCCCCAAATAGATGACCGGGTAGAGCAGGCACCAATTTAAACCTAGCAGGAGAAGGGTTGTTCGCTGAAAGACATCCCTATTGAACATGGCAAGGGCAAAGAATGCTGTTGCTGCTACTACCACCTCTGCTACTACTGTTGACCCTCAGAAGGAAAAAGTTTACAAGTCGGTTGTTAGCGAAATACAACAATTCTATATTGATGCTGAGTTCAACGTTAACAACGATACGGATTTTGAAATACTGAGTACTATAAGATATGATCCATTGCTAAGTCCTGGCTCCGAGTCTCTTGATACCAAAAGCTCACAGCCTTTTTTTCTTTTCGATGAGCATTATGAACGAATAAACTTCAGTTTGGACTATTTCAAGTTCGGATTCAATATCTCAAAAGATGAGTTATTGCTTCGTCTACATGAAACAATCAAGGATTTAAGCAAGCTGCATCCCTACAAATTGCGATTGACCATTTCACATGATGGTGACTGTAATATCACTGCGTTTCTAGTACCACAACGATTCAATCTCTTTGATGGGTTCAGTAGCCTTGAAAGTTACACAGACCCTCTATGGAAGGTCTATATTGACTCCAAGCCTATACTTATATCACCATTTACCTCTTTTAAAACAACAAGAAGAGAGATGTACAACGTTTCGCGCGAGAGGAGTTTAATCCCGAATGTTACAGAACCTCAGGAAGTGTTACTATATAACACTGCCAATCAAGTCACCGAGGGTAGCATTACAAACATTGCATTCAGAGATCCGAAAGATAGAGATAGCTGGATAACACCTACATTGGCTTCTGGATGTCTTTGTGGAGTGGTAAGGCACCTGTTGTTAAGAAAGAAGCTTATAAGTGAGAGACAGGTCAATCTCAAAGACGTGAATATTGGGGATGAGGTACTGTTGTTCAATGGAATAGTTGGTGTGGTGAAGGGTAAAATCACAGAAGTCCCTAAACACTGATATACGATTTGTCTCTATATAACTTATAAACTAAGAATCCTACCTAAAGCCATATATGGGCGTATATATATATATATATATTAATTATCATCTCTATAGGTATTTCATTTGATCAGCTTTTCGATTTCTTCATCATTATAACCAAGAATATACAGCACGTCTAGCAAGCTGTTTGTATTCAACTTTGAAGGAGCCAGCTTCTGAACTTTAGGTTTGGCATTCCAAGCAATTCCGAAGCCAGCAACGCTCATCATCTTCAAATCGTTTGCTCCATCACCAACTGCAACCGCAGCCTTTAAAGGGATATCCTCCTTTTTAGCAATCTCCTCCAAAAGTTCAGCCTTACGATTGCCATCAACAACATCACCAGTGGTGGTACCACTGAGAACCTCGTGACCATTAACAACTTCTGTGGCTAAAGTATTTGCATACGCATAGTCTAGTCCCAATGTCTTTTGGACGAATTTAGCCAACGGTACAAACCCACCACTCAATACTGCCAGTTTACAACCAATCTTTCGCAAGGCATGTGCCAATTCACTTGCGCCTTTGGTGAATTCAAGCTTTTTCTCCAATTCGGTCCAGATATTGGCATCTATGCCACGCAACAATGCGACGCGTTTCGCAAGAGATTGCTTGAAATCTAGCTCTCCATTCATTGCCAAAGTCGTCACCTTCTCAACTTCTTCCTCTACACCGGCGTATGCTGCAATAAGCTCAATCACCTCCTGGGTAATCAGTGTCGAGTCCATATCAAAGACAAAAAGTTTCTTATTTCGACGATACTCGTCGTTTCTTTGCAACACTAGATCAATGTCTTTACAGATTACGGATTCCAGAAGACCTTCTCTGATCGTATCTAATGTAGCAACTTCATCGTTTCGGCTATACTGGCTCTCTGATGTGATCAGAGTGATATTGAAGTCGAAGACCCTATTATCGCTCAACGTGGTGATACTCTTGACCTTCACAGGAAACGTCTCAATAAGACCTTGAAGCTCGACAAACTGCTCGTATGCAACACTCTTAGCGTGAGAAATGGCTGTGATGACGTAGGACATCTTCTGTGCTTGTCTCTGCTATTATTATCCCTTTTCTTCTTCTTATCGCTCTTGTCTCAGTTGATTTTGCTCTGTTCCTTCTCGATGAGATGGAAGGCTCAAAAAAAAAAAAAAAAAAACCATCTCATTCCATGTTTTAAGAATTAATTCTTAACTTTTTTTTTTCAATATCTTGGTATCTAGCAGTGCTTGAGAATAATAACCCAATTTACATCAGCTACCTGAGATGGTGTTGAGTGAACAGGATGAGGTACTGCTTCGTCCACATATACTGAAACAGGTTGAGGTTGTCTCTGATGCGGATGCCCAGGCATTGACTGACTACATTGTTGCGCTCTTGAAGAACAACGACGATCCGCCTCAACTCCAACGCAGACTTGAGGAAGAGCTTGCAGATTTTGTGGAGGACTCTAAAGCATTCTCAACATCACTAATTGATGCTTTGAACTCAAGATCTTTTGATCCAAACTCAAACAACAACTCACATGCTGGGGAATCTCGCCACCTACAAGGTACTGCTTCTCAGCAGCACAAACGTAATATTCACAATTTAGTCTCATACGAAGAAATCAAAGGTAGTGGTTCACTGATTGTGACCAATGTACCTCCTGAAAAGCTTAGTGAGGATTTATTACGTGAACACTTTTCAAAGTTCGGAGAATTGAATAAAATCACTATAGACTCGATGCTAAGAATCGTCGAGTTGGAGTATTCTAATCCGGAAGCTGCTAAGGCAGCATGGACTTCGACTGAGCCTATCTTTGATAATAGATTTATCAAGATCTTTTACAAAAAAACGGCGCCTCCGCTAAACATCGAAGAGATCAAAGCACGACAATTGGTTAAACAACAAGAATTCGAGGCTAAAATGGCAATTAAAAAACAAAGAGATGATAAACTAAAACAGGTTATCAAGATAAAGGAAAAGATTCTACTGGATATAGAATCTCAATTAGATCAGCTCGAGCAAGAATTGAGAAATGATCAATCAAAACAGGATGAGATTAGCATAAAAGTTGCCCAACTAAAGCAACAAATGATCGACAATGACGTTTCACCTGAGTCTATACAAAGAGATTATGCGAAGTTATCAAGCACAGCACTCCCAGTGACGCGAGGTAGAGGTCGTGGATTTTCACGTGGCAGTTTCCCCAGATGTAGAGGTTTCCCTCGTGGACGAAGCCGTGGTCGTGGTCGTGGTCGTGGTGGCTTCACTCCATATTCGAGGCCAAATATGAAACTTGACTTGAGGACTAAGACAATTACAATCAAGAACTTTAATAATCCCAAGGATCAATCTTTCGAGCGTGCTATAGGAGGATTTAGTGATAAAATTAGCTCAATTTTTCCCAAAGATCAAAACAACTTGAATGTTGAATTCACCGATCGATTCTTTGCTGAGAAATTTTTCAGATCTAACATTGAGGTTGCGAATGTTGGTGTTCTTCAAAAGGAATGGGATGAATCTACTGGTGCCACTCCTACCCCTACTGTGAATGCTGATCAAGAAATGGCATAATAATTCGTTTTTGTACCCTTTTTGAAGTATTTTTTTTTCCGTAGTTTTTGTGCTACATATATAATGATTTCTTAGAACAATGATCGGAAAACACAGAAATCACGATGCTGTACCAAGTTATCACCGTCTGTAATATAGGGGTATATCGCTGATGGAGTATTTATGGGTTTTTCCTGCTGCTGCAGGGGTTGCGTTTCTAGTGGAGGCATTTTTGGAGGATTACAGATATAGAGCAGAGGTGGATATTGAAAGCAGGAAATATTACTATCCTTTAGAATTTGAGACTGCCACTAAATTTCATGTTGTTGAGAGTGTTGATGATGCTGGGGTAAGCAACCAGAATATAATCAATGTTACGGATGGTAATAATTTTATTATTTTCAAGATCGTCAAAAAGGAAGCATCATTTTTCAGTGAACAATGGTCAGTTATCCGGTCTTCAAGCGAGTTTGAGCTTGCTACAATTGTGATCGGTGGGTGGTTTAGGAAAAGTTACATATATTTTTCAAGGAGCAACGTACTCAATTCTTCACAAATTGCTTCTGCTGTCTCAAATAATGATATAAACAGCGGTGGAGCTCTTTCAAGTCCGTTAGGATCTCCATATTCTAGCAGGTTCTTACCTAGCTCTCCATATATTGATGCCAGTATTTCATTCAATAGAGTTAAGAAGTCTGACCTTGGGCCAAGTATATTACTTCCAAATAGCAGTTTGTTGAATAACTTTGAGTTGAGGAGATTATTTAAAATTGTTGTTGCTGAATATAGGTCGTCTTCAATTTCTAAATTCAAGATCTCTAGAGGATGTTTAAACTATACTTGGAGATTCAATGGTTATCTTGAGAAAACACCAAAAAATAAATTAGACAACTCTTGCGAGCGAATAGCTGTTGTTAAGTTGAAAGATTTGAAAAAAGTGAACTTTACAGTTTATATGAACGAAGACAAGATCGAAAAATTAGTTGTTATAACGACAGCATTTCTCAATCTAAAGAATTCTATGTGGAACTCGCCAAAATTGGTGAACAAAGCTGTATAACTAAAAGAACGTTCTTGAATATTTATGTCCAAATAATGTTATTCTTTCCTATAAAATCCGTTCTCAATTCTATCAACAATGTCTGCTAAAGAGTCGACAGTGATGTCTGTTTGAGGCAAGTTTCTAACATGCTCGTTGGCATGTGTCTTGATGAGAATGGTTGCAGCTCCTGCCGAATTTGCAGCTCTAACGTCATCTATGGAATCGCCAACCATGATGATATTTTTAGGGTCTACACCCCAATTCTTTGCTATATGGAGTATTGGAGCAGGATCAGGTTTAGGCGGAGTGAAATCTCTGGTGATGATAGGCTCAAATAGATGGTCGTTGGCAAAGTTTGTCAGGAGGTGGTTGACAGGCGGCATGAGATTTCTGGTACAAATTGATTTTGGGATGTTCGATCTCTTTAAATACTAAGGCGTATAAGTTAGTAAATAAATCTAAACTCTTTCCTCTAATTGTAAGAGTACTGTTAGTCTTACCTCCATCAACTCGGTCAGCCCTGGCTGAGGTTGCATCTCCTTCATGGCCTTTTGCTCAACTGCTGCAATCTTACCTTTAGCAATAGCCTGCTCTTCTGGACTCAGACTATCGACAAACTTGAGAATGTCTACTGAAGGGTCTTCTAGTCCAACCTCTCTTCTCATCTCTTCTGTTTTTCGCTAATTAGATGATCCACTGATGTAAATAAAGTAATAGTAAGTACGCACTAAACATCCAGGTTTGGGGCAGGCAGAGCGTTCCATCCATGTCAAACACGACACCTTTGATAGCTATATCTGTTACTGCCTGTGGGCATAGTATCATCCGTTTTGTCATTGGCTCCTCTCCCTTGGCCTCACCGCTATAATGGCTCTGCAATACGTTCCCTGTGCACGGGATCTCGATCTCTCTCAGTCATATATACATGCATCTTTCACTCAAGAAAAAGCCTAGTCTCGAGTTCGAGTCTCCTTCGAGCTCCATCATGGAAATTCTGAAAACAGCGAAGCACCCCCTTCAGAAGAACGAGAAGAAGAAGAGAACGAAACAAAAAGAGTAGACGAGACGGAAACGAAACAGAAGTACTGAAGAATGTCCTCTGCAATTCCCTACGATCCAGATGAGTTTGATAATAACCCTTTTGCAGAGCCACCTGCTCCTGCTGCTGGTTCTGACTCTGCTGCTCCTGCACAGCAGGAAGATCATCAGGAATACAACCAAGAAGACGAGGATGACCGAGATAAGCAAGATAAGCAAGAGCACGCTGAACCTGACAATAAAAGGCTCTCTAGCAATCAGCCAGCACTTCCAGAGGCATTAATCCCGGAGCGTCTTCCAGAAGCACAGCAGTACAAGATCAGCATAAAAGTGACGGGGCTTGAGAGAGCGGGCTCGTTGTCCTCTAAGAAGGACAACCCCGCCATCATATTTGAAGTAAAGACCAACATCCCTTATTTCAGAAAGAAGACGTATAAGGGCGTAAAGAAGTCGTACGCCGAGTTCCACAGCTTCTTCAAGTTTTTGAATGGGGCCAATCCTGAATGTTTTGTTCCTTCGTTACCAATCTCTTCGACAAACTATGGTGTCAACAGCGAAGAGGACTACAAAAAAACAGTTCAGAATTTCCAGACGTGGTTTAACAGAGTCTGCTCGAATCCGATACTGATCCGCAATGAAGAGTTTGTGTTTTTCATAGAAACAGATTTCAACAGTTATTCCCCAATCAACAAATCAAAATTACCAGCGTCTGGATTGAAGAGAAAGACATTGAAGCAGTTCCAGCCACCTTATGACGAGGTTTTAGAGCTTGCTGAATTCAGGCCGCTGATTAAATCTATCTATCAAGTTATCTCTAGCATTCACCATAAACTGGAGAAATTGAGTAAAACTAGAAAAGCCTATGCAATTAGTGAGAACAAGCTTGGCGAGAAGATTGCGGAGTTCAATCAATTGGAGAACTTCCACCCTGGGATGCAGCTGCTATGGAAGAAATTCGGGAAAACTATCACAACTCAAGGTGACTTGGATTCGATTATAGGCAGTTTAGATATGGCTACTTTTGGCGACGGATTACAGGCAATAATCGACGACAGCTATGTCATCAAGGAGGCATTGACTAACAGGCACCTCTGGATGAGGGATCTAATCAATGCACAGGCTAACACAAAATCCAAGCATGAGAATGCGAGAAGACTGAGAGATAAGAAGGACATAAACCCAATCAAAGTTGATGAGGCTATAAGAGCGTTGAAGGAGGCCACAGAGTACGAAGAAGAGCTCACTAAGAAGATCAAGAGAATAACTGAGAACATGTTGATCGAGAAAACTGAGTACTTGAAGTTGCTGGATGAAGAGATCAAGCAGATCTTTAAAGAGTTTGTTGTTAAGAGAATTGAGTATGAACGAAGAAAGCTGTCTGTGTTGGAAAAAGTAAGGGTCGACGTTCGACTAGTTGATGAGAACGGAGGACTAGCACGACTCGGAAGAGAACAGTACCCGAAGAAGAAGATTCTGAGCACGACGAGTCAGACTGCTGATGGTGACAGTTGGAATGGCGATCGTAAAGTATCGCATCTCTCAGAAGAGATTTTCAAGCAGCCTACAGACACGCAGGACGACGAGCTTCCTGTAGGGGTCGAAGACGACCCTGAAGAGAATCTCGCAATTGATGCACGAAATGCAGCTTCCTTGCTAGGTGGTTCTACTTTCTAGTGTTAGTGCGTGGTATGCGTGTAGTTAGCAGCCGTATCACCTTTCTACATAGTCTTTTGTACATTGAGCAGAAACAAGCATTAGTGCACTCCACTATCCTTCCCTCTTCCCTCTTCCCTCTTCCCTCTCCCCTCCGCAATCTCCGCGTAAAATTCATACTGCTTTTGCCTAGTTTCTCCCCGGAGAACTATCACTCCGGCGGGATTCCACCTCCCCGCAGTGCATTCTCTACAATGCACTGGCAATCACTCATACATACAAGCATACACACAAACAAACGCAAGCACATATCCAAGAACCCTTCGTATCTGTACTTCATGCATTATCACTATATACTTTTCAGATTCCTCCGCTAGTTAGTCCCTTTTTTTTTTCTGTACTTCCGCTCTCTTCTTCTTCAATTCCACCTTCCTTTATCTCAATTTTTTTTTTTTTTTTTGCTGTTTAGCAAAAATCTCAAAAAACAAACAAAAATAAAAAAAAAAAATTACCAAAAAAAAATTTTCATACGAAAAAAAAATCCTTCTTCCTTTTCTCTTTCAGAACCAGGAAGTATCGAAAAGTAGCGTGAAAAGCTTCGTTGTCTACACCCTATCCTTTTTACCATATCGATAATTCAAGATGGTGAACTTCACAGTTGATCAGATGCGTGCCTTGATGGACAAGGTTACCAATGTTCGTAACATGTCTGTTATTGCCCACGTCGATCACGGTAAATCTACATTGACCGATTCTTTGGTTCAACGTGCTGGTATTATTTCTGCTGCTAAGGCCGGTGAGGCGCGTTTCACAGATACCAGAAAAGATGAGCAAGAACGTGGTATCACCATTAAATCTACAGCCATTTCCTTGTACTCTGAAATGGACGATGAAGATGTTAAGGAAATCAAGCAAAAAACCGAAGGTAACAAGTTCTTGATTAACTTGATTGACTCGCCAGGGCACGTTGACTTTTCTTCAGAAGTGACTGCTGCTCTTCGTGTGACTGATGGTGCTTTAGTTGTCGTGGACACTGTTGAAGGTGTGTGTGTTCAAACTGAGACCGTCTTGCGTCAATCTTTAGGTGAACGTATCAAACCTGTTGTTGTCATCAACAAGGTTGACCGTGCGCTTCTAGAACTACAAGTCACCAAGGAAGATTTGTACCAATCTTTTGCAAGAACTGTCGAATCCGTTAACGTTGTCATTGCTACTTATGCTGATGAAGTTTTGGGTGATGTCCAGGTGTACCCAGAACGTGGTACCGTTGCTTTCGGTTCTGGTCTTCACGGTTGGGCCTTCACCATCCGTCAATTTGCTCTTAGATACTCAAAGAAATTTGGTGTAGACAGAGAAAAGATGATGGAACGTTTATGGGGTGACTCTTACTTCAACCCAAAGACCAAGAAATGGACTACTAAAGATAAAGATGCCTCTGGTAAATCTTTGGAACGTGCTTTCAACATGTTTGTCTTGGACCCAATCTTTAGATTGTTTGCTGCCATTATGAACTTCAAAAAGGAAGAAATCCCAGTTTTATTAGAGAAATTGGAGATCAACTTGAAAGCTGATGAGAAGGAATTAGAAGGTAAAGCCTTGTTAAAGATTGTCATGAAAAAATTCTTGCCAGCTGCTGATGCTTTGCTAGAAATGATTGTCATCCACTTACCATCCCCAGTCACTGCTCAAAACTACAGAGCTGACACCTTATACGAAGGTCCATCAGATGACAAGATCTGTTTGGGTATCAAGAACTGTGATCCAAAAGCTGATTTAATGTTGTACGTCTCCAAGATGGTGCCAACCTCAGATAAAGGTCGTTTCTACGCTTTTGGTCGTGTTTTCTCTGGTACTGTTAAGTCCGGTCAAAAAGTTAGAATCCAAGGTCCAAACTATGTTCCAGGAAAGAAAGAGGATCTATTCGTCAAGGCCATCCAAAGAGTTGTTTTGATGATGGGAAGATTCGTTGAACCAATCGAAGATGTTCCAGCTGGTAACATTGTTGGTTTAGTCGGTATCGATCAATTCTTGTTGAAATCTGGTACTTTGACAACCAGTGATGTTGCCCACAACATGAAAGTTATGAAATTCTCCGTCTCCCCAGTTGTTCAAGTCGCTGTTGAAGTCAAGAACGCTTCTGATCTACCAAAATTGGTTGAAGGTTTGAAACGTTTGTCGAAATCTGACCCATGTGTCTTAACTACCATCTCAGAATCTGGTGAACATATCGTTGCTGGTACTGGTGAATTACATTTGGAAATCTGTCTACAAGATTTGGAAAACGACCACGCTGGTATTCCATTGAAAATCTCCCCACCAGTTGTTTCTTACAGAGAAACCGTTGATGGTGAATCCAGTATGACTGCTTTGTCCAAATCTCCAAACAAACATAACCGTTTGTACGTCAAAGCCGAACCATTGGACGAGGAAGTTTCTCTTGCTATCGAAAGTGGTAAAGTCTCTCCAAAGGATGATTTCAAAGCCCGTGCTAGAATCTTGGCTGATGAATACGGTTGGGATGTCACCGATGCTAGAAAGATTTGGTGTTTCGGTCCAGAAGGTAACGGTCCAAACGTTGTTGTTGATCAAACAAAAGCTGTCCAATATTTGTCTGAAATCAAAGATTCCGTTGTCTCTGGTTTCCAATGGGCTTCTGGTGCCGGACCAATCTTGGAAGAAAACTTGCGTTCTGTCCGTATCAACATTCTAGATGTTACATTACATGCTGATTCTATCCATAGAGGTGCTGGTCAAATCTTACCAACAATGAGAAGAGTCACCTACGCTGCTGTCTTGTTGGCTGACCCAAAGATCCAAGAACCAGTCTTCTTGGTTGAGATCCAATGTCCAGAATCTGCTGTTGGTGGTATCTACTCCGTTTTGAACAAAAAGAGAGGTCAAGTTGTCTCTGAAGAACAAAGACCAGGTACACCATTGTTCACCGTCAAAGCTTACTTGCCAGTCAACGAATCTTTCGGTTTCACTGGTGAACTACGTCAAGCTACTGGTGGTCAAGCTTTCCCACAGATGGTTTTCGACCATTGGTCCACTTTAGGAACTGATCCTCTTGACCCAACTTCCAAAGCTGGTGAAATTGTTCTTGCTGCTCGTAAGAGACATGGTCTTAAAGAGATCGTTCCAGGTTATGAAGAATACTATGACAAGTTATAAGCTGGGTTCTCTCATGTTCTTTATCCGTGTCTTTACAGCTTGTTCCTTTATATAATATTATTGAATTGAGGTGATTATTAAATAATGTTACTTTTGTGTTGTAGTTTTACGCCTCAACCTTGTAGTTTTACGCTTCAATGTTTATTATGCTGGAATTCGCGACGCGAAAAAATGAGTTTTAGTTTATATGTGTGAGAAGGGTCTCTACAGCGGGTTGCGCCGAACATGACAAATGGAGAAGGAGATAGAATGAGCAGAGGAGAATATCATGAGCTCAACAGGCTCGTGAATCGAGAAGTGTCTAGAATAACAGAGCCTTTGAAACTGGATGATTGGCTACTCGAAATTTTGGAAGATCAGGCAGTTTCTGATGGAGATGATGATGACATTTCAGATGATGGGAACATCAGAAGTGGCAGAAGAAGCAAGGCCAATGAGCCGATTCGTAAAAGAGAACTGATAGGAGCATTGCGGGCAGGTTAGTATCTAGAGCTAAGAAATGGATGAGTGCTGGAGAAAGAATGTAAATTAACCAGTGTTTTTTTTTAGCCAACATCAAACTAAGCGCTCAGTATCAACGGTTCTATTCCAGACAGGCAGTAAAGCAGCTGACGCAGCAGATTTTAGACCTTCGGGAAGAGATCCTTGATGACAGTAAGGATACTATGACAGCGCTCAATAGAGTGGAGCTGCCGATAAACCTTCAATCAGATTACAAGATATATGCCCTGAGGGATGTTATAGAGCAGGTTGACGAGCTACCGAAAATAGTTGCCTCTGAAGGAGAGCTTCGTAATGAATATCTGGATTACAATTCAAAGAGAGAAGAGCTTTTGCAAACAGTTGCAAGGTTGAAAAAATTACAAAAAAAGACTGAGATTGTTGGTAGATATAACAAGCTAATTCACACAAAACTCGGAAATCAAGAGAATATAGAGAGGAATATACCAAATGGGACCAACCAAGTTTCTTCAGAGATTGAACGTTTGAAAAGCAACATTGAGAAGCTGAACAACCTGGATCCAACTGCAAAGGTGAAACTAAGAACCATAATACAGAATGCGAATAACGTAGTTAACGATGATAATTAATAAATGTATAATAGTGTTACTGGCATTCGTAAAGCAAAACCATTTTGAACTACAAAGCACTTTCAACAGTGATCAGTAATAATAATATGAGATTTTTTTTTTTGGATTGACTTGGCGAGACCAACTAAAGAATTACAAATATTATTTGTCTGTTCAATCTGGTTCTTTGGTTTAATCAAACAAACCGAATCCCATATCATCATCAGACTCTTCCTTAGCTTCTTCTTCTTTTTCTTCAGCAGCAGCTTCAGTAGCAGCTCCACCAGCACTTGCAGCGGCTCCAGATGAAGCAGCAGCAGCTCCGCCAGTTGGAACAGAAGCGAATTTAGCAGAACCCTCGGCAATGACTTCATCAAGAGATTTGCCTTCTAGTGAAGACAACAAAGTGGAGATTCTTGATTCATCAACTTCGGTACCAATAGTTTCCAAAATTGAAGTGATATCAGCAGCAGATGGAGAAGCGTTACCACCTTGGACTAACAACAAGTAAGCAGCTAAGTATTTCATTTCGTCTTAATTTGATAAGATAAATTCTCTAGAATAATCACTTTTAAGCGGGAACACGCAGACTATTCTTTGATTGATACAACCGTTCTTTGAAAGTTGTTTGGCAGCGAGTGAACTGAAAAATTTTGGGCCTACAATCCGCTGCAAGTCGGATCTCGTTTAGTGCTGTCACGTGTATGGTACTTTCAATCATGAAATCTCCACTGCTTGCGTGCCCTCGGATATCGTCTGTTCTTTTGCCCACAGGATCCAAAATAAAAACAATAGACAGTCACAGTCTGCGCTCAATTCGCAACATCCGTACATCATTTTCTTGGTGTGCAACGACCAAAACAAAATTAATTTTGATTATGTAATATTCAGTCACGTGCGTTTTATCTGATAGAATTCTCATTATGGTTATGTAATCATCTCGGTAAGGTTTTTTTTTTTTTTTTTTTTTTTTTCTTAAATATATACATCAGAAAATTTTAAGCATCGAGATGTGATGAGATGTGAGTGATTCTTGATAAAAGTCTGATAATTGCACCCCGTTTATACAAGATCAAAAGATGCGTCAGAAGAGAGCTAAATCCTACCGCAAGCAGATGCTCGTATACCATCATACGTACAAATTCAGGGAGCCATATCAAGTTATTGTGGATGATCAGCTTGTCTTGGACTGTGACAAGTCCTCATTTGATTTGAAGAAAGGCCTTGCAAGAACGCTACAGGCTGATGTTAAACCAAGTATGTGAAACAAGAGTGCTTTATAAGACGTTTTGTGCTTTTTGCTCTTTATGTTTTTTTTATTTTTTACGTTTTTTAATGCTAACAATTGTTCTATTTAGTGATAACTCAATGCTGTGTACAACAACTCTATAAGACTAAGAACCAATCTGCTATAGACCTAGCCAAAACTTTGGAAAGACGTCGTTGTAATCATCCACCGTCAGACCCAATCCCTCCGGAAGAATGCATCAAATCCATCGTGGATATAAACGGCGAAAACAAACACAGATATGTTGTTGCAACTGAGCATGATAACTTGAGAAGATCATTGAGAAGAGTTCCTGGGGTACCGTTGATTCACATGAAAAGATCAGTGATGGTGATGGAACCTTTGAGCATTGCCAGTGCTAAAATAAGCAGCAGGGTGGAGAAAGCAAAGCTAACTAAAGGCCTAAACGATGTTACAGGTGGAATGCAGAAGCCCGCCAGAAGTGACGAAAGCAAACCTGCCAAAAAGAAAAGGGGACCAAAAGAGCCAAATCCTTTAAGCATAAAGAAAAAGAGAACTGAAAACGATATTTCCGACAAGAGCAGCGCTGAACAGAAGAAGAAAAGAAGACGGAAGCACCACAGAATAAATCAAGATGATAAGACTCTTGAAAATGTTACAAGTCTAAGAGATGCTGCTCAGGATGATGAGGAAGACTCTCCCGAGGTTGATGACCAGAATAGACAGTGATATCACATCAATCATATATCATAGCATAAAGATATATCATCAATCATCACACTAAAGCAGCCTGTCAATAGGCCCGTGTGAGTGAATTCGTTTCCAGGTTAAGAAGTCTCGGTAGAATCAGTTGATAACGGATGCACTGAATTTTGAAGAGATGAATATCCACTCAAACATAATGTAACTATACACCTCTACATACAGAATGAGAAGCTCATAACAACAGAATAATAACTAGAAATGGCTCCCCTATATAAGCTAAATCTGTAAAGATGAATAAATGTCTTTTTAATACACTCATCTATCAAACTCTGAAATATTAGATTCGGGTAATGTACGCTTAATAATCATGCCCATTTGCACTTCCTATATATCAATTTCTAGATTAATACAACTTCTCTAACATTAAAGCCAAACCAGTGATCTCGAGATGCTCAGATCGAGGGGGATTTCCACATATGTGCATCCTCTACGATGTTATTCCACAGCTGGAGCTGCTCCGAAGCGAGCACCTGCTAAGAAAGTGACTTCACGTGAAAGAATAGAACTTGCCAGTAAAAGTTTTAGCGATATATTTGAAGGTTACTTCACCAACGAAGAGTCTTTTGAACCTATCGATACTAAACCTATTTACCAAAACCCTAGAAAATTTCTGGAACTCAGTCAGTTCCATCGTCAACAGGTCATTGAAGAAGTTGGTAAACTAATGAAAAGAGATTGGAAAAATATTCCAAAAGAAACTAAAGCTACAGCATATTTTATTTCATACGGTAACTGGGGCGCTCGAGAGGATCTTGCTGATAACCTTAACTCTACACATGTTCCAGAAGACCTTCCCTTCCAGTTTCCTTCCAAATTAGCCACGTTGGAACCAAATTCAAAAGATGTTGTTCATAAATTGCCAGAAGTAGATCTTTTACAATGTTCTAAAGCTAGACGTGATTATTGGAAAAAAGTTACAAGAACATTGGACCCATTCACTAGATTTGTCGTATACATTGGTGCGCTAATCGCCTTGGGAGCTTTGTACAGAGATAAATACATTGGTGATACTGGTGAGATACAAATCACTGAAAGCCCATTAGTTACTGCTGATGAAAAGTATCTATTACAAGAAAGCATAAAGGAAGAGAATGAAATCAAGAAAATCGAGTCTCAGCAGAATAAAAAAAAATGGTATTTTCTATGGTTGAAATAAATATTTCCTGTACCATTGGCTATATGATTAATTTACGAAGAATTGTATATATATCTTCAAAAAATCGCATGACGACTCTGTTGTATTCCTAACCCGATATGTATGATAGATAAACCTGAATATATAATGCTCCTTAAACTGAAATTCATCAATAACGCAGAAATGAATGGGTATGGTGTTCAGCAAATAACATTCAACGTAGATGTATCTTTAGATGTGTAACTTTGCTTGAAAGAACCAATTTACCTCAAGAAAATTAGAATACATATGCTAATGACTTGCTGCTAATGACTTTATGGAACCTTTGTAGCTTCCTTCTTTCCTCCTGATTTCTTTTTTTTTTTCTTTTTTTTTTTTATATATGCTTCGTTACTCTTCAATCTCCACGTACTCATCGTCGTTGTCTAAAAGGTCGTCTGCCCAACTTTTTTCAACAGTCTCTCTCACTCTTTTGGTGTATTGTGAGCTATGGTCCTTGTACAAATTAGCAGCCTCAACGTTTGCTGGAGATGAGATATTTGGATCATTTAGCAGTGATTGGACAGATGTTAAAATAGAAGCAACGTCAAATGTCGGAGACCATCTATTCTGTAGAATATCCAAACATAACTCCCCAGAATTGTAAACATTTGGGTGAAACATTTGACTTATAAACTTGACCTGCGGTGGTTTGTTCGGGTACTCTTCGTCGAAAACAATGCTCAACCGGAAGGTTCCATCCTCAAAAGGTGTGTCTGCTGGACCAATGATTACAGCATTCCAAACCATAACGTTATCTGTCAGAGGTGACGCAGATACTCCATCCGGAGGATCCTGTTGAATACGCTAAAGGCGACATTGTTAGAATATTCTCTGCTTTTCAAAAATTTGTTTGCATACTTTGAGGTCTCTCATGAGCCTTCTACGAGCAGGTGTAGACATCTTTATTGATTACGAATTGGTTATAATCTGGATAAGTGGGTTGACAAATCTGAAAGAGTCCTTTAACTGCGACACTGAAGAGGTACTTTCAGGCAAAGAAATACAGTCGTCCTCAAAAATTTGGATAGACTTGTAAAGTATATGAAATGCGGTTGAGTCTAGTTGAACAACAGATCAGTTTCGTGATGATTGGGGTTTGCCTCCCGTTTTGAATGTGATATTCGAATTTCCGGTCTGAAATCAAATTTCTGGATAGCTGTAAATATTCCCAATTGAGGAATACTTAATAAGGAACATTTTCCTAATAATAATTTTCATCCATATAAAGCAATCCTTTATCGGGTAATATATTTCATGGTTGTGTGGCCCTGTCATATGATGTTTTCGAAGCTCCAAAGCTTTTGTAGTAGAAATGCGGGACAAATCTCGCTAATTGTTGTTGTGAACAAGTTCATAAAGGAATCCACGGAGACTGATTTCAGGGATTATACTCTATTTGAGTGTCTTAATCCTGAATATCATATTATTGATTCTTCATTCGCAGGTTTAGTGGATTTTAAAGTATCATTTGTGTCTTCCGTTGGTCCAAAATTGGTTAGTCACTTATCGATTCGTTTTGCCCAACTACTACAAATATACGCTAGTTCTGCTAACTTATTTTCCGGATAAAACTGTTGATGATAAAATTCAGAACTGAATATGATGATTCTACCCAGGCAGTATCTTGTTAAGGGTGTAAGGTCAGTTCCAGCCAAGTATCTGTCAAACCTTGCATCAGACAACAGTATTCCAATCGATATATTGACACCTCCAGATTTCAGCTCATATCATGAAAACATCAACGAGATTGCGGATAACCTTTCAGAGTTAGGATCTTATCCAAAGGACTCGCAGTATTTGAATCCGCAGCATTATTATCAAAACACGGTATTGATGAAATGGGCTGATAGAGACTCACGTCCTGTTACTTTGCAACAGCTAGCTGCGTATGGCAAAGCATTAAACGAGGAGAAAGTGATTTCAAGCGCAAACTTTGTGAAACTGGAACTCTCGATCCGTATCGCGCAAAGATTGAAAGAACTGCAGACTTTACCTTTCAGCGTTGTGAATAACTTCCACCTTGGCCAGGTTTACGAGAGTTACTACAACATATTTGATAGATTCAGAAAAATGCCCAAGATTTCAACCATCAAAGATAACGAACAATTTTGCAAAGAGCTGGAATCATTGTTGACTGACGTGAACTTATTCAACCTCCCTAATCTGATGATGGGGGCCTTAGAGTGTTGTATTCTGGACGCTTTACCACAAGACCAACTGGATGAGCTTATCTCTAAGCTATTGAGAGCAAGAATCTCCAGAAGAATCATTGTGGAGGAACATTTGGCATTAACTAAAAACTTTATGACTAAACCTCATACCCCAAGACCTGCAAACTATATTGGTGACATTTTTATGAAATGCTCAGCAGTTGAGCACTTACACGTATGCTGCAATACAGCCTCAAAATTTGTCGAAAGCGTAAATCCTGGTATAAGAATGCCCAAATTAGTTGTTGAGGGGGAAGATTTCCAGTTCCAATTCCTAACCTCACATTTACACTATCTTTTCGGCGAGATTCTGAGAAACTCCTACGAGGCTACGGTAAACACTTTTCTCAAGTCAAATCCTGGACCAAATGATGAGCCCGAACCTGTCAGGGTTACTCTGATAAACAATAAAGACTATGTGCTATTCAGATTTTCAGACAGAGGAGGCGGAGTCACTCAGAAACCAATCAACAAGATTTGGTCGTTTGGCAAAGATCCAGTGCGTGCTAGAGTATCGTTAGCTAATTTCCATAAATTACCTGATATCGAATATGCTTCAATTTACGGGTACTATAAAGATTCCGAAAAAGTTCACCCATCGTTGACCAAAACATCCCTAGGAGGAATCGATAATAATTCCGAAACCACCTTCATTAAATTGATTCAAAGACCGGCAAATTATAAATTGGGCTTAGGAATGGCAATGTGTAAGGTCTACGCTGACTATTGGAACGGAGGACTGATGATGCATTCTTTGGATGGGTTCGGCACGGACACGTTCCTGAAGTTGGGCAAGCTAGGGCGTCCTGGAGATAAACCGCAGCTCGATAGAGTGTAATTTGAGCACAATTTTAATGCTTATGATTTATGAAATAGAAGAAACACTGAACTATTTTACCGTAGCTTCCAATCGTTTAGCTTGCCCTTGATGTAGCTGATGCAGTCATGGGTTACCCAGACTATTGTTATTGAGAACTCATGATAATACTATTTCAAGTTTGTGCAAAATAACTACAAGGTCTTTTGCAGTCTAGCTTGAATTCTCTTCAGAATTAAATGGCAAAGAATAGTAAGGTTTGTTTTTAATGCTTTAGCATTTTCTCCGTTGATCGTTCTTATTTCTGATTTAAATTCAGGTATTTCGATCTCATCACTATTGAGACCGAACAGCACTCCTCAGCCAGACGGCCAGGCAAATACACAAGTGGATAATTCTACTAGTACTGACACTCCTTCTCGTCCTGAGGATACAGCTGATGGTGAAGTCGAAGTACTGACTCAATCTGAGTATATGAATTCAAATAGTACGCCAAGCAAGAAAGTGGACATTTCGTCCATCATGAACGCAGATGAGCCAGAAGAAGGTACCTCTATACCTATATTGCCGCCTCAAGAGACTCCTAAGAAGATTACAAGACCCAGAGCAAGGAAGACAGAGAAAAGTGGATCCTCTTCAACGAGAACTACTACAAGAAGGAAAAAAGCTGAAAAGATTGAAGAGGCAAAGGTTGCATCTGAAGACGCAAAACTCAAGCCTGAAGAGCCAAACGATAAGCCTGAAGAGCCAAAAGTCAAACCTGAAGAGCCAAAAGTTAAGCCCGAAGAGTCAAAAGTTAAAACTTCTGATATTCATAACTTCATTAATGCTGAACAACCACAATTACTACCATCTGCCTTGCCACAAGATCCACCGACATCTGACTCTCAATCTCAGATACCCCTTCTTCTAAATTTTGACGAAGATTCCACATCTACAACCACCTCTTCATTAGCCACACCATCAGGTTCAGCAGTAGTCAAACCGAAGACGAAACCTAAAGCAAAACAAGCCAAAAAGGAGTCAACTTCCTCCAAACAAGTGAAAAAGGTCACCAAGAAGAGCGAAGAATCGAAGCAAGTAACTCCTGAATCTGATCCAGTAACGACGTTTACAAAAGAGCAAATATCAAATAAATCTTTAAAGCCACCGAACCCAAATGCTTCAATACCGCCTCCTAAAGTTGTTGAAATCCAGCAAAGTCCCTTTCAGGAACCATCCAAGCAACCACCAGAGCCTATAATTGCTTTGCATGTTCCTTTAACATCTTCAAAGGGCACGGATTCTGAATATTCCCAAGTGATATTCAACGTTATGAAAATGGCTGAAGATAAATATGGTTGGAAAAGCATACATCCAAATGCTTCTAGGTATGCATTAGAGCTACTTAACGAGGATGACGATGATGAAGATGATGACGTTGAGGAAGTTGATGAAGAAGAAACGGCAATTTCACAGCCAGTTGATGGCCGTAAATCCCAGAAGGGTAAGCCTAAAGTGGGTCAATATGACATGAACGATCCTTTCATTGATGATACTGAAACCTTGTGGGAAGAGCAGCGTGCTTCTACAAAGGATGGATTTTTCGTATTTTATGGCCCCCTAGTTGAAGAAGGTAAAACCGCTAGGATTGAAAGAGCTGATGGTACGATAAAAAGGACAAGCAGAAAAAGGCCGGCTACGTCCAATCACAGTAGCAGTAGCGCTAATAAGAAGAAAACCGTGAATAGAACAATAGCTGCAAGACCTTTGATAGCTATTGCACCCACTCCTATTGCCCCAAAACCATGAATTAAATACCATTCACTCGTTTATTAGCAAATTTATGTAATTATAGCCTTTTATATAGATATCCAATATTATTCTGTAAAATCAGGTTAGTTTAAATACGATTCCAATGACTCGTTAGCAAGTTTTAATAACAAGACATTCGAAGTCTGTTTTTGAAGCTCATCAATATTCTCTGTCTTCTGGGCTTCAATCCCTGTTTCTGTCTTTGTTTCTGTTTCTGTTTCGTAGCCCTCTTCATCGCTGATCTCATTCGTGTCAAATTTATTCTGACGTCGTAATTCGATAAACTTGTCAGCCTTATCATTGATAATACGGACAATTTGCTTGAGATATTCCCTGTTGAACTTATCTTTGATGCCAATCAGTAGATTTAAGTAGCCTAAAGTAATTTTGGAACTTTCAGTGTCAAAATCTTCTTCATTTGAAAAAGTTTCGTCAATGGACTCTCTAATCAGAGCATAGATATCGTCAATTCGATTGTTGTTCAAATTTACGTAGTGACGCTGTGGCAATTTTGGTGCTTTAGATTCTGATGATACTGAGATTTCAGAAACAGCATTTGCCAACTCATCAACATCTTGTTTTGGTCTTATAATGAAATCTTTCAAAATTGTTATCACAGCAATTTTGGCATTACTGAAAGGTGCGGCACTTAACGTGTCTATTAAGAAATTGTAGCTGATCTCCTCATTCAGTAGAATAAGTGATCTGGTCAATAATGTGTAAGTCACCAATCTATAGGAGGGATTTTCGTTTGTTGAAGATAGAAAGATCAACAATTGGAGATATAATATGATTTGATAATGCGGGATATCAGCCAAATCTTGAGGCTTTGCATCGACTATTGAAACCCAAGACCAAAACAACGATGCATCTAGAGCACCAAATGAATTGTAAGTTGAGGTCACCAAAGTTGGTGAAACAAATCTCAGCATGATTGCAATAGCTTCACTGATTTTGATTGGCAGTAAAGTGCTGATTTCTTTTGTATACTGGGATGACAGATATAACAGGCCTATCTGATTCATAGGAATTGTTTCGGTTTCTGGATGATAAGAATTTGAGACACGGTCATTAATAGCAAACTTTAAAACATCTTGAATTTGTTCGTCCTCAGATTTCTTCTTGTCGATTCTTTGGAAGAGCTCAATTGATTCTTTTTTCAGTTTGTCAAAACAATCTTCATAATTCAAATCAAAGCTCAGACCCAGTCCAGTGATTCTAGAGATTAAAGTTCTAGAGCTGGTAATAATGTTCAATTCTTCTCCATCCTCATCGGCTGGCAATTTCCCAAGATTTTTCAACTGCATGAACTTATAAAACTCTAGCGTTAAATGCAAGGAAAACACCTGTAGAGCTATGCCGCAGGACTGAGTTAAAAAACTCTGTAGCAGCTTCCTTTGTAGATACTCTTCATCCTTTTGGATTTTAGTTGCATCTTTTTGCGTTATACCATGACCCTCCAAATAACCATCTGGTTTGGAAGGTGATATATAGTCTCTAGCGAAAGTATAAAGTCTTCGCAATATAAATGTGCTTGGTGCAGTTTTTTGGGTATACCAAGAAAACATTTTCAGTAAACTTGTAGTCGCCATTGCCAAAAATCTCGAAGGGTAAATCGTTTTGATTCTTTTCAAGCTCGTAGAAAGCAATTCAATCATAGTGTGTAATCGAATATCCAAGATTTTTGAGTGTTTCTCATCGCTGATGTCTGAATCCTCTAAAGAATCGAGAATCTCAATTGCTTTAACAAAGAGTTCTTTCGGGTTGGCATTTTTAGCAACAAGGTCAAAGCATTTCATATTTGCCACTATGACTTGTGAATCTCTCAAGGTACCTTCATCGAACCCCCATTCAACCTCATAGAATTTTGATAACAGTTCAGGTAAATCCCAGCCAATTTCATAGAGTAAATCCGGATTATCACTAAGTACAGCATACAGTTTATTGAGAATCTTAACCTTATCGTCATCTGAGTATTCTGTTGGGTCTGAAACATAAACATCTAGTAAAGTTGCATAAGAGAGATAGTCTCCAGTTTCCTTTGCCTCCTGAGCAGCATCTTCGATATACTGGCAGAAAGTATCCACATCAGCTGTCTCATCTATAGCAGTTGCAATTGACTCCGTCATTACTTCTTTTGTTTCTTCCCGCGCCAGGATTGATTGACCGCAGCTCAGAGGGTACAGGGTTTCGTACCCAGCTCTAGTTTCACATCATTTTTTTCGCTAAATTATTTGTCTCTGCGAGCGAAGGTGTTGATTAAAAATATATTATGTAATACCTTTGATTATGTAATTTGTTTAGCATCATGTATGTGTATGCGCTTATATGCGCCTAATTAAAATGATTATATCATTCTTTTACAGCCAAAAAAAATATTGGGGAACCTCACACATTGCACTAAAGTTCAAGTGAATTGAGTGAATTACAAGAGGAACTTTCCTGTGCCTAAACTCTACTACACACCCAAAACTAAAAGCGGAGACATATATCCATTTATCCATTATTCTTGAAAAAGAACCTTCTATTTTTTTTTGCTCAAGCCACGGTTGTTTTAGTTTTCGAACTTTTAGAGGTTATTATGCATCTTCAAGCTTCAAGCTGTCAAAACTGGTGTTGGGCTGAGAGTTTTGGAAGTTCAGTAATCATGTTACGATAAGGTTAATCAGTAGTTACTGATTGCACTACTCTCACCCCGCGTCTCTGGAGAACCATTTTCTCTTCGAGCCTATAACGGTCTGCAACGAAGTGCAGGTATGTTTCCCTAGAATGACAAGATGACAACAGCCTTTTAAAAATGGTTTGCTCCGCTTTGAGATCTCGTCTTCATTTTCTCATCTTCATTGCTTTTCAGGCATTCATCTCTCCACTTTCTAGAGAAAATTTATAGGTATTTAAACGGTCACAACGAGTCTACGTAGAACCACGGTACCGGGCGACGAGCCAACCGACATTACAATCTTGAGAATGTCGTCTACGCTATCACCAACTGCTCTTTCTCTAATCCAAACTTTCAAATCACAGACGAACGGCGCTGCTGATGGCACAGGTGTGTTAATCTTGCTCAAAAAGGCTAAATCCTTACTTGGTAACAACGTTCCCAGCTTTTTAACTGATTATGTTCTTGGGTTGCAAACCTCAACTTTTGGTGACTACCCAACACATAAAGACATTGCGCCTAGTTCAATATTCATGGCTGTGTTCTTTATACTTTGTATTGCTCATTTTTTCATCTTCACCAAAGATTACTTACGAGGCCACCGCTTTTGGCTAAGTCTGTTACTGGGTTTCTATTGTTTATTCAGAGTTTTGGGTTTTTTGTTGAGAATCATCTGGAGCTGCAATGTTAACAGGATTCAAGTTGGATTGGCCTCCGCTGTTTTCATGATAATCCCTTCAATCATTTTAGCAAGCTTCAATCTAGTATTGGCTCAAAGAATTTTCACCTGGAGGCACCCAAGAATCGGTTCAAGTAAACTTTTCTGGGCTTGGATGATTTCAACTTATTGTGTTGTTACAGGTGTTGTCGTTATGGGTATCTTGGGTGCCGTCATCCCATACATCTATTTCTTGAGCAAGCACAGAAAGCACATGTGCCAGCAAGTTGTACAGGCTGCAGCTGTTTTCAATTGTTTCTATTCATTGCTGGCTGCAATTTTGGTTCTGATTGCATTTTTAATAAAACCATCCACTGAATCAACAGCCAAATTAACGTACCAGCCGTGGTGGATTGAATCGTTTGGGATGTTTTATTACGTTCCAAAGAATGCAGCACAAAGGGCAGAAGAAACGTTTAAAGAGAGAGATCCTGAAGCTTTCGACGCAATAAGGATCGTGGCTTCCACAAATCTGAATCATAACACCATTGAACGGGTACATAGTGTTAGCAGTAAGTCTGGAAAATTAGAGCACAATAATTCGATTCTAATCGTTGCTCTGACGACTGCTACGTTGCTTCTCAGTTCAGTCTTTAGATGTGTTAGTACTTTTATTGTCCAGACTCATAGCAAGCAGTCCTGGATTTTCAAGCCTGTTGTGATGTACATCATGTTTGGTCTTTTAGAAACCATAGTCAACGTCATTTACTTGGCTGGGCGTATCGATTTGAGATTTTACAGACCAGACCGGTTGAAAGAGCATCACCGTGCTACTGCATCTCTCAGCAGCGAAGGAGCTTTGGGTGACGAAGAATTGGGCGATGAGACATTGAGATCTCGCAGCTATTCCAACACCAAAGTATAATACACAACGTATGTATCTAAAAAACATACTATACTTCCATATATGCCGGTCAATGATTCCGTCAGTATTGTCTATGCAAAGCTTGAAGTTTCTAGAATCTATGTAAGCTTAACAAAGTAACTTATCCAGACGCACTTTTTTCTACTTCCCAGTCCCCGATTAACTGAGATATCAAGCTTCCCTATCTCCCTATGGTTGTAGCGAAATGGATCGGCCTCACCTATTAGTACCGAGGCAACGAATGAAGTCACAGCCGTTCGCTTATATGGTCAACTTCGCTTAAATTTTCTTAAAGCAGCGGGCGGGGATTATCCAAAGACGGCATTGCCTCTTACATCACATTTTGGATGTGTCAATGCAAGCAGCACATAGTGAAGAGAAGAGAGGGGGTGTTGTACTCGAGACATTTTTGGTGATTCCTTTATTGTAACAATGTGGGAGCGGGGATAGTAGGACGGAGTTCTGATGGCATTACAGTTATTTACAGTAGTTCTTTTTTTTTTCCTTTGCTATTGAGTCTTACAGTTGAAGTTGTCATGCGAAACGAGCCAGCGCCTTCTGGACTGCTTCTCTGCCCAAGATTCAACATTCCCAGGTATAGGCTACAGAACGTAGAGATTACAGACACTAAATGAAGCTGGGAACTATGGATGAAGTGAGGTGGGTGGGCACTGCGTATCACGGGTCTTAAAAAGGATAGCGAAGAGTCAATACATGATATAGTTTTCCGACCTTTGTTCTTGCGATCTAGCTGAAGGTTCGATAGAAGTTCTTGACAGATATTGAAACAGACGTATCGTATCGGTCGATGCTCGCCTCTTTAACCCTGTACAGAAATCGAGCAGGGTTTTCAGGTGGTGTATTTTTCGATTTTTTTTCAATTTTTTTTTCCCAATTTTTTTGCTCATCGCGCCTTTTGGTGCCTTACGATGAGCTTCTGAGACACAACAAAACAGTGAAGGTTTAAACGAGAAGGCCGTAACAGCCTTTCGCCTATAGTTTTTTTATCTACCCTCTGATTGCTATCTGATCTCAATGAGATTCCAACGCTCTTTATGTTGAGAAAGTAGCTCTTATAGCTCGTCATTGTGCGAAATAGATGACTTATGTACTCGCTTATATATACGCCGTCTTGAAATTTTACCAGAATCTGGGCCAATTAAAGCGAAGGTTGAAGGATTGAGAGAACGTTATCGTCTCAGGTGCTGATATGAAGAATGACCCTCACGTCTCGACATGCATGATATCTTGGCCACATATCTCCAACTATCTTGGAACGTCTAGCTAAGGTCAGATACGTCACGTCGCTCTCACAATATTATATCGTATTATATATATATATATATATATATATATAAATATTCAACAAGATCAACTTCGTGCCTATTTGAGAGCTGAACTTCAGTTTCTAAAGCTGGACTTTTAGTTACTACTGTCATATATTACATTCAAGCAGCGACACCATTCATCAATAATTCGCATTAACAATGGTGCGTCTTAACTTCATAAAGACTTCCCAGAGCCAGGACTCTTCCACAAACGAGAAGAAGGCGCCGTATGAAATCACAAGTGAGGAAGTTGAGCTCCAGAACTCATCGGTATTGGAACCTGTTGAAGGAGATGTTGAGTCAGGAAAAGAGTCAAGAATAGAAAGTAATGATCTTAAGCAAGGACTTGAGTCTCGTCATATTCAGCTTATAGCGTTAGGTGGATCTATAGGTACGGGTTTGTTCATTGGAACAGGCTCTGCGCTATCATCCTGTGGCCCTGCAGGGCTGTTAACGGCCTATCTTATCATGAGTACAATTATATACTTCGTGATGAACCAGCTCGGTGAAATGACTTGTTTTCTGCCCAGTAAAGGTGGTGCTATCAGTAACCTCGTTGACCGTTATGTGGATGAATCGTTAAGATTTGCAACGGGTTGGATCTATTATTACACATATGTGATCTTGTTATGTTCTGAGGTCACAGCTGCATCCATTGTTGTGGAATACTGGACAAAAAAGGTGCCAGTCGGTGTTTGGATCACCATTTTTTTAGTCATCGTTGTTTTATTAAACTTTTTAGCTGTCAAGTTCTATGGAGAAGCTGAATTCTGGTTTGCATCGATCAAAATCTTTTGTATTGTTGGTTTGATAATCGTCGGTATAGTTATCTTTTTTGGAGGTGCACCTAAATCGAATGGGGTCTTGGGATTCCACTACTGGAAGCATCCAGGTGCTTTTGCGATACATTTGGCTCATGGAAACACTGGTAAGTTCTTAGATGTCTGGACGGGTGTCATCAAATCAGGTTTTGCATTCATCGTTGGGCCTGAGTTGGTCGCTATTGCCGCTTCAGAAACACAAAATCCAAGAAGAAACATAGCCAAAGCTTCAAGAAGATTCGTTTACAGATTGATGTTCTTCTATATTATGGGCTCATTGGTTATCGGTGTCATTGTCTCCTACAAGAATTCAAGTTTGATGAACGGCTCTTCAAATGCTTCTGCCTCTCCTTTCGTCATTGGGATTCAGGAAGCGGGTATTAAAGTGTTGAACCATATCGTCAACGCTTGTATTTTGACATCCGCTTGGTCTTCGGGTAATTCTTTCTTTTACGCTGCTTCAAGATTCCTTCTATCAATGTCTAAGGCTGGAGATGCTCCAAAGATTTTCCGTCATGTTAATAGATTTGGAGTCCCATACTATGCATGTGGTATAACTGCTGCATTCAGTTGTTTGGCTTATCTTAATGTTTCCGATAGTTCTTCAAAAGTTTTCACCTGGTTTTCAAATATTTCCACGATTTCAGGGTTTGTTGGTTGGATCATCATTGGAGTTACTTATACAAGGTTCAGAAAAGCCATCTATTATAACAATTTACAAGATAGAATGCCTTTCGTGACTCCTCTTGAACCATATGGTGCATACTACACCATCTTTATGATTAGCATCATTTGTATCACAAATGGTTATGCCGTCTTCTTTGAGAAACCATTCCCAGGCTCAGACTTTGTGGCTGCTTATATTACACTACCATTCTTTTGGTTGTTATACTTTGGCCATAAGTTATTCACCAAAAATTGGAAATTGTGCTACAAAGTCGAGGAAATTGATATTTTTACTGGTCTGGAAGAAGCCGAGAGAGAGGAACAAGACTTTAAGGACAAATACATCCCACCATCAACTATTATTGGTAAGTTTTGGGAGTGGTTAATGTAAGCTCAATGTTCATTCGGGTTCATTCGTCATTTGTATATTAGATTGGTAGAGTTTCCTTCTTTCGGTTTGTTTGAAATATTACGATGATCGTAGTACTATAAAACAATCTATATTACTAGCTTCGTCATAGGTCTTACGTTGAGATCTATCGCTTTTCAGTGACGTTCAGTGCTAATACACTCATTTGGCGTTCTTTACTTTTTTTTTTGCAAACCCAAGTCGACGCGTACATGTTCACTCTGTCAATAGCTGTGCCGCTTATTCTTGTCGCAGCTGCATGGCAGCTAAATCCTCTTTTCTCAAAGTTTTTAATATACCAAGGAACTTGGGCTGCTGTTCTTAGTAAAACCCTACCTCCATCACTCAATGCTGAATACAAAGCTTCAATTTCTTGATCGACTTCTTCCCCATTTGGATCAAACCAATCCATGTGGTCCATGATAACTGCAACTGTGATCGTTTTCTTAGCTAATCTAGCTAAAACGTTATTCAAATAGTCAGTATGGAGTCTGATACCTTCCAACGGTGAATTTGTTTTTTTAGACAACGCCTTGAACCCCGATTTAGTCAAGTAGTCTGGACAGTTGCTCTTCGAATAATGCCCTTTCAAAGTTAAGTAATAGAAATAATTATCATTAGAAATCATATAGTTACCAATAACTGGATCTAGTGTGTCAATAATATATTGTAAAATTGAGGTGTCCATCATCGCTGCTTGATTAGCTGGCACTCCCAAAGCCTTCCAAAGGAAAACTGGGTTACCAACAACTATTTTACCAACGACAGCACTGTACAACACCGGACGAATTGCACTATTCCAGATCTCCCTTTGTTCGTTGAGGGTCTTAGATTTACATAGTGAATCAACGGAAGATGTCAATCCAGTTATCTTAAAAACATATTTAGCTAATCTCAAGGCCCATCTTGTAGATCCGGTATCATATAACCCTTTACCATTCATTGCAAATGTCTTTGGTCCTTTATCCATCCAGTACTGAAATGCGTTGGACGATAAATGTGGAGATAACTTTTCAATAAGAACTGTTTCAAAGTTGTCAATCTTACCCTCACCAAACATTTTCCAGACCTCTTCATACTGTAAGGCATGTAATGCAGCCAGTTTCAATTCGACTAAATGCCCTTGGCATGGGTTTAAGTCAACACCATGTATTCTCTTAGGCGAATCTGGCCCCAAAGATGCATATGATAAGATATTATCACCTGCAGAGGTGATAGCTAGAAGAGTGTCTTTTGAGGTGAGTTTTAAAATCTTAGCATCTTCTCTAGGATCTTCCCACGTAAATGCATAAATATACTGGTTTCTGAACTCGTTATAAACTTCGCTCAGCTCATCATAATACACTCTCCATGTCTGTCTCTGGTAAAAAATTGAAGGGTATGGCAATCCTTTTCTGACATTACCTAAAGCTGCTTCTAAAGCTTTACTAACTGGTGCATCCGGGTTGATATTCTTTAGCTGGGTTTTCTTGGGATCAATAGGCGCTAAGTAAGGAGATTCGGTAGCTAATGAATTGAATCTGTACATTAGTTGCGAATCATGTTGTTTATCGACGCCAAGCCAAATATAATAAGGTATTTTCCCTAATGTCATATTATAGCAGTTCATCGATTTTAAAGTACCAAATTTATATTCGAGATATTGTCTTCTTGAAGGGTCCAAAAACACTTTATCGCATTCAAACCAAATTCTCCAAAATGTTCTGAAGATCCATGGAACATGGCGATTTACTAGTCCACCTAGAGTGTTTGTGCGACCAATTGAAGTTGAATTCGATTGAACACCAAAATCGACAGAACAGATGATCCCGTCTGGCTGCAAAAACTCTGCAGCATGATCTACAGCTGAGTGATAAAGTGGGATCATGGACAACGAATAAGAGAAAGTTATCAGATCTGCTTGTTTGTGAGGGATCTCAAAATCACAAGCATCTCCACAAATAACATGAACATTTTCCCATCCATTCTTAGCAACTCTTGCCTTTGCAACGTCACACAAGGATGGTGATAGATCAACTAGATAAACCATCTCAAAATTTTGCTTCAAGTCAGCGACATACTTGTCCATTTTTTCGATGTTCAATCCCGTCCCGCCACCAATATCAATCCAAACTAACTTCTTGGTTTTGGTGCCCGCTCTTAAATGAGAAAAAGCCAACTTCAAAACGTTTTCCCGTCCTTGCAGTAAAATTTCTCGGGTAGTGTCGTATACTTTAGCTTGTGTCTTGTAAAATAGCTCCAAGTTATTCTGATGATCGTTATGAACTTTTCTGTTTGTAGGAGTAAATGGCTTCACAAAGCAAGCCCAACAAAACAAGAAGAAGGATCTTGTCTTCTCATCTGCCCAAAAGTATACATAGCACAGAACACCAGAGATGATAATTAATGCGAACTTAGCGTTTGACTCCGCTAAAAAGCCCAATTTTTCGGGAAAATGTGAACTTAGTACATCTCTGTAATGAGTCGGAGTATCGATTATGATGTGCTTGAAAGACATCTTGAATTTCCTCAATTAGTGTTTCTTGACCCTTTGAGATAGGATCAAGTTCTATTATTTGTTTAGCGCCCGAGAGAAAGGTTTCATTCTAGATATATAAGGGCCTTGAAAGTTCGTGGTTTACGCGTTTCAAGCCGAGCTCAACGGAGTAATACTCCACGTGTGCTACTGCTCTCGGTGTCTCTCCATCAAAAAATTGTGTGAGTGTAATATGTTAATGGTTCACAGATGATCGCTGCTGGGTTTTTTGTGTCACGGAATGCGCTTCGATTTTAGAAACGTGGACCTCCAAATAGTAATAAACACAGGACACGTTCCCCATAAAATACGAATTTACCCGATTAGAGTTGAGTGAGGTAGATTATGACATGTGAAGAGCGGTTAGTTAAGAGGAAAGCGTATCAGTCTGTGATGATCCGTAGAAATTGAGAGCAGTTCAGATTGGAAAGTAGGAAGCTTAAGCGTTTTTTTTGAGCTCGTCTCGACCGCCATATATATTTTTGCAGCAGTTTCGAGTTTTGTGATGTATGCACTTCAATTCGGTTTGAAGAATCTTGTCGATATTATTCATAGATATTGAAGATATCACCACACAATGCATCTACAGTTGGATCCGGCCAAGTTCGTCGCAAATGCTTGGGTTATTCTCGACATTTGGCTCTCTTGCAGCTTGTAAAGGGTAATTTCTGTATATTTCCTAAGCTTCAGTTACACGTATTTCTGCCATTCAAAAACGACCAATAGAGGAATACAGATGGGAGAATTCTACGCGCTTTGACTGAGCTAGCTGCAAAGCTGCTGTTGAAATGAGAAGCAGTTATTCACTATTGAGAGTCATTGATTTTGGTGCCTGATATGTTTTTTGATCCTGATAGGTAATCCTGTTGTATGCGACGATATAGCTAGACTTTTGTCTATTATCGAATGCACTTCATGCGCGAAATCTGAGTTATATATTTCTTGCATGAGGTATGTGTCTGAATGAAATAATAGTGAATTGGACTGCCTTCATGCGATGGCCTTGGTTCTATGTTACTTTTTCCGACTCTGTCGACTTTGCAATCTATCTTTATGATAGAAAAGTAAGAAAGCGTTCTCGATAAAATATGTTTTCAGTAGATGCTGGGGTTTAGCTAAAGCAACAAATTCCATGTTATAGTTAGTACTAAAAAATATATACATATATATAAGATTTTCCTTCAGCAAAAGCTATATGAACATCAATCCAAGCAGGAAAAAATAGGCAAACATTTCAAATAGTCTCCCGCTTCCCTGAATGAAGAACACTGGTGTTACAAAGACATTAAGGAAGGTGTTATCTAACCTCGTGAGTTGAACTGAAAGCTTTACAACGACTACTCTATGTATTGAAGTGTTATTACGTTTTGGGATTTCGCAAAGACACTCTTAATTAGATATCACCATCAATACCTGGGGCCTCCGTTAGTGATCTTTATAGGCGGCCGCTATGAGCTCATAGTTTTGTACGAACTATATACTTTTCCATAACTGGGTAAGACACCGACAATGCCCTACCCTATCAACATAACAGACAATGTGTATCGGAAAGAAAAGCGAAGCCGGAAATCTAATGACTCAGCCTGAGAGATATCAGTGGCGTAGTCTCACTTATGACTAAATCACAGCAAAAGAGGGCCAATCAAGAAATGCTTTGTAGATGTTGTATCATGCTGCAGTTTGGAAAGTTTTCCAAAGTGCAACAACTGGAAACTCAAGTTACAGCATCTAGATCGGAGCTAATCTTCAGCTTTCTACTAGCATCGGAATTATGTAGGTTGTATAATCCAGCTGATGTTCGATGATCGATATTCAAAGAATAAAACTGCACTTGCTGTCAACTTTTGCAACGAGTATGCGATCCGAAATGCAGAGATACTCGTTATTGCTTGTAATCAACATTGCACTGGAGAAAGGGCCTGCTAAAGAACCTACTCTCTTGAATTTCAATTAACACAGGGTCTCTGTAAGAAGCACGTCCTTGGACACTGACTATATAGACAAACTGTACAGTTCGCGCTAAGGACAGCTATGGACTTGATAGCCTAACGGGATAACGAACAATGCCCAACGTGGAGGATAGCGCCTTTACCTATTTAGGTGAGGCGAAGGATGAGGAGGCCACTCCAGGACCCAAACGCTCGGCCGAGAAAATATCCGTTGCGTGTCTCTCTTTACCCATGAAGCATTAATTTCAAGCAGCAGAAGTCACAGGCGTTATTTTCACATTGTGTCATATAAATTTTAGAGTGCTGCTCGTGCAATTGTTCGCACTTGGATGTTTTTGATGAAATCGATTTACAATAGTGTCGTTGATTCACAACAATGTGAATGATGGATCGTTTCTCTGTATCATCGATAGTGCAGGAAAAGCGACGGCAATGCCTATTGGATTTCTCAACAGAGGTTATTGATCAATATTGCTCAGTGGCAGTAATGTAATGCGTGTGTATTTCGAGATTAAAGGAGTACATATTATCACAGGCTCAAGCGATACTTAAACAGAAACCAAGTCTTTGAAAGAATAGTCAGCGTTCGCGGGAACCTCGTTCTTCCGCACCAGAATCTCCTCCACCCCCCTTCAGAAGATCTTCCAACAGTCCTCCCACACCCAAGCCTACTACTTACTACTCTACGCCTGTCTACAAACACACACAGAGGCGCCGTTTGCATTACCGTTAAGATGTGCAGTTCATCTGCAGATTTTATAGAAACAGAGAAGTAAAACACAAAAAGTCGTTCATTTGGACTGTTTTTCGGCAGAGACGAGTCTCATGTTCATGTAAAATTAGTTAAACTGCGGCTGCGGTTCAGGAAGCTCTTCAAGAAGCCGTTTCCCAGAGGTATGATTGATCGAACTAGTGGTCATCTTGAGGGGCAGAGACGTGAGTTTAGAACACCCCCGCTCCCCACAGGCTCGATTGTTGTATGTCTGGGATTGTAGCCATACACCGTGGTGGAATGGAAACTTTTTTTTTTTTCGAGTCTCAATCAAATTTAGGCCTTTTTTTTCGCACAAGAAGCGAAGACTTCTTTTAATGTTTTTATAGTCCCTGCTGGCTCTAACATCAAATAAGCGAGCTCCTCTATGATTCATCATCTTGAACCCTTTTAGCCAGCTCGAAATTTCTGTGTAGAAGTAAGAAAAAAAAGGACGCTAAAATAGCGGTACCTGATTCGAGGCAGGAGGGCGTTCCTTGATGGGTGGGAGTCTTACTGACAGGGCTCCAATGAAGAGATTAATCAATCTTTACTTGTTTTTCTCACTTGGTTTTTTTGTAGGCTAAGCATCTACCATCTCTGTAATAGCTCAGACAAGGGCAAGTAGCAAGCAAACTACGAGGTATATACGTTAAAGAAAACTGTTTGCAGAAATCCACAGATTCTTTTGAGGGGCTAGTGTGAACGACAGAACGTGGTGAAAATTTGCGTAGCCTTTTTTTTTCTCTATTGTGTTTTGAATCATTTGAGCTTGGAGCTTGGAGCTTGAGCTCGAGCAATGGCAGAGTAGAAAAAACGAGAAAAAAGAAAAAAGCACATTCTACAGCAGTTGCATTAATACCCCAAGCCTTATCATTATTAGTGTCCTGAGACTTTGTATACTATTGGCCATCTTTTTTTGTTTCCTACCCTCTTTATCGTTTCCAAGAGGACAGAAAAAATGATACGCTCTCTTGTCCCCCGTGCAGCCTGGCTCTAGAGCACTGTTTGTTTTATGACTTTGCCGTTCTTGATAAGCCCTAGCGAGCGATCTTTCTTTCCTTCTTTCCCTTTTCTCTTTCTTTTTCTTATTCCCTGTACACGTTTGAAAGCTATATGAGAATGGTAACGACTGCAACCTGATCCCTATACCGCTTGCTGGAGTTCTGCGGCCGATGGGTATTAGTGCCTCAAAGCCGTCTCTCCTGCAGCATTTACGAATTGCGCAGCCTTTGTTTATCATGTAGGTCCTGCCTGAGACCGTCCTCTTGTTACTTTTTTCTTTATTCTTGTTTTGGGACTCGTGGTCCTTGGAAGGGCTGCTACAGAGGCCTAACCTATTGTAAACTAAGCTTAAAAACCAACTTCCCCTGCGGGAAGGCTTTCCAGCTATACGGGAGGAAACACACTCTCTCAACTGTATAATGGACGAACGCAAAACAGGACTATGGCCTTGTATCATAGAGAGAGAGAGAGCTGCGAGTTGAACAGTAAGGTGGGGGGTGAGTGTTGTGCTATGTTTGCTGCGACAGAACATGGTTCGAGCTTCGCTGGAGCGTAAGCTGTCAGACCGAGCAAGTCGGAGGTTTGCGGCTACAAACGCGAAGTCAATGCAACCCTGGAAAGGGAAGACAGATCTTCCGATAGAGAAAGACTTTGAGGGGGCCGCAGAGAATCGAGGCACACTTTCGTTGTTGATGTATGCTAGACTACGGTCAGATTAATGATATAAAAGAACGCATCTCGCCGTTGGAGGCTTGCATGCTCTTAATTGGCATATCCTTATTGTGCTCCACAGAGTCCACGCTCGTTATTAGGTGATTTATCAAGATATATTTCATCATCCTCACTACTATGGACTCCCAGTTAGGTGAACCTTTGCTCTCTCAATCTCACAACAAGCTACCACCTGCTCATTATCTCAATCCTTTCAGCGGAGAAGGGTTCTACTATTCGAGCGCAGAGTCAAGTCCTACGGCTGGATATAACGATATATGCTCAGAAACGTCTGCTTCCACCACGGTCGCTAGCGATATCCATCATGAAAGTATGACCTCTTCTACTCCTGATTTGAATTATGCTTATTCACCTGTAAACTCGGGGATCATTTCCTCATCCTCTGCAGTTACCATCACATCTACGAAGAATCTCTTCACTGGACCAGCTTATATGCATGCTCCATCCATGGAACGCTGCGGCCCTCCTCCGACATCCACAGGTGGCATGGTGAACCCTTTGACCGAGATCGCTGAGAACTCGCCAAGCGCAACTAGTCATAATCACAGTCAGAATGGCGATCCGTACAGAGACATTTCGAGCTCATCACATCGCTCGAGCCTAGCTGCCAAGAGTTCAGACGCAACGACGAGCTCGTCAAAACCTTACAAGAGACCAAGACGAAGATCGGATCAGATCAATCGTTATTACAGCTGCAACTACCGGGGTTGCACAAAGAGCTATGGTACTCTGAACCACCTGAACGCCCACGTCGTGCTACAGAAGCACGGGTCCAGAAGACAGCCTTCAGAGTTCAAGGACGTGAAGAAGTTTGCCAAGGCAAGACGCAGAGAGCAGCAGATGCTCGAGATTGTCAAAGAGTTTTCAAAGCAGAACAACCTCACATTCATTTCTGTGAATCCAACTAGCGGGGATGAAAACGATGCAGGAAATCAAGTTCCCCTATTTGTCTTCACAAACAATTCGAATTCAATCAGTGTTCCTATAGATCAGATCCACGATGTTTCACAGCTGAACGAATTGAGAGAAACGGTTAATAATCAGCACTCACCACAACAGTACCACCAGCCGCAATCGCAGCAACTCGTGCAGCAGAATCCTATGTTCAGTCCTAGCGTTCCTATCACATCATCACATTTCGTCTCTCCAGTACCGAACAGCGTTCACTCCGTTAACGAGTTCGATGAGGTTAACGGGTATCACTTAACGCATTAGAGTTGCCGACATCTAGCTTCATGTCGAGAGAATTCACAACATTCTCAAATTCTACAGTCTTTCTGTTATCGGAGTTCAGGGACGAGAAAAAAGGGCCCAGGGGTTTTTGCAATTCATTTTTCTTTCAGTTCGTTTTATGTAATTTTGCACCTTGAACAACAACTTTTCTACAGTTGTTCACTACTGATTCTAGGACCTTCTCGGGCGGTATATGAGAGGTCCATGTGTATCTATGTTACTTGTTAGCTTGTTTTGTTATTTACAGAGTCTTTCCTTTCTCTTCTTCTTTTCATTTTATTCCTTCCTTCTTTTGCCTTCTTTGAACGCTAGTTGTAAGTTAAACGCAGTGCTTATCGACTTTTTTTTTTTTTTTTTGGTATGTAAATCTAAACTTTAAAGCCTGAACGAACCGTAGAAGAAAGCTGCAGAGCAGCCGTTTTTTTTGGAAAGAGAGGAAAGAAAAGAAGAGGGCGGGCCGACCAAAAAAAAACAAAGAAATAGAAATAGGAATAGAGATAGAAATAGAAAACGGTGATAAATAGTCGTTCAAAGTGTAGTTTCCAAGCAGTATATGTTTTTCCAGCACTAGCCAATGTGTGCCATTTTTCTTAGGAAGAGCAGATTCATTTGGATCTGCCGATCCACTGATCTCGTCATATTGAGATCCAGAGGAAACTGTGGTTAGTCAAAGTCATCTCTACAATGCACATTGTTTCCTCTGAATCTGTCCGAAAGTGGAAAACCGTCCGACAAGATCCCCCCCCCCAAGCACTTCACTTTGTTCAGATCTCCGACAAGTGAGACAGACTGACAGAGCAGCACACCCAGATATATGACCTATCGTCGTCAACCTTCGAAAGTGCACCAACGGTTTTTCGAAAACGCAAAACACAAAACAGAAGCTTCTAATGTTGTACGATACAAATTGCAGGCGTCTCTCTGTATGTGTAGGTGCACCATTAGTGGAGTCGAATACGAACTAGCGCCCGCAACGTATATAGGCAATGCGCTTTGTGATCTAAGGATGCATTCGAGAACAGGGGAAGAAGAACTGATCTGCTGCAGGCTTCCGCAGCTCCAATCTAGAAAGGAAACACAAAAAAAAATAAAAAGGGTCGAGACACGCCTGCAGAACAGTGATTGGGGGACCAAAGACCAAAAAGACCAAAAAGACCAAAAAGACCAAAAAGACTAGAGACTAAGACAGTATAGAAGACCCAGAGACTAAGACAGTATAGAAGACCCAGGCGCCTAGATTGTGAGTGAATCTCGAGGCTGAAGAGAAGTAGTTCTACGGATATTTCCGTAGTGGGTTCTGAGCCGCCAATTCCCGGTTATCAGAGTACCTGGGAACCACATGAGAGGGGCGAGGAAAAGTCGTAAAAGCATTCGACAATGTATGGGATCTATCGAATGAACGATGATGAGAAACAGAACGTCTGGTCTTTCTGGATCCGTGTACGTACTGCACACACATGGATAGAGACAATTCGAGGTTGAACGACGACGGTTTGCCCGTATGAGTACAAATGTATATGTCTCCTCTCAGCGACCGCTATAGATGGTGAGCTTTTATGCGACTAACGTCAGAAAAGCCGTTATTTTGAATTTAGTCTGGAAGGAACATTCGAAGGTGATTCATGATGAGGCTAAAGGGGATTCTTTGAACTGCAGTGTCTGGGCCCTGCAGTCATAGGCAATGGATTCAATTAGAAGCGTCGCTCGAAACACGAAAAAACGTTCGCTACTTTGCGAATTGCGTAAATGTTCCTGGTGCGCATTTTTTGGACTAGCGGATAATGAGGCTACCCCGACTATATGCGGACAGTGCCACAAAAGCCTACCGGGCTTCTCGAAACCCTGTGGGCTTTACACAAGGCAAGATTAGAGATTATAGATCCCGAGGGACAGGCAAAGTATGACGCTGGGTCTCTTGCGTAGTGGGTGGTACGATAATAATGTGTTTCCCGCAAGACACCAGTACCGGATTCCCGAGCAGGACTTTTCCCACACAGCTAGTGGAGAGTCTATGTTTGTCCCCGCGTAGGAGAGAGATATCATCAACACTCGGCGCGATAACGAATCTTTGATTATGCGAGCAACCAAGCTTTGATCGAGCTTGCAGTTGCTTGAGAACGATGATCGGTGGTATCCACACTTTGGGCGTGTTACATCGATGCTGACCGTGACCGTGTACCTAGATAATAGTCATAGGAATAGTCCTTAGACCACGGAAATTTGAAGCTACATGATACAGATATAAGATATTTCCAAGGGGCAACTTATAACATCTTGAGAAACTACAGGTATTTATGGATGTGTGTGTGTGTGAAAATATATATATATATATTTTCAGGCTGTAGAAGACCGTATCCACTACTAGTTACTGTCCTAGATTTTTGGTGGTCTATCAACTTCACCAATTCGCCTCTAAGTGACAATACTACGTTTCCTCACTATATTCGATGTCATCTGAATATTGATCAGTGTTGAGAGACGATAGCTGTTTACGTCATTGGAGTCAAGCGAGAAAGATTAAAAAAAAAAAAAAAAAAAAAAAAGAGAATCAAATAAAGCTGAACAGGATTAAAGCTACGTTAACATCATTAAACATGCTGTTCTAAAGAACAACGCCTACTAACGAATTGACAATGTCACGAGAAAAGAACTGCTCACTGCATCATTTTTTTTTTTTTTCTTGTGTTCTTTTGTTCTTGTTTACGTATTCTCTGCTTGACTTTATTATTTGTTTACCGCTGTAGCGCCGCCCGCCACTGCCATGTAGGAGGCGATGGAGGCTAGCCTGGATGGATACTGGCCCGTCTGGGAAAAAACCCAATCCCCGCCCGTCACTCGAAATAGAGCTTTTAGCAAACACAGAGAACAGATGACAGCTCTCTAATACGTCTCTAATACGTCTCTATGGCGTTTTTTTTTTACATGGAATGACACTCAATTTTCAGTATACGAGTTAGAGGCAGTGTGCCATCATCATCTTCATATGTCGAGAACGGGGCATTTTTTTTTTCTTCCTCAAGTAAAGCGCTTCATTAGAAAAGAAAAGAAAAGAAAAGAAAAACAAAACAACACAAAACAAAACAAAACAAAATAAGACAAAAACATTTCATTTCGATCAATATTCATCCTATGACCAAACCTACGTTCAATCGTAACTGGCCTCAGAAACCTCGAACGAACTTGTATCCGGGAGAGAAACATACAATCGTTTCCCTCATCCCTCTCTTTCCTCGCAGATAGGAAAAGAAGAAGAAGAAGAAGAAGAAGAAGAACCCTTTCGTTCCTGTAGCCATCAGTCCAGCATTTCACATCTTTTATGCAGTCGTCGCTATTTTGTGTACATCTCTTCTAGATGCAGTAAATTAATTACAGACTGCAAATTTCAGTTACTTAAAGCAAAAACAGATCATTGCTACAGGGACAGCAGTACTATTTCCAGTGACACCACTAGTGTGGCAAAATCCCATTAGTAAAGGTCTATATTACTCTCAACTTCCCAAACTGGAAGGTTACCCTTTCCAGGGTTAATGAAATTGCTACTCTGTTGCTACGGAAACAGCTAAATAGCTGTTGTTTTCACTTGTTTTCAGAGAGGGAAAAGAAACCGATGGATGAAATTCATGTAAACATGACATCTTCCCTTTTTTTCTTTTTTAAAACAGGTCTAAATCCCTTTGCGGAAACTTTTGAACGGAGGAATTAGTTCATTTAACTCTAGCACTGAAAAAGAGAGGAATTCGCACAGAACTTTGTCGAGGAACAATCGCTTGCTAATTATAATAAAGATGAGAGTTGGATTCTGGTACTGGTTGATCCAACTGTTTTTCTTAGCTGGGTATGTCAGGATGCTTCGAAATGCAAAAAAAAATTCAAAAACCCAAACAAACATATATATATATATATATATATATGATGTGTTTGGAAGTAGTTGCGCTTAAGGTTTCTCATTACTAACTCTAACTCTATCTCTAGTCTCATCTTGCTACTGATATTCATCATTCTTTCAGGATCCATTAACAACTTCCCAATCAACACATTCTACTGGGTGCAAGCAGACACTTCCAAGATCGATGGCGCACCTTCCATTTCTCGTTGGACCTTTTGGGGTTTAGCTGAGAAAATTGATGGGAGAAGCAAGAACGACAACTTGGCGCCTGCGTATCCATTCTCCCCAGTGGACAACTTCCAAACTACAGTCAACGTTCCAAAATCCTTTGTGGATAATAGAGACACCTATTACTACTTAACGAGATTTGCGTTTGCATTTTTCTGGATTGCACTAGCGTTTATTGGCGTCACTTTCTTGTTGAGCATCTTTTCAATCTTCTCATACTCGGTGCTGAAAATAAACTCTTGGCTCATCACTTTAGGGTTTCTATTCGATGCAGGCGCTGTTGCTTTCGAAACTGCAGCTTCTGTGTTGGGTAAAAACGCCTTCAAAAGTGACGGCTCGTCCGCCAGTCTAGGCGCTTCATTATTCGGTATAGCCTGGGCTACAGTCGCTCTGTTGTTCATACTGTTCTTCATGTGCTGGTGGGAATTCCTTTCAGCCTCGTTCGGTAAACACAAGGCCAGAATCACGTCGCAAGGAGACCTGGAGAAGCAGCAACAGCAGCCGATCCCTCCATTGCCAGCTCAGACCAACTACAACGAGGATCCTTATGCCCAGCAGAAACAAGGAACACTAAACAACGAGAGCGGTATTAAATTCTTCAAAATAAGACGCCATAAAGAAGACAACGAATCTCTATAAAAGAATGTGATTACAATGATTCAAGTCCGATGCACGAGTGACAAACATTGGCCATGGCTATCTTTTTTTTTATAGAACCCCAAACGCTTATCCACATTTCGCAAATACAAATACCCATTTCCCTCTAATTGGTTCACCTCTCCCAGCCCTCTCTACATGATTTCCCATGTTCATGATGGTTTTGTTGTCGTTATCGTTGTTTCAATGCAACCATGAACCCATGAACATTAATCAAAACTATACTACACCAATCTCTCTTCCTAATGCTGTGTTATTATTATTATTAATCTTCTTTTTTTTTTCCCTCCCCCAACCCCACCGATCAATATTGACGAAAGAAGGAAAAAAAAAAAAAAAAAATTATTAAATTCTCCTAATCGTTAATTTTCCCTGGTTATCTCCATTATTTTATATTCGAGCTAATCTCTAATGTTCTTTGTTCATTGTTATTTCATCGCTTCTCTTTTAGACTATAAAGGACTAGTACAGTTGTATGATAATAATACTTGACCGTAGCACTTCTGTAGGTGCCAATGTTGTTTTTCTTGTTGTTGTTGATGCTGTTCGAACCAAATTAATTTTTTTTTTTTTCATTTTTCCGAGAGGCGAAATTCCCCAAAAAGGAGTTTCGAATTGCCGATTTTTTTAAATTCCGACTTTCACGCTACCTACCCACAACACTGTAGTGTACCTCCACTAACAGAAGCCTCACGACAGAGAAGACGAGCGCGGGTTAAAATCCAGATCAGAGACCCACCGCACTGGCAGTCCCAAAGAGCTTGAAAAACTTATCGCGTCCCATTGAAACTCATCTCGCAAAAGCGTGAGCGACGAATTAGCTCCCTAATTCCCACCCCAAGTCTACTCGAGAGAGCATCAACAATGTCAAATATAAACCCAATCATCAACTTCAACAGAAGTGCGCAAGATCAAGCCATAGCCTCGCAGCTTGCACAAGCTCTGGATAGTTACAATCCTAATGCTTCAGAACATCTAAGTAGACAACAACAGGTGCAACAGCAAGCCCAGCTTCAACAGCTTCAGCAACAACAACAACAACAACAACAACAGCAGCAGCAGCAGCAACAACAACAGAACCAACAACAGAACCAACAACAGCAGCAGCAACAACAACAACAACAACAGCAGCAGCATCATCAGCAACCGAATTCATCACACGTTCAGTCACTGAGAACCAACAGCTCACATAATTCGCAACAGAGAAACTCTAGCGGCCAGGTACCAATCGATCCAAGCATTAATGACGGCGTGGATAAAGAAGTCACAGCCCAAGCAGTAGCAGTAGCAGGTATAATTGATGGCAGAAACTCAAGTTCAAGAAATAATGCTGAAAATCTCAAACATAAGCCAAATAACGGGATCAGAAAACCAAGAGTCAATAAACCTGGCCAAAAATTTGGTGCTAAAAAGAAATCATGGGTTTGGAACTGGTTTCTTCAGGACCCGTTGAATCCAAATATTGCAACCTGCGACTGCTGTGGTAAAGTGATCAAAAGATTACCGTCCGATAAAGGATCCCCGAAGAAACTAGGAGAGCATCTCAAAACTCATAAAATTGACAAACTATCGATAAATACAAAGCGTGATACTATGGTTATGGGCGACAGTAATCGTCATTATTTCAACACTTTAAACACCAATCAAGAAACTTTCAAAAACAGCTCACTAAATCAACACCAGACTGCTCATCACGATCAGTACATAGATAATCATAGCGCTCACCATCAGAACCGAACATTAGCTTCTGAGCAGCGTACTAATAAGGAAAATGGTGAAATTGTAGATATAGGCTTTGATAGATCTGAGTTTGATCAAAGCCCATATTCTCAGCCAAAGTTCCAAAAGGACTTGATGAAGTTTTTAGTGGAGAATAAGTTACCCTTGGCGATAGTGAAGTCTGCCTCGTTTAGACAGGTCATTTATACCTTGAAACCGGAAGCAATCCCTGATTTGAATGAATTGAATCATTTGTACTCTTCTTTATTGGAAGTCATACAGAATGAAAAAGACGAAATTACAAGCATCAATGAAAATTCAGATGAGGCACATCAAGATAGTGATGAGGTATCTCATCACGATGAGTTAGGGTTTTAACCTCTAACTAATCAAAAACGCGAAACTTTTCTACTTCTTTCCAACGTGCTGCCTTTTGTTAAATGACCGGTGGACCTGTGTTATTTGTTGTTTTATTGTGAATTTAATGTTCGATTATATTCCTTGAAAGTGCTTAATGTTACAAATTTTTACTTTCATCTTTGTGTTGTGTATATTATATTACGATGACTGACAGTCTTGCTCTTTATTTCAAAGTTTGTAAGTGGTCAGAACTTCTAAAGAATTTTGTTGATGTGTGTTTTTCAATGACCAAAGATTACTTATTTTCTCGCTCAAATCAACTTTTTCAATGCTGTTATCGAGCATAAATAGACATTTCTCAATGATATTTATCGGGATAATTAAGGAAAAATTAGGCAAAATTTCACCAGATGATAATTTCCCATTAGAGGTCATGATACCCACAAGTTCATAATTTTCATTAAATAGTCCACCACCTGATGACCCATTCCAACAACTAGCCGACACAATCATCATTCCAAGCTCTTTCGATGTTTTATCTATATCCCAATGAACCATAGAGTTGATGTAACCACTTGAGCATATTGGCTGCAAAGGCTGATCTTCTTTAGAAAAAAACAAACCATACCCGATAGACTGAACTGGTTTGCCGACCTGAAGAGATTCTAGCTGAGCAGCAAAGCTCGAATTGATCTTCGCAGGCTTTATGAGAAAATTTGGTGTTTTCAGCCGTATAAATGAAATATCGTAACCCACGATAGGAGATTCACTTACATAAATATCATTCTCAGTGAATGAAATCTCCGGTAAGCTTGGAACCAGTATTTTGAGTCGTTTCATTTTATCCAAGCTTAAGACATGTGCATTTGTCACAATACAATCATTTGACAACACGACTCCACTTCCCCAGAGGGATTCTCCATGATGAGTAGTCACTGAGATCCTAACAACTGAATCTACTGCAAGATTCTTTGAGGTGCTGGTGCTAAGACATTTCTCATTAGGCATCTCAAGTTGTGGATTTTGCAGCAACTCAAATATTGTATTCCAGGATAGTATGGTCATCAAGTCGCCATCACCATTAGACTTACTTAGGCACCCAGAAACTAGTCCAACAGAATCCACCTTATTTTCTAACTTGACAGACCCGCCAATCATATCATCTAAGTATTTGATATCACTTAGGAATCCTGTAGCTCCGCTCATCTTATAGGTCAACTGACCATGAATCTCAAAATTTATGAAGACAGCAACATTCGTAAGACTGAAAGGACAGGATTGGACGATCACTCTTGCTGGTATGTCAACATGATTGGAATCATAGAAAGCTATAGGAGAAAAATCTTGTATTGGGAAAATGGGTTTTGTATTATCAATTATATTCACTCTCAGCTTAAACACCAAAATCTTCAACTCCTCAAAGACAAAGGGCTTATACTTGAAGCCATCATTTTGTATCAAACAACTTAAGAAAGTGTGGTATCCGTTGGGTTTCCCAGAGCTATTGATCTGGGCGTCACCCACGAGATCTAGAGGAATCCAGTTGATTTCAGAACTGGTGATCAACGACTTTGCCGTAAACTTGAAACTGTACTGGTGAATTCCCGGTATACTGACCAATGAGATAATATAATAGCTGAAAGTAGATATGTTGTACAAATACATACCACTAATGGCCTGACTTTCTCCAGATTTCGTCTCAATGTGGATGCTTATCGGGACATGAATCCACTCGTTACTCACAGCCATCTGTTCAAAAGTATGAGATATTTAGCAAAATTCCAGACACACCGAAATACAGGATAATGAAGACTAGCAATGGTACTATACAGCTCGCTCCAGAGAACTCTTCAGACGATAATCATGACCTTTACCATCATCTCTCTCATTTTCAATCCCATCTTGTATGAATCAGGATCCACAAAAGACCTTAGGATCAACTTTCCCGATATGGTGTATTTCCATATCGGGAAAAATCAACTCAGGAATCTGGAGTTCAGCTTTCATTAAGAGCGAGCAAACATTTAGGACAATATTAAGAATTCAGATCCTAAAATCATTGAATCGCGTCACTAAAAGAGGACTTTTTCGAAATTTGGAATAAATGATAGAAAAGGGTCATATATCGTAATTTTGAAAGCCCAGCAGAAACCTCTGCTCTTATGTGTAGCACGTGAAAAGTATTTACCGTTTATAGACTAAATAAAATGAATTCGCGATACCTGGCAGATTCGAAGAAGACAGATGACAATAATAGAGCAAAGATGAATACTGTCACTTGTTGGCCCAGAACCACGCGAGCTCAATTCTGAAACACCCAACAACCATGTCCATTACAAGTTCGTCAAATACAGAGCCTCCGGTGTATGAATACCAAGAGTCTTCATTAAAAAGGTTCTTCACCGAGGTGAAAACTCAGGTTTTAACATTGGGAGACAGTTCAATTGCGTGGCTCAGATCTCTACCCGTCTATAAGAAGCTGTTGCTCATTTTGGTTGCTTGTGTGCTTCTAATTGGTGGTGCAACTTTTCTTATTTATCATCAGTACCTTATGGATTTGGTTGTGGAGTATTCCGATAAATGGTCTCAGTATAAATGGAGTCCATATATATTGTCTTCAATTATCTTCTTGGTATCTTTCCCACCATTAGTTGGGTTCAGTTTTACCAATACTGTTGTTGGTGCATTTTACGGAATCACATTCAAAGGATGGTTCATAATTGCATTCTCATCGATAAGTGGGTCAGTTTCAGCATTTCTTCTTTTCAAATATTTTTTGAAATCAAAGGCTCAACAGCTTGTGTCTGCTAATAAAAAATTCTATGCCTTTTCTACGATATTAAGGGAAAACAACAGTTTTTGGATATTGGCGTTGATAAGGTTGTGCCCATTCCCTTATTCACTAACTAATGGTGGATTGGCTGCAATTCCTGGTATAACTGTTTGGAACTTTGCTTTGGGAAGCATAATAAGTTCACCTAAGTTAGTACTCTACTTGTTCATAGGCACTAAAATTAAGGATATTGGCGAGACTAAGGATACAGCAACAAAGATTATAGATTTCGGTTCTATTGTCGCCACTGTCATATTCTTGGGACTAACGAGTTACATTCTTTTCACACGGACTAGACAGAGATTACTAGAATTGGAAATCTCACGAGATTTAGAAGCTAACGATGAGATAAACCAAGGCTTTGGAAATAGTTTCCATGAGTCCGATTTGAATACAGACTTTGATATCAATGATGGCAGTGATAATGACGATGAAAGAGATAGATTAAGACTTGACTGAAACAGACTGTGAATTAGCACGTACATCATTGGATATATACGAATTGACTGTACCCTAGAAGCATTGGATTATGAACCGTTGTAGATTGAACAAATTTCGAGTACAAATAAAAAAACGGGGATTAGATAAATCATCAAATATGCGCTTATGCTTTCAGTCATCGAATGTCAAAGGGAATTGCAATAAAGGAAAGTTCTACTCAATTCCACTCAGTTCTTCCGGATTTTTTTTTGATGGCTTGGTAGGTGAGATGGTTACAGAGTTTGCCTTTCTTAAGCTTGTGGAAAATCTGCTTCTGCTATAATTTAGAAGCCCACTGGAAGATGGCGCTGATTGTAATCTTACTGGAGATCTTCCACTTATATCAGTTGCGAATTTTGTGGTGGCGGAATATGAACGATGCAAATTAGAAGGTATTTCTTGAGAGCCTCTTCTATTGTGATGAAGCTGCGAATTGGAGGTGTTTTTGATGATCTTTAATCTCCCAACAGCTAAGCTATCAGATCTACGTCTCATGTGACGCGATTTTCCATCCAATTCCCTTCTTCTGGTAGGGAGATTAGTGTTAGTTGAATCCAGCAGTATCAGATCTCTATTTAACAGCTTATCATTAGCACGTTCACTGAAAAATCCTGGAGAACTCACCAACGATAGACTGTCACTCAAATCTTTGAAATTTTTGCTCTTCAAGTATTTGATAGCATTATCTAAAGCAAACTCAATTCCACAATGATTTCTTATTATGGAAATTTTGGGCCAGGTAGCTCTTGCCCCTTTCATTGTTAAATGTAGTAAATACTCTGGCGTTGGATTAGCTAGCAGTCTATTCAGTCTAAAGACTTCTTGCAAATCTAGTAAAATGGTTATATTTCCAGAGTATTGTTGGGATAACACAGATCGTAGTTTCGTGCATGAATTTCTAGCAATACCCACCTCAGCAAGCATCTGCAAATAGTGGACGACTTCAGCGGACCAGATTTCATAGATATTTCCTAGTTTCGTTTTAAACTTTGCGCTATATTCATTCTCAATTTCACCACCAACGCAGGTAACGGACAGTCTTAAGAATGGAACCACATGAGGATTAACTTGACAAGCAATGATATGATCAACATTGAACATTTCAGAAAGCCTTGTTATTGGTAGGTCATTATCAACAGAGCCATCGACAAATTTGACAGATGTGTGATGCCATTCTTGGACAGCTCCAGTCTTTATGTTTTTTTCGAGAATAACAGTCGAAGGGAAAACTCCTGGCAGCGAGCATGAAGCACAGACAGCAGACCAAATCAAAACAGATGGTGCTGTCAAGTAATTCAACAATCTTGGTTGTTCGTGCAGACTTGCTGGCGAGACAGTGATGTTGAGTATGTTACCGGTTCTATTGAAAGCTTCTCTGAATGTCAAATCTCCTAAAAAATCAATCATGGTCTTTTGAAGGCTCTCATTATCAAACCAAGTACCATACTTCAGAAACCTTGAAAGACATACAAGAAACCCTGTTTGCTTGGAGCCTTCAGCTCCAAAAATTTCAAACTTTTGCTCAACGATAGAGCCAATCAATTCGACAATTTCGTCAGTTGTATGAACGCATAGGACACTCGCAACTATCGCACCGGCAGAACTACCGGATATTATTCGTGGCAGCAGGTTTTCCTCTAATAGAGCAGCAAGAACACCAATATGAAATAAACCAAAACAACCGCCTCCTGATAAAACTAACGCTGTCCTTCCTACATTCTTTCTCGTCTGAATTAACATGCCCAAAATGTACCGGTCATCCAAGCCATGCTCATTGCCATGCTTTGTAACAGCCTCTAACGCCAAGTTGCATTCATCAAGATACTCCTGGATGAAAAATTTCGTTCCAGTATGCGAATGTCTATACAAATTCACGTTTCCAATATTCCCAATGTTCCTGACCCACGTTGTTCTAATCAGATAGAGCAATCTTCTTATATCGCCGCTCAGTCTGGCCTCACGGAGCTCCTTAAGACTCTTTTCAATTAGCTGGTAATCGTATAATTGGGATTCTTTCTCCTGCTTCCACATGTCAAACTGCTGGAGCTCGTCCAACTTGAGCGACAGAGATTGCCACTGCCCATACGATGTTGCATTCTTTTTCTGAACCAGAAGATTCTCCACTTGTTCCTTCTCAGTAAAGTCACAGGCGGTTCTTGAGTGACCCTGGAAATATTCAAACACATACTGGGTACATATTTTACCGAATGCTATGATACCAGATCCCCAATGCGTGCCAGCATCAACATCATCACTGTTTTCTGTGGGAGCACATTCTGGCCTCTCAGCGGCGCTTAGCTTGCTCTTATACTTGGAGATGAGCAATTCTGTTATCGAGCTGTACTTTTTAGGATTACCATAGCTAAACAAGTCCATCGGTACATGCCTAAACGAGCAGCTCTGTCGTTGTTGTTTTTCTCTGCTGTCCCCGTTTGCTGTTGTAGAGAGCTACATTAAAGAAGAAGCTCTATCTAATTCTGTATGTGTCAACCAAGAAAAAGTGAAACAGTATATAAAATAATATCCCAAATAGGAAATATTCTCAATTTGAGAGTTTGATTACTGCCTCAACCATATTTTGATGAAAAAAACACATCTAAACTAAACTATGAAAGAATAAGCAAATGGAAAGAGGTAAAAAGCCTGAAAAAGAAAGGCAAAGAAGACGTTAGTTGGGTTCTGAGAGAGATCGCTGTTACAATTTATATACTGCCTGTGAAAGCTGCACTGTGGTATCCAGCTGCAACACATTTGCTTGTATTGCCATCGCTTTTCTTCGTCGATCTGTCTGCTTCTACAGTTGTTTTCATCTCGAAAAGCGTGTCAGTTGAGGTCGATTGAGAGCATTGACCCGGTCAGACAGCTCTCCAAACACCTCAATAGTGAACAGAAACATGAACTATACAGGCGGATACAATAACAAGAAGCCTGGATACTTCAAAACGCTCCCCGAACATGTTGTCAGCTCTCCAACTGGTATTGTGAAGATATCGAACAGCCCGTTTCCTTCTATTGATCCCACCAAAAGATTCAAGTCCGTATACGAAAGAGCTGGGTTCGATGTCTACAAACCCTCTAATGGCAGTACCAGATCTTCTAGAAGTTCGAGTTCCAAAAATGTTCCAGGGCTACGGTCACAATCCACAAGCCAACTGGAATCTAAGCCCTCTATCCCCTTCCAGTCACAGAGAAACATGAGCGATCAATTTCATACAAGCAGAAAATCACCAGCTACTCCTATCCATTCCAACGCACTAGATGCCAAGTATGCAGGCTCTGGGTTATCAATTGATGCGAAACTTGCAAACGCTCAGGTCAGGTCCTATCAAACAGGGCCTACACCCACCACATCTTCCACAAATGGTTCACACAGTTTTGCACCCTCAGGGAAATCTTCAAGGACTACGCCCAGACAGGATGCAGCCTTCAACAGTAATGCAGGCAGCCAGTCTTCGATTAGCATTGGTGAGGAGGATTTCAAATCTGTTGCTTCACATCCAAACTCAGGTAACAACCAGAGCATACGATCGCATCAATCCAGCTCTTCATCTTCTCACTTTGTGAAAACTCCAATTACAACTAGGGCCAATATCAGTTACAACAATTCACATCCATCCCAGTCAAATGAGTTCACTTCACACAGTCAACAGAATTCTCTAGGAGAGTACGTTCCAGAACACCCAACTCTATTAGAAGAGGACGAAGGCAACGCTTCCACTGACACAGTGAAGTACTCGGGAAACCAACGTCGGACGAACAGCCTCTCTCATTCCAACACATCCACTGCTGATCAGCACTATCACGGTTTCGATAACAATGCTTACGGCCAGGGTTATGAAAATGGAACTAGTAGTGACGCTCTATATCATAACGCTTCGCATTACGGTGCTCAGAGCAGTTTTGATCACGAGTTAAATGGTAGCAGACCATTCAATGATTATAATGTGTCGACTGAGTACCCTCAAGGTAGACCTATTGAATATGCGGCAAACACTAGCTACGAGAATGTTTATGATGAACCACCAGTACCGCCTAGAGCTTTGCGAGGTAACTTCCTTGAACCAAGTCCAGAGCAGCAGGCTGGTGCACAGAGTAATGGCGAATTAGATTATTCCGACAATGAATCCTTCAGAAGCGAAGTACTCTCTATTGCACATGAAAGTAGTGAAAAAGAGCCGGAATCGTTTAGTTTTGAGGATGATTCTCAGAATACAAGTCTCAGAGTGCTTGCTAATTCAAGTGATATTCAAATACCAGATTTGAAAGTCACTGAAGCTTATGAAGTTGAAGAAGAAATAGGAGGCGTTAACAGAAATAACTTGCAAATGAACGATTTCATGAAACCTCGTCAGATAAGGCCTATTGTTTCCATGGCTGCGAGCTCAATATACACCCCGTCTAATTCTACGGAGAATACACCGAAAGTTACCGACAGGTATAGCGATAATTTCGAACGCATAACACCAGAGGACAGCATGGGGAAGACTTCGGAACATAGAACTTCTTACAAAGAAGAAGTAGCAAATACTATTGATGATGCTTCTGAAACAGACCCAGATACTACATTTGATGATGATATTTATGACGATGCTCATGAGGATATCACAGAGCCCATGTATAGAGAGATTGAAAATCAGCTGGACACTTTGACATTTCATTCTGCCGTGAAACCGGAATCATTAACACAACCTGCACCATCGTCACCACATATAATGATGTACTCACTAAAGGAAGTATCAACAGAGGCCGTGGAGGACAGAAGCCGTGAAGGTGAAGCTTCTACATATGGTGATGATAAAGATTTCAACGAAGCTGGAGAAGCTGGGGAAGTTGAACCTCTGAAAATAAACAAGGCTATTTCCAAAAAGTACCCTCCTGGGGAAGGACCCTGCAGAAAGTGTGGACTGGATATAGAGAGAAAGCCGATCTATTCAACAAGTGGCGAGCTTTCGGGACAGTGGCATAGGGAATGTTTCACGTGCACTTTGTGTGATATCAAGTTCAACAAGAACATAAGTTGTTTTGTCCTGAAGGATCAACCATACTGTGAGTATCATTACCATGTGCAAAATAACTCTTTATGTAAAATTTGTGGTAAGGGCATTGTTGGGAAATGTTTGGAAAACGATGACCATCACAGATATCACATTGATTGCCTCAAATGCATAAAATGTGGAGATTCCATCACCAACGACTACTTGTCTATTGATGGTGACGTTCACTGTGAAAAATGTGCAAAAAAGTTTGCATCCGGCGCCTCTAATACTAGCATACAGAGAAGAAGAACTAGACTATACTTTATCTGAGACTTAGATGTGAGGCTTAGCCACAAAATAACTCTTCATTTTTTGTGCTACTATATTTCTTAAAGTTAGAAAATGCATTTTACCTCATATCCTCATATATATATATATAAATGATTTGTTTTAGATTTTCATACAATCACTATAATTTCTACGTTCCTAGACGGATTATATAGATATTATGCATTATTAAACTCGGAAGTGGAACTCAATTCTCGACGGTTATTAAACAGTAATTAATTCAATGACAAGCTGATAATACAGAAAAAGAAGTATACACTGGAGAAGAGGAGAATTCTAAAGGAGAGCGCAGAGAGTGGGCGAAGAAAAACGAAAACAAAGCATCAAACGGGAAATTCTATTATAAAGGTTCAAGGAATAACAGTCTTGAAGAAAGGATGATTCAAGGCTTCTTTAGCAGTGAGTCTTTCTTGATGGTCATATCTCAAAAGCTTATCAACCAGGTCAATGGTATCATCATCACACAATTCCTTGTTCGTTTCATTGATAAACGATTGCCATTCTTTTTTAGGGTAAACCTTCAAAACTTCATCGTATTCTTTTGAGAGTTGCAACCCATATTTATTCAGGTAATTATGAAGCTCATTCGTCCCCAGCACTTTAGCAATCTTGATTAATTGATCAAAGTTTGAGTCGCCTCTAAAAAATGGCTCCTTTTTGAAAATGATGGCAGCAATCATAGCACCCACAGACCACAAATCCAATGAATAATCGTATTGATTCAGATTGACTAGTAATTCTGGCCCCTTATGGTATCTTGAAGCTACTCGAACGTTGTAATCTACTCCCGGATGATAAAATTCGGCCAACCCCCAATCAATGAGTCTTAGTTTCTTGTTGAACGGATCAATCATCACATTTTGTGGTTTGACATCCCTATGGATGATTCCCATAGAGTGCGAATAGTCCAATGCCGTTAGAAGTTGTGTAAAATAGTACTGAATATCTGCTCGTTTGAACTTGGCATAGAGGGTTCTGAAATCAACGTTTTTCACCTCTTCAAACACTAATGCAGGAATTTTGGAGTGATGGTCTCTTACAAGATCCAACAATGCAATGATGTTTGGCCCACCTGTTAAGTTTTGGGAAATCTTCACCTCTCTAAAAATTTTCTTTAACTTGACAGGCTTCAAAACTTTGATTACACAAGGCTGATTGTTGACAACATTGATACCTTCAAACACTTCTGAATACTTCCCTCTACCAATCTTTGTTACAATCTCATAGTTGGAAATATTTCCCCAATTGATTGTGGAATTCTCGTAATCCCAATATTCTCTTGATCTTTTCTCGTTGGCATCAGCATAGACTTTTGCTATCGAATAGATCCTATCAGACTTTGGAAAAGACATTGTTAAGAAAGTGACTTCGAGGGTTCTCAAGTGACTTCGTGCACAGAGATGTGCTGTAACTCTAATGCAAACGGTTGCTTAGATGGAGCCGGCAAGCCTGGTGCGCCTTATTCCTTTACAGGTTCAAGGGTTGGTGTTTTGAGGTGTTGATGGTGATTTATTTGATATTATTGATACAAGAAATTTTTAGCGGGCTGGAAATCTGCACAGGGTAAATAAAATATAACAGAAAAGCTGTGAAGGACATTACCGTATTGTGTGAGAAGAGGGAGGAGCAGATCGATGGAAGAACGGGTGGTGAAAACTGTGAGGGTTATTGGTGATAAAGATGACAAAGTAGCCGAACTTCCGGGAGGATTGCACGAGTTAAGAGGTATGCTTCATTGCTGGTGGTGATTTGATATCGCTATGGATTTTATTCGCTGTACTAATTACGAGTAGATGTTGAGATCTGGAATACCAAGGGAAAGATCGCCAACGAGGAAATCTCACAGATAATAGAGCCACTGGTGTTTGTTGGGATTGTGAATCCGCAGTTTACGCCAGTTTGGGCCATTATTGACAAACCGTACAACGTGTAAGAGAAATCACTTGCATTATTATCATATTATCGATCTTTTTCGTTTTAACATTCATGCTCTAGGTACTCGCTGAACGAGAAGACCCTCGAGAGTTTCAGAATACTTTTAAACCATTCTAATATAATCAACAATGTTGCTGACAGGTCTATGCTAGTGAAAGTTCGAGATTGTATATATCTTTTGTTTTATATAGAGCAACAGAACAGCGGAGACGAAGCGACTGTAAAATGTCTGCTTTTGGATCTCAACTGGAGCAAGATAGATGAGGTTATCGAAAAGTTCAAGTCGAATTCTTTGTGCACGGCGCCGTCAGAATCCTCTTATTTCATTGATGAGGTTGTTACGAAGAAAGACGAGGTGATTGATACGTTGCTGAGAACAAGAATCCTGAAGAACAACAATGAACGACTCAAGAGACAGCTATCAGAACAGAACGTGAAAGAGCAGCAGCTTAGGCTACTACAGATACGGCAAGCTTTCAAGCGAATTATAAATAAAGAGGTGACGAGAAGAGCAAAGCATCACAAGAAAAGCGTTCAGACTGAGCTTGCTGAGACATGCTACAAAGCGATGAATTTCAAGTTCAGGGAATTGAAGGAACTGAGGGAAGAGCAGGAGCAGGAAGTGAGGCGATGGTTGCGAGTGTTTCTTGATCTTTTAGGGCTGTAGGATAGATAATAATAATAATATACGAGGGAAAAATGCTAAAAAAAAAAACAGTGATAGCTTTTATCACCAATTAGTCTTTTCCTGACAGTCAACGAGATTGAGCTTCTTCTGCTATAAACATTTCGAGACCGTAGATATCATGAGTGATGGAGATCCGTATGCGGCTCTGGCAAAGTGTATCCGTCGGTTAGAGGAGCCCCTCGACCGCCTGGTCGAGAACCATGCAAAGTTTACTGGGCCTTTCGAGAAGAGCGAAATCCACAAGCTTGAATACGAAGTGCAGAGGGTAGACAAATTGGTGCAGACGGTGTTGCAGAAAGAAAAGGAGAAGACCGCGAGATAGAGAAAAAAACAGGATCAAAAACCAAAATCAAAACCAATTGACGAACGAGATACTGAGCATACTGAAGGGTGATTGATATCTGATAGGGCTTCAAAGATGCCCTGCGTAATCTAGATTTCATATCTAAATAAAAAAAAAGGTGAATTTAGGACTAATTGAGGGTCTTGGTTTTCACATCGAGACTACATTCAAGCCCAAGGAATGGTGCCTTACACTCAAGAGTTTTTTTCACAGCCGTAGAGCCCACTTTACATGCCTTCAATAGCAGCTTTACTCGGAATTTGTCCAGTTGCAAAATTTCAAAATGCGGATAAACTTTAGCAGTTGTGCTGCATTTGTAAATTTCAGGCTGTTGATCTGATCTTATGTTAGTGTTCTTAGAAATGACTAGAAGACGGAAGTAATGAGGCCAAGGAATTGAGAGAGAAAGATAATGATGAAATTCCCATTGAGTCTTGGGGATAAAAACGGTGGTTCTAATCAGGTCCAACGTTCATAAGGACTTGAGATAAAAGAAAAAAGGGTCACAGTTATTGTCGTCGTCTATTGCTTACGGCTGTTATCCAGCTGTAGCATACGGCAGCTAGAATTATGAGTTATCCGTATTAGGAAGAGATTCTTCTCAAAATTGTCAAATATGCTGATAAGGACCTGAAAGTGAGTCTGACACAGTGACAGGCGCAGGTCCAGAGGGGGAAGAAGTTGCAGTGATGACGCTGCCTATGAATTGTGGTAGAGGGCAGCCGCAACCATATAAATTCGAGTGGGTACCACTTCTTGCCGCTGAAGCTTTAGTGTGTGTTTTGAAGATTTGCATCCATTACTGCTTACTATCTATGAAACACTCTACTCTCTTTTCGGCGAATTACAGAAATCTTCTTGCCGGAGCCTTTGTGCTTGCGGCTGCCGGGCAGGGACAGGCCAAGAAAATTTTCATGGATAACGATGGGCTAGCCGCGCTGCAGGTACTCTTCCCACTAGCTGCCGGGCATGAAGTGCTCGGACTGTCCACCTCCTTCGGGTCGTCATCCTCTGTCGACGGTGCAGGACAGGCGTATGACATCTTCACGATATACAACCTGTCAGAGTGTATTCCCCGCTACATTGGCGCGCAGCAACCTTTGCTACGTACGTATGACACCTTCCATCTCTGGGAAGACCTTTTCGGAGAGCTCGTTTGGCAAGGGGCGTACGACCCAAGCTACGAGGACAGCTACAGTTGGGACGATATCACTTTCAACGGCAACGACAATTCAACTGCAGGCGCTCTTGCACTGATCCAAGCAGTCGAGGCGCACAAGGACACCGACCCAATCATCATCTACGCAGCTGGAATGATGACTACCGTTGCTCAAGCACTCTCTATCTACCCTGATCTGGCAAAAGATGCCGAAGCCCTCTACATCATGGGTGGCTACGTTGATAACCAATACGCACAGGCAACTGGAACATCCATACAGATAGACATCAATACTGACATCAATCTCATACAGGACCCAGAGGCTGCTCAGATCGTGCTCACAGCAGACTGGAAAAACCTCTATATTGGCGGCAACGTGACCAACTACCTCGTTCCGTCTCAGGAACTCTACAACCGTATCATCGCAAGGGCGGGCTCTTACGAGAAGATCAAAGATACGCCATATTTGGAAGACGTGCTCACCTTGCTAGGCACTGGAAACTACTCACAAAACAATGACCAGCAGACTTTGCCCTTCTGGGATGAGGTCGTCTCAGCCTATATGTCCTGGCCAGAACTCATCACGGACTCCATTCCTGTCTCTTGCGCAGTCGACACGTCCTTCTACTCCCCATTCTATGGGAACTTGAGGATATGGAACCCTGATTTCGCTCCTCAGAACGGGTACCAGCTCACTAATGCTACTCTTGTCAACAGCATTGACGATGAGAAGTTCTACGACCTTGTCATTGACATCTTCTTCAAGAACTGGACCCAATACTGCGACGTTAACGGGCCTGTTGCCCTCAACATTTGAAAGGCCGCCCGCCTTCTCCCCCTTTGATTGTATATGTATAGATTCTCCCGCATTCCTTTCTCGTTGTTCACCTTTATTTCCTCTTGCGTTATCCAAAAAAAAAAATGCTTTATTAATACTCGAGCTATCGTAGTAATGTCTTCTTTATCTTATTCTACCTTGAAATCTGAGTGTGGTGGTTTCGAGCAGTATTAGAGTTGGAACTCGTCCTTGTTAGCTCAGTTGGTAGAGCGTTCGGCTTTTACAGTCTAGCTAGGAAATAATCATTTCTTAACGGAAGTTAACCGAAATGTCGGGGGTTCGAGCCCCCCATGAGGAGTTCCATTTATTTTTTTGGCAGATCTTATTTCGCTCTCGTATTTTTTGAATAGTGTTATTATATGCACATTACAAAACTTGATGAAGCAAAATTTCAATTTATTGTTATACGAAATCGGAGCAGCGATCTAGATCCCCTTATAAACCTACAAGTGTGAAATGGATGAAAACGAACCTCTGACTTCTACCGTGAGACCGCTCACTGACTCGGTAATTACCATAAGAATCATCAAATCCTTCCCTTACAGAAATGTTAGGAACTACATTTTGAAAGACTACGACATCTCTTCAAAGAAACCAATTGACCTGTTCAATGATGTCAAACACATCATTTCCACGGAAGGTGCGCTCAGACCTTACAGAAACGTCGAATATGACACATTAAAGATATATACGCATGCCCACGGTTCCAAAACAGTTAATCTAGTTATAAATTTTGATCACGATGAGGATTGGCTTTTGGATCTCAAAAGTGATAAAAGCTTGCACGAACTTGGTATCGGTAAGTACGGTGTCATTAAGATTTCAGAGGACGCAGCAGAGCTTATATACTAATATGGTTTTCTAGACAACGAGACAGAAATCTCCTTATTCAACCGTGAAGCCTATGAAGAGTTCAAGAAAAACCCAATAGAAAAGTGGTGAAAAGAATTTCACTCAAACTTCGCATTGAACGAAAATATATAAATCTCTAATGGTATCCCTTTAGAGAGGGAAATACATTGGGTATTGTCTCACAATGTAGTCAGTAATCTACGGTTTACAGAGATTATGCTGATCTTCAGCAGCAGCAGCAGTTTTCTGTCTTGTCTCTTTTTTTTTTTTTTTTTTTTTTTTTTGTTTTGTTTTTACCGTCTAAATACTACATTAGTACTGAAACCATAATAGTTCTGAAGGATACATATATACATATGTCTCTACTCGGACTACAGCGATATTTGCCACTCGCATATTACTAGAAAAACTCTGTTGCTAGAATGAGCTGGAGAATAAACAGCAACATTGCTGAGTATAACCTTGGAGCAGGTGATGAAATGACTCTCAACAGGAGTGAGTTTTTAAACCAAATTGATTCAAAGCTGTTCTACCTAAACGAGATCAAAGATCAAATCGAGATCACGATGTCTAATTTTCAAACTGGGATGCTGTATCCGCTTACTGTATCAATTGGTAATACTTTGTCAGAATTGATCGAGTTTATGAAACATGGATTTAAAGTTAATTGCCGAAACATTTTTATACTACGCAGCCTCCTGATCATCGAAGATCTCAATCTTGACCTTGACATGTACTCTTTGGGATTCTATGACGGTATAGTGATCCCGTTTTCTGAGGACGAGTCGCCTGCGGAGGCGGAAAACAGCAGTGTCGACGCGATAGCTGGGATCTTGCCGAATCTGTTGAAATACAAGCGAAAGACGGAGACAGGACATCTACCGTCAGGATTTACTCGAAGTGAGGTACTGAGAAGTGCATCACGAGTCGGGAAAATTAAGATATCTGGCAAATTGAAATCACCCATCTCACGTTCGAGTGCCAAGGGGCCAACACAGTCTTCAGAAAGCGATTTCTCTGTAAAGGGCGCTGATAATGCCGCTAATAAGAGCATAAGCTTAGCTCAGGAAGCTAGCGATACACTACCTGAAAAAGATCACGATGGCGATGCTGTAATGGCAGAGGACGACATCAAATCTACACCATCCCCATCAACTATAGGCATTCCGCTTATACCAATAAAACATGCTGTGAAAGGTTTGAAGAACGAGAAAGTAGATTCACCATCACAACAATCCACTCAACCCACGAACCAAGAGAGCCTAGGACAGTCACAGGTTTCTCCGCTATTGAAGAGCAGGCCAAAGCTTACGAGGCGATTGAAAGACGCAGAGGAAAATAGAGAAGAAGATGAGACTAACCCGACACCTGCTCGTGAAAAGTACCGCCCTAAGGATACATTCAAGTTCAAGATTGCGCCAGATTACGAGTTTGAGCTAAGGTCTCACGACAAATTCCACAGCAGTTTGAAAAAATACACAAATCAACTAGAAGAGAGCAAAGACAAGGAAGTCAAGTTCCGGTTCCTGAATAAAATTCTTGATGCCAAAGACACTCCACAAACCATCGGCGCGCTCAGCAACGGCTCCTCTGTGAATATAATCGAGGCTATTGAAGTCGAGGCTGACAGAGTTGCCTTTGCAATCCGTCTGGGAGAAGAAAACCCGTGTTATTTCAAGGCCAAAGTGAAGAGCAAGCTGAAAAAGGCACTAAAGCTCTTTGCAATCAAAAATGGTCTTTCTATATCAGAGTTGGCTTTCACATACGAGGGCCGGAAGATCTTCCCAGAGAACACACCTTTAGATCTGGAACTCGAGAATGGTTCTACCGTGCAATGCACCCGCATCGAAGACTCAAACTTACGGTAGGCTGCTTGGCACTGCTTAGAACTACCTTAATTACAAGCCAGCGTCCAGTGCCATTCACCTAATGTAGCATCACTCGACTGGCCTTTTTTCCCCAATATGGAAATAATTATTTACATTTTACGCGTCGTGCAACGCGTCGCGTCATTACATAATCAGCCATATCTTTGAAGTATTAACTGCTTTGGGATATTGTAATATTCTAATTTCTTACAAGCAGCAACGAATCAACGATAATACCACTTAAACCCACAGTCAGACATTTAGAGAAGAAACAGCGAATCTTTTGCTCTAGGCCCAAATAGAAAATTTTAGCAAAGACACTACTACTACTTCTACCACTAAGCATCCAGTCGGAGCTGCATATGAAATTTCAGCAGCTGGATTCAAGTCTTTAATTAAAAGTAGACTCGAAAGAACCACCAACACTGAGGTATCTGTCGGATAGATAGACAGACACACTCCTATATAGGTCACAGTACACAGCACTTGCGACACCTGTCATAACCATGAGGTGAGTTCAATGACAAACTGCGGAATCGACTCCAAGCACTGGAAGTTAGCTGCGTCTCAAATTTCATACTAACTTAACCCTTTTCCCAAGGCTTCTTGAGTTCTTTGAATCTTCGCAGTACCAAGGGGACACCATTAGCAAGAGCTTGGAAAACATCGATAGCCAGCTCACTACTCCACCACCAAAGCGCCGCCGTGGTAGACCACCCAAATGTTTAGACGCCAACTCTAACCTCAGTCAGGCAGCAACACTTTCAGCCGCCGTGGTGAAGCAAGGAACACCAAAGGCTAGCTCGCCCTTGATGAGGATCTCACCAATGAGACACAGGAAAGGATCACTGTCATCTCCTGCCGCCCAGCAAGATAGCACGGTCACTCCATCTCCAAAAGGAGGATTTCTCATGAGACTAGATGGGTCAAGTGGAGCAAAGAAAGGTCGTCCTAAGAGACCAAAACAAACCCAACTGCTGCCAAACAATAGCACTAAAAGACAGAACGCTGGCGCAAGCGTGAGCTTCTACGATATGTTACCTGCTTCTACGATATCTTTAAAGACACAAGAGAATATTCAGGCTTTGACATCTTCAAGCGTCAAGACCGATGATATCGGTGAAAAATCTTCAGTGAATCCTAGCCTCCTGTTATCTTCACCTATCCCAAACGTGAATAGGGCCTTCTCGGATCGGAAAGATGCTCTCAACTATGATGACCAGCAATATCATCAGCATATCACTTCAATTGATGTCACAAACAAGACGAACTCACAAGTACAAATCAACATCACGTCGTCATCTCCTATGACTCCAAACTCACTAGCTTCTTCATGCTTCTCCTCAATAATGCAGTCTTCACCACTGTATCATGGTTATTACGCTAACCAATCCTCGCCAAACACCAGTAAGTTAAGCTCCAGCCCAATGAAGTTTCAGCTGAAACCAATAGATCTGCCAGAGTCAAAGAAAAAGGAAAACAAAGTCTCGCTACCCAAGATCAACGAGCTACCTAAAAATCCATTCAATTCTCCAAACCTAAAACCCACAGATCCACCAGTACTGTTGGGGTCAAACGAAAAGGCAAGTGATTACAAACTAACGTTGAGCATCGATGAAATGGGGCAAGCTAAAATCTTGAAGGAGAAGGCATCCAAAAGTTCTGACAGCTCTCTGAAGCCAGCTTTTAGTTCTCAACAAGCTAAAAAACGTTTGGTGAACCCAATAATACAGACCCCAATAACTTCGAAGAGAAGCCAACATACAAGAGCCATATCAATAGGCACACCAGTAGAGCGCAAGACTTTGACGCAAACCCCGATCTTCACACCTCATTCGCTTTCCATCCCATCTACACAGCTCAACGATATGGAGATGTTTATTGAACCCTCTCGAATGACGACGGATTCCTTATTCAACGATTTGACGGAATCCATAGGGTTCGAAGGTTTGTCCAATTCGCAGACTAAACTGGATATCCCAATTCAGAATGCTTCATCAAGCCCCCAAACTCATATTCTGGAGGACGAAAGTATGAACTTTGATGCAAGAAAAGCTCTGATAAAGATGATCCGTCGGAGTGTATGACTCTTGAGTTGGGGTCTAGAGTATAAAGGGACTGGTTGGCTGTCTGTATATTAGCTTTTCCGCTTCTATGAGATTACACCGGTTTCGCATTGCATTTCATATTATATATCCAAACCGTCTATTGGGATGTCGCTTTGAATAGTCGATTACGATTACCGCATTCTTTTAATAAGTTCGATGAAACAGATTACACTCGTAGCAAGAAGAATCATTTCCCCGATTACAGGTGTGGTTGTATATGAAAAAGGCATTTATTTATTGGAGAAGTTTCAAACTTTTGGAAACGTTTCAACTTTTTACAAATCCTTCTTCAAAGTACCCAAGAAAGCGTGTTTCTCAGCTGGAGTTTGGAATCTACCCTTACCGAATTTGGATGCAGTATCAATCCATTTCAAGTTAACTTCTTCCAAAGCTTTTCTGGATGTATGAGTGTACAATGACTTTCTCAAAGTAACAATTCTCTTTCTGGTACCTGGAATAGAACCTTTCAAGATAACGAAATCGTTCTTGACTTCACCGTAACGGACGAAACCACCTAATGGAGTGATAGTCTTTTGGGTACGGTCAAACTCAGTAGCAGCATTAGCTTCATCATCACCTTTACCAACTCTGTAAACTTTGTGGTTGATAGAGGTTCTTGAATGGTAACCACGTTGACCAGCACGAGCAACAGTCCATTGGACATGGGCTGGATGCCATGCACCAATACAAGCAACTTTACGCAAACCTCTGTGAGTTTTACGTGGCAATTTCTTGGTACCCCATCTGTGGGTGACACCTTCGAAACCGTGACCTTTGGTAACAGCAATGACGTCGATGTTTTCGTTTTGCTCGATAACAGAGTCAACAGAGATGGTCTTTTCGAAATGTTCTCTAGCCCAGTCAACTTTTTCGGAGATAGAACCACCGTTGACTTGAATTTCAGCTAAATGTGCCTTCTTTTGGACCAATGGAGTTTTCTTGATTTGGGTGTGAACTAAAACTCTAACAACTGAGGCGTATTTTTTAATTCTAGCCAATTCACGGTCGATTTGCTCACCTTTGGCGGCATATTTGGAAGCGTATTTGGTGAAAGCCTTCTTCTTAGACTTGTACCAGTTCTTATAGAAACGACGCTTGATCTCTTCAGATAAATGTTCAGCCCAGACAGTAGTCAAAGATCTTAAACCTCTTGGGGTTTCCACGTAACCGACAACACCAACAACAACAACTGGTGGAGTGTCAACGACAGAGACGGCTTCAACAACCTCACGCTTGTGCATTTTGGAACCTGGACGGTCTAGATCACGAACAATGGTGGTCATACCAGCTTTGTAACCCAAGAAAGCAGTCAAATGAGCTGGCTTACTCTTGTCATCTTTTGGGAAAGCTTTGACTCTACCTCTGATGGAGGCTGCTCTCTTTCTTGGCAAGAAACCAAGAGAACCGTGACGTGGTGCTTCGAACTTTCTGTGAGACATTTTCTCTATAATATAGTGGTTGTTAGTACTTTTAGTTGATCAAGAGAGTAAAAGAACTGTGCTGAAAGAAGTTTCTGCTTAAGAGGAAAAAAATTTTTTTTTTCAGCTGTGTGGATCGAGAACTGTGTACATTTCAGAACAAGGCGAGCAAATCTGAGAATGGAGAAATAATATTTATTAAGTAATCAAAATCAGGGTAAACATGATAAACACCAGAGCGCATAACCAGACATAGATATACCCAATTTGGAAGGTTTAGTGGATAAGGGCCAGCATCATCGGATCTAAAACTATATAATGCATAACATACATGTGCATTTATATATAGCTTATATATATTACGTCAGTTAGAATCAGTCATTGGTCCAGTAGAAGAAATTGAACTGTCAGCGGCTAATTTACACTTTTAATTACTCTGGATAATGTATATAGTTATAGGATCACAGGAACACGTCTAGCATTATAAAGTATAATACACACGCAAGTGAGGGCTAAAGTAGGGTCTATAGATTGCACTCATAAGCAAAAATGGCCTCCTTCACCATTTTCAAGGACCAGTCTATCTCAGATATAGTGCTCCAAAACATTCAGCGGTTCAAGCCTTCCACGATCATGAAATATAATGACGCTCCATTCACGGCGGCAAAGGTGAGAGTCAGCATGATGATGAACGGTATTCATCTCTACAAAGCGCTCCAACAGCACTTTGACGTGGATCAGTTTTCCACAGATCCTGCTGTGGAAAATGCTGAGCACCACACCTCAATCCGTATAGAAAAGATTGGAGCATGTACGGGTGATTTGATCATCACCATAACAGGTGATCGTTTCCAAGTCCACGAGGTATGTGAGAAACCCAACCCTTTTTTTCAGTTTTAATTTTTTTTTTTTTTGATTCTGTTGAAATAGATGGAGCCCGGTACGTTTGATTGGTATTTTGCTAACCAATGTTAGGTCATCATGCTGTTCCTTAACACTGGTGAGTCCACTGAGCCTGCAGAAAGAGTATTGACAGTGTTGAAACCAGAAAACCTCAAAGAAGCGCCGGTGGGGGACCAAGTTACTTGCGAAATTGTGGACAAGCCATTCGGGCTAATGAAAAGCCAATTAGTTGTATTGTCTTCAACCTCAGAAGTCTCTCTAGTTGATACAGTAGTTCAATTCTACTCCGAACCATCGGCTGCCCAGAAACCCACAAGTAGTAACGAGTGGATTGGAATTCACAGACCAAGAAGAGCATTAAGTCAAATAAGCTGCATCAGATTCAATCAAACGATAGACTTGGAAATGGTGTCGAAGACTGAAGAAAATGCATATAAACTAGTGCAGTTGACCAGAAAAGAGGTCACTTATTTGATTGGCAAGAATGGTGGGAAGATAGACGAGATCAGAAAACGGAGCGGTGCTTACGTTCGAGTTCTCCCATTGAACAACGAAATGAACCTTGAATTGAAGCTCTTCAAGTCTGATGACAAAATTCAATTCATCAGGGTTAGTGGCAGTAACCATCAAATTCAAAAGGCACTAGCAATCATCGAATCCGAGATATACCAATACAGAAGCTTCGGTATAACGAGGTACTGATCCTAGAAATCAGAAGTGCTTTGCTCAGCTAAGCTATTATACGCCTTTAAGTGTCTCTTTCTCTCTCTTTACGCAGAGCTAGTGTAATTTCAGGAACGGCGGGTAATCTTCCTGCTTCTGAAAAAGAAAGTTTTATGCAAGAAAAGTTGAAAGAAAAAAAAAATTTGTTGATGAGAGTGAAAAATTTTTATATAGTGAAAATTTTAACTCTTTATCAACTTTCAGTTGGGTTGTACAAGACTTATAAAAACTACGAAAGTTAAAGCAAAATGGCTGAAGGTGTCTTTCCAGGTGCTATCGGTATCGATTTAGGTACCACCTACTCTTGTGTTGCTACTTATGACAGTGCTGTCGAAATTATCGCTAACGAACAAGGTAACCGTGTTACTCCATCATTCGTTGCATTCACTGCAGAGGAAAGATTGATTGGAGATGCTGCTAAGAACCAAGCAGCTTTGAACCCAAAGAACACCGTTTTCGATGCCAAGCGTTTGATTGGTCGTCGTTTCGATGATGAATCTGTCCAAAAAGATATCAAAACTTGGCCATTCAAAGTTATCGACTCCAATGACGCTCCATTAATTGAGGTTGAATACTTGGGTGAGACCAAAACTTTTTCCCCACAAGAAATCTCATCTATGGTTTTAACCAAAATGAAGGAGATTGCTGAGGCTAAAATCGGTCAAAAAGTTGAGAAAGCTGTCATTACTGTTCCAGCTTATTTCAACGATGCTCAACGTCAAGCTACTAAAGATGCCGGTGCCATTGCTGGTTTGAATGTCTTGCGTATCATTAACGAGCCAACTGCTGCTGCCATTGCATACGGTCTAGGTGCTGGTAAATCTGAAAAGGAGAGACATGTTTTAATCTTTGATTTAGGTGGTGGTACTTTTGATGTTTCCCTATTACAAATTACTGGTGGTGTCTTCACTGTCAAAGCAACTGCTGGTGATACCCACTTAGGTGGTCAAGATTTCGATACCAACTTGTTGGAGCATTTCAAAGCCGAGTTCAAGAAAAAAACCGGTAACGATATCTCTGGTGATGCTAGAGCTCTAAGAAGATTAAGAACCGCTGCTGAGCGTGCTAAGCGTACTTTGTCTTCAGTTGCTACTACCACCGTTGAGGTTGATTCCTTATTCGATGGTGAAGATTTCGCTTCAAACATCAGTAGAGCTAGATTCGAAGACATCAATGCTGCTTTGTTCAAATCCACTTTGGATCCAGTTGAACAAGTTTTGAAAGATGCTAAAATCTCCAAGTCTCAAGTTGACGAAGTTGTCTTGGTTGGTGGTTCTACCCGTATTCCAAAAGTCCAAAAATTATTGTCGGATTTCTTCGATGGTAAACAATTAGAAAAATCCATCAACCCAGATGAAGCAGTTGCTTATGGTGCTGCTGTCCAAGGTGCTATCTTGACCGGTCAATCCACTTCCGATGACACCAAAGACTTGTTGTTGTTGGATGTTTCTCCATTGTCCTTAGGTGTTGCTATGCAAGGTAACGTCTTCGCTCCAGTTGTTCCAAGAAACACCACTGTTCCAACCATCAAACGTAGAACTTTCACGACTGTCGCTGACCATCAAACTACAGTTCAATTCCCAGTTTACCAAGGTGAACGTGTTAACTGTGCTGAAAACACCTTGTTGGGTGAATTCGACTTGAAAGGAATCCCACCTTTGCCAGCTGGTGAACCAGTTTTGGAGGCTATTTTCGAAGTCGATGCCAACGGTATCTTGAAAGTTACCGCTGTTGAAAAATCAACAGGTAAATCCGCCAACATCACCATCTCTAATGCCGTTGGTCGTTTATCTACAGCTGACATCGAAAAAGCTATTGAAGAAGCTGAAAAGTTCAAATCTTCCGATGAAGCTTTCTCCAAACGTCATGAAGCTAAGCAACATCTAGAATCTTACGTCTCTTCTATCGAATCCACTGTCACTGACCCAGTCTTGTCATCTAAATTGAAACGTGGCTCTAAAGACAAGATTGAAAGCGCTTTGTCTGATGCCTTAGCTGCTTTGGAGATTGAAGAATCCAGCGCTGATGACTACAGAAAAGCCGAAGTTGCTTTGAAACGTGTCGTCACCAAGGCTATGTCCACTCGTTAAGAGGGTCTTGCATCTATATTATTATTAATTGTTAAATAAAATTAAGGTTACCAATGATAAAAATTCGCAATTGTAGAGAAGACGAATAACAAACCTCTTTGAGAGTGAGGGCTTGTAGCAAGGCATCCTGAGAGAGTTGATTGCTCGGAAATAGAACTTATAAAAAGAAAACAAAAAAAAAGAAAGAGCTGAAGCTGGAACCATTTCTTGTGAATAAATAATTGCTGGGAGAAAAAATAAGTAATAACCTGAGGTTGCAACTAAGGGCAACGAATCGAGTGTGAGAACGTCTACAAACATGACAGAGACTATCAAGTACAAGCAGCTAGTTTAATACAATGCAAGATATCCTTTTGAAATCAAAGAACAGGAAATCGAGATACCAAAAGATATCGGTCCAGACGATATTTTAGTGAAAGTCCATTCGGCAGCGCTGAACCCTGTTGATCTAGTTCTATACAACACATCTACGTTTGTCAATCCGTTTGGCAAAGCTGTCAAAGGGATTGGTAGGGATTATGCAGGTGAGGTGTATGCCGTTGGTTCGAACATCAAAGATCTTGCTAAAGGTGATAGAATTTGTGGCTTGTTTGAGGATATCTACACGTCTGGTGGCACAGTCAGCGAGTACTTGAAGATTAACACTGCTAAAGGTCGCAACTCGAATTTCCACAAGATTGCAGACACTTTGAACTATAACGAGGCTGCCAGTTTCCCATTAGTGTTTGGGACTGCTGTGTCCACTCTAAACAAGAGACACAAACCTAACAAAGATTCGAGAGTGCTAGTTATTGGTGGCGGGACATCTGTTGCGGGATACGTTATCCAATTGCTGAAAACCGAGTACCATGCTAAGAGCGTTGTCTCTATAAACTCTTCTGAGTCCACGAGCTGGGTCGAATCGATTGGAGCGGATAAAGTGATTGATTATAAGAAAGAAGACGTTGCTGCCTCAGCTGTGAAAACTGTCAACGAGGATTTCGGAGGCGAGAAGTTTGATCTCATCGTCGATACTGTTGGGAACAGCGCCTTGTTCCCTGTTATTGACAAAATACTGAAACCAAAATCCACGGATTCAATATACATTACTGTTGTTGGGGACTATATTGCTGACTACCGCAAATCCGCATTCTCTTTTTTTTTCATTCAGCGGCATTAGCAGATTCCTTCCTGTCTTCAAAAATTACAACTATGCCCTGGTATCGATCGACCCTGGGTACATGCCACTAGCTTACAAGTTATTTCAAGAGAACAAGCTCAAGCTGAGAATTGACTCTGTCTACAGTTTAAAGGATTATCAAAAGGCTATTGACAGAACTGCAACTCACCATGCAAGAGGGAAAGTGGTTATCGAGATCTCCAAATGAGCAGCCAGTACTTCTTCTTCTTCTTCTTCTCGTGTCTTTATGAAAAAAAAAACCAAAAAAACCAAAAAAAGAATGTGTTCACATGTTTTTCCTTCTCTCTGTGTGTCTCTCAATAAACTATGTATGTATATAGTCTAGCACACGCATCCATCTCTGATGTGCCTCAGCCCGTCTGCTTTTCTTCATAAAGGCCCTTCTCTCTCCGAACTCACCTATATTGATTAGACCCTAAAGAGTAGTGGCCTCGACAAATATATTTAGAAGCACGTCTTACATAATCTCGCATTCACTCGGGCGCGCTGATTGGCGGAAATGGACTTAGTAGGCAGATGATGGAGAGGGCATTTGGGAGGTTGAAGCAACGAGTGGTTTAACAACAAGATGGGTGTGCCATATATACATTAGCTCCGTGACACCGTATTACCACACATTAGGCCTTTTTGGCACTTGCCGCCAAACTCCAACTCCTCCTGCGCATCAAGTTCTGCTGCTGCTGCTGCTGCTGCTGCTGCTGTCGCCGCCGCCACTCGCTGTCAGAACTGGAAGGGGGAATAAAACCAATATTACCCGCAATTTTAGAATTACTGCTTTCGTACATTTTATTTCCACGACAACCTCGACCGAAACTATCCCTAAAAAAACCAATCTGGTATTTTTAAAATAAGTATCGCCAACTAACACCACCATAACACTCGGAGAACCTCACCACGAACAGCAACTGCAGCATACGGAGGTGCGCCAACGACCTGCTATTTAGAGCACGCAGCACACCATTTCTCCGTAAAGATTCCTAGTTTGACCGTATAGCTACCTCCATTACGAGAGCATTGGAGGTGTTTACTAGGATAATTCGTTGGCTGATTTTGAGCCAGCCTCTTATCAACACACACGCGTGGCGTCCAACACCAGAGAAGTCGCACAACAACACACTGAAGAAGTTTAGAGCAGCCGCTTTAAGTGACGGTAATACCAGCTGCCGAAGTATACAATCGAGAGTAGGAGAATTTTGATCGCTTTGCTCGTCAATTTTTTCGTTGGTTCTTGTGTTTACTTTCAGTCATTCTGTTCTCCATACTACTATCATCATTATTATTATACATCCTGAACTTCAGCAAATACATCAGCCACTAAGAGAGAGTGTGAGAAGGCGTAATACAGCCTGCAGAAGAAACTGAGATAAGAAGGAACTGAAATTTTCAATCAACATTATCAGGCATTGCATACAGCATTTGTACTATAGTTCCTATCCACACAAGATTTTTCTAAGAGGAGTTGGAATACTTATCACTTTTGGCATCAAAAGTCTTTGGAAAGTCAGAGAAATAGCAGCATAATATACTACAGCAAGCTGTACACAGAAACAACAAGAACTATATCGACACATCACCTCGTTTCCATCGATTTTTCAAGTATCTTTCCCCTCCCCCATTTGCATTTTTAACAGACTGAAATCATGACTACTCAACAGGTATCACAAGATCAGTTGCAGCAACAGCAACATTTACAGCAACAGCAGCAGTTACAACAGCAGCAGTTACAGCAACAGCAACAACAACAACAACAACAACAACAACAACAACAACAACAACAACAACAACAAC
>JAKTRK010000039.1:0-108228 GCA_030579675.1 Liangdongia quercuum | reverse complement strand
TTTTTTTTTTCCTTTTTTTTTTTTTTTTTTTTTTTTTTTTTTTTTTTTTTTTTTTATTTTATTTTTTTTATTTTATTTTATTTAATGAGCGTTTTCCAGATTCCGCGCGCCGGTGGCAATTCGGATGGGACACGCCACAGGAGTAAAGGGGTGCGCGGTGCTGGTGGAAGCGCGAGATGCGCCGCGATGCGCCGCGAGGATTTGGCAGGACTTGGAAGGACTACACAGACGCAGGACTACCCACACGCAGGAGGAGTAGGCCCGGCAGAGACAGGCCGGCAGAGACAAGGCCTGGCAGGAGTAATTCTTAGAAGAAAGACCGGGTAAATGATTGCTTCTTCTTATTTTATTTTATTTTATTTGTGTTACCCTCCTCTGCTCATTCAGCGGCGTTCTCTTTCAAAAGAGTCTTTCTCTCTCTCTCTCTCTCTCTGCCTGGCTGCCTGGCTGCCCGCCTGGCTGCTCCTGCCTGTCTCTTTCAGTAAATAAAAGGAGGTTTTTGATTCGAACTCTGAAAAAATGGGCTGTGATGTCCTGAGGTTAAAAGAAAAAAAAAAGGACACTTCCGTCAAGTTAGAACAAGTTATACATACGCGGGGACCATCATTTGAACGGTTTGGTGATCATTATTAGACTTTTCTTCTGGAGTAGGACTTCAAGAGAACAGGCAGGTGTGATTTAACAAACTTTTGCACAACCATTATCTGAGGACGGTGTTTGACGGACTGGGTACTCCGAGGAAACTGTATTGAGCCGACTTCGCGCTACTACTGCTATTACTGCTACTACTGCTACTACTGCTGCTACTACTACTACCGACGAGGAGGTATCAATTATAACAGGTGTTTAAGGGATTGCAGAACCAAGATTGTGTCTCTGGGGGGCCATTTCGCAGATCAAAATCAAAACAGGAACCTTTCTAGACTACAGCTCGCCCTATACCTATCTCTCTGTCTCTGATTGCAACAGTACAGATGAGTCGATCGTTCAAAGGCTTTGTAGCCGTGCTAGTGCTCAGTCTTTTATCTTTTGTGAGTGCTAACAAAGAGAGAATCACAGACAAAAACCACGAAAGATGTACTGGGATGTACAACAAGCACACATGGGGCGGTAAAGTGAACCCGTTCATTTCGTTCAACCTCAACAGCTTCTCGTCGGATGACGTGTCGCTGGCAGTAGTTGTGTTTGAATACCAGGATGTCGATCTCGTTGGCAAGCTGATGGTCACTGGAGACAAGGCGTACATTTGCGACGACTCGACGGTGGGCATGAACCTATGCACTGAGGACCAAATTGGGACTTTTATCATTGGCGACACTGTGAGCAACAAATCGCAGATCCTGACGTACAACGTCAATTCGAAAGGGCTGTCGGATAACAAGTACTATGTGAAGAATACTGGATACTACTGTGTCGCTACTTACCCGCTGGACGACTCGTCAAGCTATAAAGGTATAGTCAATTTCAGAAACTCGTTTGGGAACATTCCAGCTGCAGAATTCCCCAAATTGCCACTATATGGGGCTCTGGCGATCGCCTATGCTGTCACTTTTGCCTATTATGGATTCAATTTCTGGAAACACAAACACGAGGTTTTGCCTTTGCAGAAGTACTTTCTGTTCTTCTTCGTGTTTTTAACCATCGAGACTGTTCTGATATGGAGTTACTACGATCTCGAAAATAGATCGGGAAACCTTGACGCAGGTGTCAAGGTTTACATGGTTTTCATATCACTGCTCAACTCTTTCAAGTTTTCATTCTCGTTTTTCCTGATGTTGGTCATTGCCTTGGGCTACGGAATTGTGTATCCCAAACTCGATAGAAGACTGATGCTCAAATGTCAATTGTTCACTCTATTACATTTCGCATTCGCAGCCTTCTTCATAATCTCAAACTACCTGTCCAACACCGAAGACCAGTCAGTGCTTGCAGGTATCTCCGCCATTCCAATATCAATAGTAACAGCTGCGTATTACGTTGTTGTGCTCACTTCCTTATCAAAGACCACTGCTCTCTTACTAAACCAGAGACAAATGATCAAGTTGAATATGTACAAAAAGTTATTCAGAATCATCTTCCTTTCACTGCTGGTGCTCATTCTCGGCGTCATAGTAAGCTCGTTCATATTCATTGGCATGTCAACTACGGAATTGGTGGAACAGCACTGGAAATCTAGATTCTTCTTTCTAGATTTTTGGCCATCTCTAGTCTACTATGTCATTTTCAACTTGATTGCTTTCATATGGAGGCCAACCGATAGCTCATATATGCTGGCTGCCTCTTCTCAGCTACCAACAGATCCTGAAAACGCAGCGGATTTCGAACTAGATGACTTACAGTCGCTCGATGATGGAACACAGAATGGAGGACATTCCGAAGGTCAGTATAACCATCTGAATGACAATGACAGTCTGCACTTGGATTCTGATGAAGAAGACGATGCAAGAACACAGGCAGGGGCTTCGACATTACACAAGAGCAGCGACAGCTTCGATGACGATCGAACGGTTTTCGATGTGGATAAATCATACAAGAAGAAGGACTGAAGGATCGAAGGACAGATAAAAGAACAAAAAAAAAATATAAAACACACACATGAAATGTCAATAAACAATAAAAGCTGACCTACAGGCAACGATAAAACAATCAAGCTGCTTCTGTTTTTTCTGTAGCTTACCTCTAAATACCTCAACCTGCTTGTAGTTTTGTGTTTAAAAACGGTATATCTATTAGTTTCGCCTCGAAAAACGGTGTTCCTACCATAACAGAAGAAGATGGAGGCTGAGAAAAGCGCGTCGCGCGCAAAGATTTGCTTTTCGTTCTAAGAGATAGACAAGGCAGAGCGAAGAGGAGCCAGGAACAAGTCCACCCGGCAGGCTTTAACAGTTCTGACGATGATCAAGCTAGAAACGAGCAGCTCGACACTTTTCTACTTCCCACCAGATGATGAGGATGATATTCCCCGTTATGCTGTACAATCGGCAAAGCAGAAGCTCTACGAGAAGTTCATTCCTCTCTTCCCAGAGGACAAACTTTTGGTTCAGGAAAACGGAGACACTCTAGTTGTTGTACTAGCTGGATATCAATTGGGATCAATCAGTAAAAAATCTTCAGCAAAGCTCGAGCAATTCATCGACAATTGGAACCAAGGTTTAGAGCTCCTCGAGACTGACAAAATTAAGAAGACCCACAATAAAACTGATACCGGAGACGGCTCAGCAGCTTCTCTTGATGATGAAGCTAACAATGGAATCATTCAGGAGCAAATCAGTTTGAAAAGACACTTGGAAAATAACTCTCATCGTTTCATCAAGAATGGAGAGCTCAAATTACGATTTATAACATGGAATCTCCATGGTGATCAACTGTACAATCGTGCAGATCAATTATCTTCACTATTCCTCAACGAACAAAACGAAGGGCTGGATCTATATTTTGTGGCCTTCCAAGAGATTGTACCTCTCTCGGCCAAAAACTTGAGATCATCAGCTGTGCCTATTGAGCATTGGATAGATACTATTTTCAAAATTATTGGTAAAGGATACAAAGTTGTGCAAACAAATAAACTCTTAGGACTGGCATCTATCCTAATCGTGAAAGAGCGCATGGCCATCAATATAACTAATCTCGAGATTCACTCTATTGGTACTGGGATATTGAACTTCTATGGAAATAAAGGTGCAATCTTGACGAATTTTAAGTTCAATGATTATCACTTCAGTTTCCTAGATTGCCATTTTGCTGCTGGTGAGAATGAAAGTTTTCTACTCAAACGGAGAAAGGAGTTACATGGTATTAAAAAATACCTACCTCTGGTAGAATCGAATGGTTCAATTGTTTCTGCTGATAAATCGATTCTCTTTGATGTAGATGAGTTGGAAGGGCTTGTTAGAGATCTGGAATTAGAAAGCGATGAAGAAGAACAAGAGGAACAGGAGGACGAAAAATCAAAAGACTCATCAGATGACTCGTTAGACAAAGAAAGTAAAGAAAAAACGAATGATTTTCATGATCCTGCAGAAAGCAAAGAAAACAACACTGGTGGGAAACCTGAAACCCCTGACATTGAAGAAACAAAATCCGTTAGAGAGAACAAGATTGTAAAAGTTAGTTCTCAGCAAGATTTGGACAAAAACATCATTTTCATTGGCGGAGACATGAACTATAGATTGTCTGCAACATTTGATGATATAAAGTCTCTCATAGAGGAGAAAGATTATAAAACGCTTCTAACTTATGACACTCTTGGTAAAGAAAAGGACAGAGGAAGAATTTTTGATGGATTTGATGAAGGCGAAATAAAATTCCCTCCTACATATAAGATTATTCAGTATGACAGGGACTATGATAAAGCGCGTATACCATCCTACACAGATAGGGTCTTCCATTCAAAATCCCAATATGTGAAAATTGATCAATATGATTCCAGAGAAATTTACTTGTCTGACCATAAGCCAGTCGTATCAGACTTCACTATAACTTTGCCTATCGTTGACAATGAAGAAAGAGATTCAATAGTTAAAAGTTTTCTCAAGGAAGTCGACGATCAAGAAAATCACGGCAAGAGACCATCTGTTACGATTGACAAGCTGGAAAACTCAGTCGATATTCCAATTTTAAAGAGCTCCACTATTGAGGTCCAGCTAAATAATGTTGGTGACTGTAAATTGTATTTCGAAGTCATCGATACAGTGGAAAACCGCCAAACTAGATTCCCGCAGAAAAAGGTTACTAACAAAGCCGAACCCTTGAAAGGTGTGATGCCGAGCCAATCCTCACAGATCATTAGAATCTCCGCAACTCTACCAATTGGATGCACTAAGTTTGAGAAGACCTTGGTGCTAAGAATTTACAAACTTCAAGATTTTTTCATAACTTGCACATTCAATGCCACAAAAAGTTACTTCGGGTGCTCCATTGATGAATTAAATGGCAATTCGCATGGCGGTATTCCGAAACCACTGTACACACTAATAAACTACTTGACCAGCCATATTTTGCCTGATATGTTTGATGAAACTAAACTGAATTTTACACATGAACTAGAGAAAAGAATCATAAGGATTATAGATGAGGACCAAGAGCTGGATTTGAAGGATTTGAAACGGGCAGACCATAGTATTGACGGTAGCTCATCTAGAGCAGTTTCAAGAGTACTGCTACTACTACTTAGAAACTTGGATGGTGGAATTGTGTCATCAGACTTATCGACGTACCTTTTATCGAGCTTCAAAGGTGATGAGGACATCTTAGAGAAAATTCTAGAGAGTTTGCCTCCTCTGAGAGCAAACGTGCTGGTTTACCTGAGCAGCTTCCTGAGACTTTGCATTGAAAACGGCATCACAAGGGATGAGATATACCAGAAATTCAGCGACTTGCTGCTCGATGTTCCGAAGAAACGGAAAAGAGACTTTGTTCTTAACAGAACAAACTACGAAAAATTGAGAAAAGACTTTTTGGACAAACTGATCTAAACTTCTTTATAAACATTCTATGATAACTTTGACACTATTTATAAATGTTCATTATTCCAAAACTATCACTTGTAGCAACTTGTCACAATTCATATTCTCACCGGTTACCAGATCGACGAGTTTTACACCAGTTAGATTGAAAACACCAACCTCTAATCCGATCAATAAGATGTCGCTTTCAAAAACTTGGTCACTATTCACTTTGAAGTGAACCTCGTTGACAAGACTCAGTATTCCTGTTGTTTTAATTTTAGAGCTTGTATACGATTTTAGAATGTTCAAATTAGAGAGTATATGCGATTTGATCTTAGGCAAATTTGGCTGATAACTTTCTGGTACGGAGTTGAACACCATCACCAAGTTTCTATTTTTTTTGGAAAAATTCAATATATGAGCCTTTAGTTTGAACACTTCACCCAGCTTCACTTCTTTCTTACCAATGAAGTCGATATGCAAACCATTTGATAAAATATTTGAAGGTGGTAATGATAATGATGACGTTGATGCTCTTTTGGACTTCGCACTATTGAAGTCAATATTAGTGATCCATTTTGTTTTCAGGTTATTTGTTCTTATGGAATAATCAACATCTATCATGGTTTTATAATTGATCGATTCGTTGGAGTCCAATTGGAAAGTAAAACTATAGCTATCATCCTCATTTATCACAATGGGAAAAGAATTCTTGGACTTTGGACCAGAATTCCCTTTGAACCTGTAAACAATTCCATTAAGCGTTATAGGTATTCTGTAGGCTTTGAACTTTCTAGATAGTTCTACATCTATCGTCGAAAGGATGGAGGTATCTTTGATCTTGATGTTTCGAACTCTTATATTGAGAGTGCGCAGTGCAGGAAGTGTGATCTCTTCGGTTAAAATATGTGTGGTCTGCTGCACACGTCTTTCATCCTCTGGAACTTCAACTTTATTATGTCTTATAAATGAATCAGGTAAGATAGACTCTTTCGCTAAGAATTTATTTTGTCGTGTGATAACTGTTGGCATGATCTCGCCCAAAATATTCCTTCTTTCGGCTGGGTAGTAGTCGGTTAGAGTAGTTACCTCTGAGTTAGACTTCTGTTCCATTTGAGCCATCTGCACCAGCGTTGATTGTGCTTTAAGTTTGATCTGTGGTGTATCGAGCTTGTACTTTGGATATGACAAGAAAATACTAAAATTGTAGACCACATTTGTAGCATCCTGACTGAACACGGTCTCGAGTTTTACATTGGCGAGATTTATTATCTCACCCATGGAACCCTGAATTGCTAAATCTAAGATCGTGTTGGTCGGATATTGATCAGCTTTCTTTTGCAACACTACATAACCATCTAGCATTTGATCGAAGAATGCAACCTCTTTCGGTTTGGAGTCCTGTAACTTGTTGAGAAACTCATCACAGGGTAAATTTCCCTCGATAGTACCTTCTGAGAGGTATATGCTCAGGTTCATAGCTCCCCAACTGGCACTGATCTTCCCCCTCCCAGCTAGACGGCCGTTAAAGTAAAACGGCGCCAGATCTGCAGAGCTGAAGTTAACCTAACTGGTTAGAGCACACCAATAAAGTGTCAAGGAAGCGGGAAACGCGCTGTCACTTCTCCAAGAGCGAGGGTGAAGGTTATATTGATGTGGTTTCTTTCTTTCAATATAACCAGCTATAGAAACAGATCTGGAAAGCAGCATATGTCGTGTCCAGGCTCTACTCTGCTACTATATAAACTGGATCATCGTGTTACATGGTGTCCAGGTGTATGCATATTTAAGGGCCTCAAAGCTAACAATCGATGACTAAGGCTTGTCAAGGGATGATAGGGTTAAGTGGTCTTACCAGATCATAATTTTTTCGCCTTAGCTGTTTGCCAAAGAGGGTTGATTCTGCGCAGAGCAGCAGGAAACATAGTCGAGATCAGAGAAGCTGGACGAGAGAGAGTAGATCCAGCGCAATTAGAGGAATAGATGTCAAGCCAAAGAGGAGATACAGGGGTAGCATCTACAGGTTTCGAGATAGACCTCGACCAGGCTGTGCGGGTTTATCCTCATTCCCCAGAGGATGGTGGCCACGATCTGCTTCATCAACAAGAGCGAGAACAAGAGCAACAGCAACAACAAGAACAACAGCAGCATCCACCCACCACGTTCACGTATCCTCCTGTAGAGAAACAAGGGGCATTATCCGATACCACGATGCTTGTGGAACAGAGTTCAAGGGATATCGAGCCTCAGACTCCAGAACAGCAGATGTGTGCGGCTTTTGACAAGAAGCGGCTCACGCCGACTGCAACAGCGGAAGAGATCAAAACTATAAGGAAGAGGCTAGCTACAGAATCGAAAACTCCTACCGAGTACACCCTTCATATTCTTTTTACTCAGTTTGTTAGACACGCTGAGCGGAAATTAAACCTCTGTCTGACTTATCCTCTAAACACTGAACCACCCATTGTCGATCTGCTGGCAGAAGGTGCCGATCCAAATATGGATAAAATAATAGAGTCTTTGGGTTATATCTCTAAGCACAATCCTAAGCCTGTCATTGACTCTGTGATGTTCTGGAGAAAGTCGAAAGCAGAGGTTGCCGCCATGGCTGCTGATGTCGCAGACAAGACTGCGATTGCACTGAAGGACTACAAGGAAAACACAAACTACCGTATGCATTCCCATAGTGCCAGTACTGTGAGTAGATTTTCTCATAAAAGAAACAACTCCTCAAAATCAACAATAAATCACTCCGACTCAAAGATTGGTTACCTGGAGCAACAAGTTCACTCATCCCGAGAAACTGCAATTCAAGGAGAAAGAAAATCTTTAATCAGTATTTACATACTGTGTCGGGTGCTGATAGAGGTTGTCAAGCAAGTGAATTTTGATGTTACAGGTGATGACTTGGGCGACAAACTGGAAGAAATTGTGTTTGCACAGCTCCGCATAACTGATCCTATTCTGATTTCTTCAAGCATAATCAGGTCCGCAAGCTGGAACCTTTTTGCAGAACTTCTTGGGTACATGTCTGAAAAGAGGTTTCTCAGTGTCAGTGATAGGTTTATTGCCGATTTGGAAAAAATCCCACCAGTTGTTCCTAAGGAAATTGAGCCTTCGATACATCTGCTAGTCCATGGAATGAGATATTTGAGAATGAAAAGTTATCCACCTGAAGATTTTGAAGAAAGTGCAGATTTTCTTTTGTCAATCTCAAAGTTTTTTGGCTTGACAAAGAGTCACTCCATAAAGCTTGCTTATTCTCAAGTCTTAACACATTTGTTATTACCACTGGCTGAATCTGTCACAGCAGAAGTCAACCACCCCACATGGGCAGAGGCCATAAACAATCTCTTCAAGACTTGCCACAACATCGAATTCAATCAGAAAGGCTGGACCACAAATTTAACCTTATTGACGTCTGTTTTGTGCGTTTCCCCTAACGAGTTATTCCTTTCTCAATGGTATGATCTAATAGAATCCATGATTAAAACTCTAAAATCCAAGCATTCCACTCTAGATGAGAAGATTGTAATATCCAAATGTATTGCTAGATTAGTATGGGTCTATGTGTTTAGATGTACTGAGTCTTTGAATAATACAACCCGGAAAATAGATCTGATCATGAAATCGTTGTTTTTTGGAAAAGGTAAACAAAACTGGCTAACAACTGACGCTGATATCATTCTTCCATTTGTTCAATTATTCAGGGTCATTGGATTTGCAGAACACAACACAACTGTTGAGAATTATATCATACCGTTAATAAAATCCGGATTCAATGGCCATAGTGTTGACAACATCCAACATGAAAAACTCGTGTTGGCCATAAATTCATATGTTGCAATGCTAGCAGACAAGGAAAGGCCTTTATTTCCTGAAAACACTAATGTCGTAGCCAAGCCGGATATTGATATTGATACAAAAACAAGCTACCATGAAGAAATCTGCAAATTCATTGATTCACTAACAGCATTGCTGGACAAAGCTGTCGGATCGTCTTATCAGCAACAAAATGAGCCTACACAGCAATCAGTTCCATCTACACCATTTTATTATAGTTCAAAGTCACCCTTTAGCGGATTTCGATTCGGTTCTGAGATGAATGTTCAAATACACAGAAACTTGAATATTGAGTTATTTGCAATAACTTTTGAATCACTCCCATGGTGCTCAGTTCATCATTCACGAAAAATCATTGAAATTCTGTGCCGAAATTCTTTACATAGTGATTCAAGAGTTGTTACAGCAGCATCAAATGCTTTGAAGTTGATGGCTTCTAAAAGCAACTCACAAGATTTGATGAGCTCATATGCTAAATTTGCCTTCAATTTCAGCGAAAGATCCGGATACTCTCAGAGCTTTGTAATATCCAAAGATCTCTTGAGATTATATTATGAGCTATTAGAGTCTTGGCTGAAGTCGTTACAAAAAAAGAACGAACTTGAGACCTCAAGTAATGACACGGAAACTCAAGAAAGGAACATACTTGATGAGCTGCAATGGAAAAACGCGGTAACCGTTATTGAGGAAGTAGAAGGACACGGCCTATTTTTTCTAGCATCCCAAGATTTCGAGATCAGAAAACTCGGTATAGAAATTTTGAAGATTACGGAAAGCTTTGATCAGGCATTATATGATCAAACAAAGATGAATAGATCGAAACCAAGTCACGCAAGATCGAACTCTAAATTCGCTGCCGACATTGATACGAGAGTGATCTTCGTTTTGCAATCAACTGATTTCTTCAAACTCATCAACTCACAGAAACCACACCTAAGTGTTGCCGAAAGATCACGGCTCTCAAAACTCGCTCAGAAACAACGTCGTGATATTTTGATACGTTTAGCTGAATCAGACTATGGTGTGGATTCAGCACTTTGGTTTAGAGTATTTCCTAAGATTTTGACCATATGTTTTGAACGATGCCCCATTACAATGGCCTTATGTCGTTCTATCGTATGCACTAGGTTAGTTCAGATTCATGAATCAATTCTAGATATATCTGAAAACTCCCGCCAATCTCAAAAATTGAGTTATGGACCCCCTGAAGTTTTAATTGAGCAGTGGAAATTGTATTTAATCGTGGTGTGCACATCCCTGACTTCTACCAATGAGCAAAGGCTTCATATACCGACATCAAAGTTACATGGCAAAAAAAAATCTCAACAACTATTAACAATTCAACATAGTACCATAACAAGTGCTCGGAGCGTTTTCAAGCTAACACTGAACCTTTTGAATGGTCACAATCAGGCTGTGAGAGATGCAATCATTGCAGGTTTGAGTTGTATGAATGTTAATATTTTCAAAACATTTGTTGAGTGTGTTGACCCTATATTCACCGAATGGGAGCAAGAGCTTAGTTCATCAAGTCATTCAGAATCTAGTCGACTTAGAATCGAAGTCACCCATGTTCTGAATATCGTTTCCAAGTTCATCGAGGAAGAGTCAATTATAAGTGATGAATGGGTTCTTGGAAAACTGGTAGGATTCATCAAAACCATCAAGTCTTTTCTGTCTGAAAGTGAAGTGCAAAACACTTTCGAATTTCAAAAACTTCGCCGTTATTTCTGTGGATTTTTGGAAAATGTATATAACGGCTTACAAAAAACCTCTGATCCTGGCAAGTGGTTGCCTTTCGAAGCTCGTGTTGCTTGTTTTACGTTCTTAAAGGAATGGTGTGGGTATGGTAAGTACGCTTCTATTGCAAAAGATAGATATCGAAAGATGACGTCCAACACCAATAATACTCAGGAACTTACCGCTTTGAACTCAGCCATAGAATTCGAAAGACAGATTTTAAGCATTGCAGCCACTAATTGCATGGTTGCTCTGTTGAATGGTCAAATTAATGAGCAGAGAGGTCAGACACTACTAAAATTTGACCTCTCTGGATTATTATCGTGGATTGATCTATTGCTGAGCTCCTCGAATGATAGAATACACTCTTTAGGAAAGCGAGCTTTAACAAGCTTATTTAAATATAATCCAGATGATACAGAGCTATTTAGAGACGTTTTTAATAAGTGCATTTTTGACCAAAAGGTGTCCGTTATTGAGAATTATTACGTTGCAATATCTAATGCACTCATAACATTCGAGGATTATCCACTGAAGAGGCATCAAATAATCATATTAGCACTGTATGGGTGTGGTTTCAATAGTTTAGAGATTCGTTCCTCTGCTGTGAGGCTGTTAATCGATGCAGAGAAGAAGCTCTTCGGTACTGAATTGGTTGGGTCATTTTCTGAAAGAGTCATGAATAAAAATAAAACCATATATAAGAGAGCATTGCTTGACATATCCACATATCTAGCCTCTTCATTCCCGGACGAAAACATTTTTCTCATTTCGGAGTTGACTATGTATTTCCATATAGTGAGCTTCGAGTCAAGAAGAGACATTCTAACGATTCTTCTTCCTTGGTTACAAACTGTCGAACTGAATATAACAGAAGACGATATTGATATTAACTCATACATGGTACTTGTCAACCTCTTTGAAATAACAATCAAGTTCTCAGATAGTATCCCTAATGAGATCGAAGCCCTATGGATTTTCTTAGGAAATGGCGCTAATCTGAGAAATATAAACGCTATATTGACATTTGCTATTCGAACGAGTCTGGTTAGACGCAATCCGCTATTTGTCGAGTTTGCAAGTAAGATTCTCGTCTATCTATCAGGAGCTAGTCTGACTTTGTCGAACACTTTAATATCATATATTGAGCCAAAAGCAATGGTACCTCCCCATTCGACTCAAGATGAGCCACCAAAAAATGATGGTAATTTACCATATGTTGCAGATTTGTGGAAAAATGTGAGCTTTTCAGGCAAGGATTCTGTGTTCTCTTTAGGCCAACTAGCTCTCATCTTTTTGTCTGATCTGTTTGTGGTACCAAAGGAATCACTGGGATCTAAAGTTCCTTTGCTCCTGCATATTTCATTTGTTTTACTTGATCACTATTTGCCTATTGTTCAGGAAGCTGCAGGGAAAATGATCATATATCTACTTAGTACCATCAATTCTCATCCAAAGCTAGAAGAAACAAAGAATATGATAAGATTCAATCAGAGATCACTATGGGTTTATGATGATTTAAATAAAGATCGAAATGGTGCACGCTCTCCTAAAGATATGGATTTATTGATTAGAAACATACTGGAAATTTTCAACAACAATTACCCAAATGTTCAAGGTGACTGGGGAAGAGTTTCTTTGGTCTGGGCAACCACTTGTGCCGTGAGACATATTGCCTGTCGCTCTTTTCAGATATTTCGTTCTCTTTTGTCATTCTTGGATCAGACTATGCTTCGGGACATGTTACACAGATTGTCAAATACAATATCTGATGAGACTTCGGATATTCAAGGATTTTCCATGCAAATTCTAATGACTTTGAATGCAATTACATCAGAATTGGACGCTGAAAAGCTCATTGATTTCCCGCAGTTGTTTTGGGTAACAGTAGCTTCCTTGAACACTATCAATGAACACGAATACATCGAGCTACTCTCTGTCTTGTCCAAATTTTTATCAAAAATTGATTTGGATTCTGATGACACTGTATCATGTTTAGTATCTACATTCCCTCCAAACTGGGAAGGTAAGTTTGAAGGTCTACAGCCAATAATAATGATAGGATTAAGATCGTCTGCTTCGTGGGATGCCTCTATAGGCTTACTGGATCGCTTGAACAAACTGAAGGATAGCGATATCATTGGTGGGGATACAAGACTGTTGTTCGGATTACTGTCAAATATTCCAAGATACATGCATGCCTTAGATGAAGACTACATACCACCAGAAGTCATTGATTCAGCACATACCTTGATAGAAATTGCTAACAGAAGCGATCAACCCAATCTAAGCCGAATTATCGATTCTTTTTCCAAGAATAAGTTTAGAACCAAAGACGAATTTCTCAGTCAGACCATTAACTTCATTTGCCTTACTTACTTAAAAGACTACAGTGGTCAGATAGTTATTTTCCTTTTGGGCCTGTTAGCTAACAAGATTGGTTGGGTTAAAATCGAAACAATGAAAATTTTGAAGTTGTTGTTCCCCAAGATTGATTTCTCGCAGCCTCAGTTTCAAGGATGTGGGGCAGATTTGATCTCTCCACTACTCAGATTGTTATTGACACCATATGCACAGCAAGCCTTAGAGGTTCTGGATGAAACGACTTCAATTTCTGGATCTAAGCTAGACAAAGACATACTTCGAATGAGTCTCGGTAATAAAACACTTAAGAAAGATTATGAAAAAACTGCAACGTTGTTTGGTGTTCCCGAAGAAACTGGTTGGTCTATACCTATGCCAGCTATTACGGCAGCAACAACGAGAAGTAACGTTCACGCTGTTTATTCTTCTTGTGTTGCGCTTGTCGAATCTGAAGCACCAGAATCCGAAGAAGAGCAAGAACAGATCAAGTTTCATATGGAGGAATACAATTATACCCCTAAAGTTGATGAGAACATCGATACAGCTTCGGTAGCCGAAGAAAATGAAGGATCATTAAGTCATATGTGGGCAGAGCTAGATAATTTGGACTCATTTTTCACGAAGGATGCTGAGAGCTATTCTAATTTCTCCGAAAATGCTAGCGGGCATGGCGACTATCACTTTCGTTCCACATCGGTGGATACTAAGTACAGCAATACTGACCAGCTGGCACCGTTCGAATCTGCTCCGATAATTTATGACAAGAAGGTTTCTGTTATTTTGAATAGAAGTTTAGCACGTACCAAGTCAAACACGTCTTTCAAAACCTCACTAGCGGACTCTTTCGGAAATAGCCCGATGAACGAGAATCGCCATTTTAGTGCAACATCTACACGTAATCTGAAAAGCAGAAACGGCGACTCGCCTACTAGCAGTGAAATTACATCACCAATTTCACCATTAGCATCGAAAGAAGAAATTTTCAGATTTGAAGGGTTACTCGGCCCCCCATCTCATCAAAAGAGAAAGCATCGATTTACACAAACGCCAGATTATTTATCAAACTGGTCACAGATGCCAAGCCCAACCTCGCCATCAATCACTTCTAATAGAAGTTCAATTCGTGAAAGGTCTTTTGTCCTGAACAAAGATAAGAGACTTTTCCATCAAGATAAATAAGGACAATAATGAACATCGTTAGCACATTCAGCTTGAAAAAGGAGAGGTAGTTTTCTTTCAAACAATTTAAGATACTCTAGATTTCTCATCGATCTACTACTGCTGTAACCAGAACTTGAAGTGTAAAGCATAGAACCGTAGGATTTATATGTGTTATTTACATGGTTCATTGTACGCTTTATACAAATAGAAAGCTCCTTCAACGTCTCAAGGCATAAATCATCTTACCACTTTGATCATAGGTGACCTTACGATCTTTCTTGTTATCACGTAGTGGTGTACCATAGCGGAAACCAACCTCTCCAACTTTCGCCTTTTTGAAATGATAGACAAATCTATCCTCGCCTTGCTGTTTACCAACGACAACCTCGTGCTCCGAGTGCTGTTCTGTAGATTTTACCGATGAATGGTCTCCAAGAGAGGAGAGTCTCTGTAAGGTTTCTGCAGCAGGCTCAATTCCTAAAATTTGTGCAGCGTCCACTGGACCAAATGGTTCGGACTCAGCAATGGATAAAAATCTAGATTGAAGGGCCTTCTTTGGAACAGGGATTTCAGTTAGGTTCTCAGAATCGGTTCCTCTTGAAAATATTGGAAACATTTTATACAATGTACCTGACATTTTTCTCAGATCCTTGGAGATTAGTCCCTAGAACTAGTTAGTAGCGATTTAACGTCAACACTCCTTTAAGATTCCAGTTTTCATTGATCATCGATAAAAGTTTTAACCATTTGAGTAGTCTTAAAGACTAATCGATTTTTTTTTTAAATTAGTCTAATCATTCAATTGCCAACTGGATTCTGGAGGAAGGTGCAATAAAAGAGAAAAACTTACCTTATTTTTCCATCTCTTCTCAATTGCTACTAGCTGGGCAACAGCCTCTATTCTTTGGATTCTTAAGCCAAACTCTAATGCCACTTCTTGAACTGGGATGTTTTCCTCAATAACTTTTCTGTAAATTTCGTCTCTATCCTCTTTTGATAACTGCAGTTCAGTAGTGCAGTATGGGTTGAATGGGAATGGCTGTAGGCTTGACGAATTTTGGCCATATCTTGGAGAATCACTCGGTTTACCGTTAGCGTCCAAAGGCTTGCCTGTTTTTGTATCAATCAAAGGATTACCTCTCTCAGCACGAGGTGTTATATATTTAGGCACATGGTTTTCAGGAGGACTGAAGTATCTATTCTGTGGATATTCATGCTTGAAGTTCTTTTTACCAAGAAACAACTCCATCTGATATCTCAGATTTGTCTTGTATGTCTTTCTCTTAACCGCTCTGTTTTGGAACTGGGTCTTGTAGAATGGGTAAGCGATCCTTCTTCGGGACACATGACGCACCTGTTCGTACACAACAGACTGCCCCACTTTGTGGCTATTCAGCTGCGCATTCCTCAGCATCGTCACGATTAAAAACTGCCAGCTACTGATGCCTCACTCCTCTTCTCACTACTACTCTCACTGTTGTCGGCCAAAAATTTTTAAACTCTTAGAGCTTTCCAAATACAAAAAGAGGGTAACTGTCAAATTTGAAAAAAAGTATTACATAATCATAATATGTGATTATGTCATATATTATGTGACAATAACAATACTGGTTACCCGTCTAAGAATTGTTAGAGAATCTTTCATTACATACACCTAGAGAAGAGGAGGCAGCGGATCGTTGGCCAAGAAATTGTAGAATTGTTGGGATGAAATGGCTCATTGAGTCGAGCGATATCTATTTGCGAACGAACAGTACCTGGACTACTGATAGAATCGCTCTTGGAGAGCTTTCCGATCCACAGATTCAAAGAAAGTAGTGCTCGCATTACGTTCGAATGCTTCCTGATTGGCTGAAATCCCTCTGATTGAAAAAGCTGTCTGAATCATCTGAAAAAAAAAAAAATAAAAATTTTTTACGTGAGTACTAAATCATCTGGAGAAGCTAGGAAAAACCCATAAAGAAGGGCAAATGGGCATGCTATCGAGGAATCGTTATGGATCAAAGAGGTATGTTTTAGCTCGACTCATATTTCATTGCTTTCCAAAGGAGCGTAATTTCTAACTTTGACCACCAGATCTCTCTTTACGTCAGCTATAAAGTATGAAAAAAAAGCACTGAACAAGTACTCCAACATCATCACTCAGCCAAAGGATCAAGGAGCCTCTCAGGCCATGCTGTATGCCACTGGGTTCAAGAAGAATGATTTCCAGAAAGCCCAAGTGGGTGTGGGCTCCGTTTGGTGGTCTGGTAACCCATGTAACATGCACCTTTTGGATTTGAACTTTAGATGTAGTCGCTCAGTTGAGAAAGCGGGGCTTAAAGCTATGCAGTTCAATTCAATTGGTGTCTCTGATGGTATTTCAATGGGTACCAAAGGTATGAGATACTCTTTGCAATCAAGAGAAATTATTGCTGATTCGTTCGAAACTATTATGATGGCTCAACACTACGATGCAAACATTGGTATTCCTTCTTGTGATAAAAACATGCCAGGTGTTTTGATGGCCATGGCTAGACATAACAGACCATCTATAATGCTCTACGGTGGGTCTATCAAACCAGGAAGCACGACCTGTGGTGGACCTGATAATGCAGAGAAAATCGATCTGGTCTCTGCTTTCCAGTCTTACGGTCAATATATTTCACATCAAATCACCGAAGAACAAAGAGAAGATATTGTTGAACATGCCTGCCCAGGTCCAGGTTCTTGTGGTGGTATGTATACCGCCAATACCATGGCTTCTGCTGCTGAGGTGTTGGGTATGACTCTGCCAAACTCATCTTCATCCGTTGCTGTGTCTAAAGAGAAGCTAGAAGAATGTGATAATATTGGTGAGGCAATCAAGCACATTATTGAACTAGATGTCAGACCAAAAGATGTTATGACAAAAGAAGCATTTAAGAATGCGATCACTTATATCGTTGCAACTGGTGGTTCTACTAATGCTTGTCTACATATGATCGCGATCGCTCATTCTGCTGGAGTTAAATTGACCATCGATGAATTTCAAGCCATTTCAGATAAAACTCCGTTGTTAGGTGACTTCAAACCTTCTGGTAAGTATGTTATGGCTGAATTAGCTCAATACGGGGGTACTCAAGCTGTGATGAAATATTTGCTGAACGAAGGTTTTTTGAACCCAGACACAATTACTGTTACTGGTAAAACCTTGGGAGAAAATGTAGCTTTATCTAAGGGCTTACCTCCAGGCCAACCAATCATCAAACCTGTTTCCAATCCAATCAAACCAAGAGGACATCTGCAAATATTATACGGTACTTTGGCTCCAGGTGGTGCCGTTGGTAAAATCACCGGGAAGGAAGGTACTTATTTCAAAGGTAAAGCTAGAGTTTTTGAAGAAGAAAACGCGTTTATCCATGCTTTAGAAAATGGCGAGATCAAAAAAGGCGAAAAAACAGTTGTTATCATCAGATATGAAGGACCAAGAGGTGGACCAGGTATGCCAGAAATGTTGAAGCCTTCTTCAGCTTTAATGGGATATGGGTTGGGTAAGGATGTTGCATTGTTGACCGATGGAAGATTCTCTGGTGGATCACATGGATTTTTAATAGGCCATATTGTCCCTGAAGCTGCCCAAGGTGGCCCAATTGGGCTAGTGGAAGATGGCGATGAAATTGTCATCGATTCTGATAACAACAAAATTGATTTGAATGTTTCTCCAGAAATCCTAGCGGAGAGAAGAAAGTCATGGGTTGCACCTCCACCAAGATACACCAGGGGCACTCTATCCAAATATGCCAAACTGGTCTCTGATGCTTCCCGAGGTTGTGTTTTGGACGCTGATGACTAACCGGGACTCAGAACATAGAAACAGCACTCATCTTACGACACAAATGATCACTCAACGTTCAAATGCCCTCATATTTTCATTTGATTTTTTTCTTTCTTTTGACTTATTCGGTCTTGCTATTAATTAAATTTTTCTTGTATTATTGCTGTTTAAGTTAGGGGGTTCACGGTTACAGATATGTCCTTGAAAGGATATCTACATCATCATTATTTATTTTGCACTGTATATAACTAGATATTTTGTCTGTTATATTTATTCATTAGTCCAGCAACAGTATCATGAAGTTTACGTTGCTGGAGCAAATGCACGGGTTTCATCTCACAAAGTGAGAACTCTGGGAAATTCATGATGTAGAACATAGCAGAAGCTAGCCATTATTTGGTTGCCAATATTTGGTGAGGTAGCTTATGCACTATTTGCATTTCATAAGACTCGATATTCGTGCAGTATCAGCTATAGTGATTTGGAACAAATTACGTAATTCCTTTCAAAAGCGATGAGCTCAAATTTTTTTATATTCAAGTGAATAGGTAGTAATACGTACGTTATTCACATAATTATCATTATTCCTATGCGCTGAAGATGATTCAGCAGGAGGCCATATTCATCGGTGCCAATAGACAGGTCCATGTTGGAGATGTCCATCGTTCGAAGCATATAGTGGCATATGGTGCTGGAAGCACGATCGCTCTATGGGAAGTCACTTCGGAGGCTTCGAAAGGTGTGTACTCAACGTTGAAAGGACATACTGCTGAAGTCACTTGCGTGAGATTTATACCAGACTCGCAGTATCTGATAAGTGCTGCTGAAGATTCCACTGTTAGGATCTGGAAGTTCAAAAATGCCGAGTCTTTGTTTCTTGAACCAGTCGAGACATTATCATTTCATGTTGAATCTGTCATTGCAATAACCGTATATCAGAATATATTTGCTACTAGTGATTCCTCTGGAAATATTGCTATCTGGAAACTTACAGAAGGTAAATGTCAAAAGCTATACAATTTCAACTCACCACAAGGAGTTCTACCATTAACTCTCGCTTTGCAGAATATCGCTAAAAGGAAATACATTCTTGCGGTAGGCGGCAGCAGTTTTCACATATATGTGTATGCCTTCACTATTCATGAGAACAATATATCGGCGACATCTAAAGAAGTTGCTTCATTAAAGGGCCACGAGGATTGGGTGAAAGCCCTAGACTTCAAAAAACTAGCAGATGGCGATTATCTGTTGGCGAGTGGCTCTCAGGATAGATACATCAGGCTTTGGAGAATTCGCATTGACCATTTGATTGATAATTCTGATGAGGATGATACAAAACTAACGTTGCTTGGTAACAAGCAATATAAGTTCAACATCCAAGAGACTAAAGTTGCCATCAATTTCGAGGCATTAATTATGGGACATGATGATTGGATATCTTCATTAAAATGGCATGAGACCGAGCTGAAATTACTCGCTTCTACAGCAGATACTGCACTAATGATTTGGGAGCCTGACGACATTTCGGGGATCTGGATTTGTAGCACGAGACTAGGTGAGATTAGTTCAAAAGGGGCTAGTACTGCTACAGGGTCTGCCGGTGGATTTTGGGATGCGATATGGTTCACAGATCGAGATGAAGCTGAGCACATTTTAACGAATGGAAAAACCGGATCATGGAGACAATGGGTGCTATCAAACGGAGAAGAATGGACCCAAACATTAGCCGTGACAGGAGCTAACAAACCATGTACCGATGTTTCATGGTCAATCCACGGTGAGTACTTGTTATCGACGTCATTGGATCAAACCACAAGACTATTTTCACAATGGATGACAGAATATGATGGAAGAGAGCGTGCAGAGATCACATGGCAAGAGTTTGCAAGGCCTCAAATCCATGGATACGATATGATATGTATTTCAACATTATCAAATACCAGATTTATATCTGGGGGAGACGAGAAGATACTTAGATCATTCGAAGAGCCAAGAGGTGTTGGAAGAGTTCTGGAGAAGTTTTGTAGGATCATGCCTGACGCAGAAGTGATGCCAGACTCTGCTTCAGTTCCTGTTTTAGGCCTATCTAATAAAGCAACATCCAGTAATATTGAAATCGACAATCAATCAAAAGAGACAGCAGAGACGACCAATATCTCATATGATATTCTAAGCACCTTAACACAACCACCGTTTGAAGATCATCTACAGAGACATGCTCTGTGGCCAGAGATTGAGAAGCTCTATGGTCACGGCTACGAGATTGTTTCTGTTGACACTAGTCCAGACAAGAGTTTAGTAGCCAGCTCATGTAAGTCCAACACACTACAGCATGCTGTAGTTAGAATTTTTGATTCCAACTCCTGGCAAGAGCTGAAACCTAACTTGAAGCTACATAACCTGACAGTGACAAGAGTGAAGTTCTCGCCAGACAATCAGTATCTACTTACAGTATCCAGAGATAGACAGTTTGGAGTATGGAGAAGAGACTTCACAAACAATACATTCGAACTAGTCAACTCAACCGAGAAGGCGCACACAAGGATCATCTGGGACTGCTCCTGGTCACCCACGAGTCTAGGAAAGTACTTCGTCACAGGCTCGAGGGATAAGTCAGTGAAGATTTGGCATTTTGACGAACAAACCGGGAAAGTCTCCCTTACTGCATCCCAGAAGCTCACCAGTGCAGTCACTTCAGTGGATGTTTATAAGACACTTGTCAATGGCAAGTTGCTCATCTGTGCCGGGCTCGAGACGGGCTCGTTGGTCCTGCTGAGCTTCACGAACGAAGCTGGGCTAGCCACCGTGAGCACCCTCCCGGAGGACGATGTACCTGCTGGCAGAATTGCAAGGGTCAGCTGGTCCGCATTGGCAGGCGATAGATTGCTCCTGGCGGTAGCTTCGCACGATCACTCCGTCCGGGTCTACTCCGCCGGGAGAGAACTTGTATAGAAATCTCGCTTGATTTATTTCCAGGACGCGTAGCGAGTTGACGTCATAAATCCGATATGGATTTAGCAGATGCCTAAATATTTGCTGCCAATAAGTTGAATGCTAAAACAGTGTTCGAAGAAACACCTGTCAAGAAACGTAAGGCCTGCGAAAAAGTAGACAGCGAGAATGAGTGTACTCACAAGGATGGCTACAATGCTCCATCTTGCGACACACAAGTTGAGGCGCGCAAAATTCTTTATAATGCTTGCAGCGACGCTCGTGGTGATGCTCTATTATTCATTCTTCAACGAGAGTATAGCTCTCAACCAGCTGGCAACAGGTGAGCAGCAAGGTGTTTTCAAGCCTGAAGACAAGAATTCACTTGCTGTGGATGATTCTGGTAAGACTGCTGCACAGAAACAGTTGAAGGAAAATAGTTACCTGCCTCTTGTCGAAGAAGGTCCAGGGATGACGCAGGTGGGAATGCTTCTTCCTGATGAGTATCTATATCATCAGCGGGAGATGAATCTCGGCACATGGGATAGAAAGGAACTGTACCCAATTGGCAAGGAAAACTACCACAGAATGCCAAAACTCAACAAAAAAGAGAAGTTCCCAAAGATACAAGCAGACTCGTTTTCAGATGGTGGTAAGAGGGATGAAGCCAAGCTCAAGAAAATCAACGAAGTCTTTATGAACTCCTGGAAGATATATACAAAACATGGATATGGGCATGATGTGGTACAACCATTATCAGGTTTTGCTGGAGATCCTTTCAATGGGTGGGCTGCTACGCTGGTCGACTCCCTTGACACGCTTTACATGATGGGCGACATGGATGAATTCAAGAAAGCTGTCGATTTTGTCAAGACAATAAACTTCAAACAGTCTTACAGAGATGAGGTTCCACTTTTTGAGAACGTTATCAGAATTTTGGGTGGGCTAATAGCAGGCTATGACGTTTCAGGAGAAAAGGCTCTTCTGGATGCTGCCGTTGAATTTGGTGACTTCATTATGGGAGCGTTTGATACTACAAATAGAATGCCGCTACTATATTACCAGTGGAATAATGAGTTGAGAAACAGAATTTCTCCAAAGAACTCACGTCTTTCGGAAATTGGATCCCTATCGTTAGAGTTCAGTAGGTTGACTCAACTAACTAATGACAATAAGTACTTTGATGCAATCACAAGAATAACTCAATATTTTGAGAATTCATCTGGTAACTTCTTGATTGAAGGATTGTTCTCAAACGCATTAGACACTTCAGGTTGTAAGCTTCTGACTGAGCAAGATATAGCAAAAAGCCGCCACCTGAGCAACAATAATGTGATCAAAGCTGTATTCAAAAATAATCGTGTATTTTGCGAGATGGTACCAGAGTTCTTTTCAGCAGAGCTCATCCAGCCATATTCTCTTGGTGGAATTGGTGATTCCTTTTACGAGTATCTGCCTAAAATGTACCAGTTACTAAAAGGAGACGACAAGTATTCGTCAACATATAGAAACCTTTACATGAAAGCTCGGAGTGCCGTTAAAGACTTTATGTTATTCCATCCAAAAATTCCAAATGGGGAAAACGTCTTGTATGTCTCATCAATGAGAGCAAGAAAAAGTACTGATAAAGAGAACTTGATAGAGATTCAGAGGGATCTTGATATGCAACATTTGACATGTTTCACGGGTGGTATGTTTGCATTAGGTGCAAAACTTTTCGGGATTGAAGAAGATCTGGATATTGCAGGTAATATAACTTACGGTTGTGTTGATCTTTATGAGAAATTAGGAATTATGCCCGAAATTATCTATACTTCGAGAATGGCAGACCTAAATGACAAGTATAATGAAGCAGAGCGTTTAAAAGATCTTCTTGTGGTTGATGACCCTAGTAAGAAAACTTTTCAGGCACTACAGAATATGGATAAAACTGAGATTGAAATGATGAGATTAAAGCTATTGAAAGTTTTGGAAAAGGATAAAACTGCAAAAGCAGCAAAGGGGGAGGAGACAAAAGGAAAGCTAGCTACTGAAAAACCTGCTATTCAAAAAAGAGCGCCTGCTGTTAAGTTTGAGCTCACAATTACAGACGCGGGTACTCCTAGAAATCTTCCACCGGTTCAGCTTTTGGAGAAAGGTGGATATGTGTGGACGATTGACAATGTTCACAACCAGCCACTATATTTCCAGCATATGAGACCGGAGTATATTTTAAGACCTGAGGCTATCGAATCCGTCTTCTACATGTACAGAATCACTGGGGACGCTAAGTGGAGGGATTATGGCTGGATGATGTTCGAAAACATTTTGAAGAAGTGTAAAACTATTGATGGAATTGTGACTGCTATTAAAGATGTGACTTTGGAGGAGAGACTTCCAGGTAACTTCGCTGACTCTGTTGAATCATTTTGGTACAGTGAAACTCTGAAGTATTTCTATCTTTTATTTGACGACGCCGAATCTTACAGTTTCGACGATTACGTATACAATACGGAAGCACATCCTCTCAAATTAGTGCGCTCACCATAAATTTGAGTCAATGAGTGTTTAATGGATAATACTTACGATTTGTTATATTCTTAGTATGCTTTTAATATCGTACACAATTCATTTTGTATGATTATATCTAATGATCTGTAACTCTCCAAGTATTGAGTAATTGTAGATACTTATAGTCTTTTGTGTCCCCAGTCATACCATCATAGAATGGCGCAAAAAAGAAGTAAGAATACGTTAGAGCGCCTATCAGTACCCCATAAATTGGAAGCTTGATATATGAACGTGCTGACCCAACATATTTATCGACAAGGAATACGAACACAAACATGGCAAAAAATAATGCAGGAACGTAATGGTGAACGTAAGTAACTCTTCCCATAATCACAAATGGCAAAAAGTGCAAAGCCCAGCCTATAAGAGGATAGATACCTTTTATCGTGAAGTCTGTAAAATCTGTCACGTCCCAATTTAGAGTCTGACGCTGATATTTGATGAGATAAAATGCACTAAGACCAACAAGTACGAATAGAGAAAGAGTGGATAGCCAAGTGTTGAACAAGTTACCAATTAAAAAATATCTGATATTGTGTCTTCCCCAACCACACATTCTCAACCCGACGTGTAGAGTTGGCCATTCCCATGCTTCTGATGCCAGTGCATCAAACTTATCATAATCTGGAACTAATGCACTATTTGAAGACGCCATTGCAAAGTTTATCAATATGAAATCTTTCCAGAATCCAGATTTTGGTGGCGTATAATATTCGTCAGTTTCGAGTCTACTGTTCATATGATCTTCGACATTCCACCATGTTGCTTTATCTCTTTTGGACCACGAGTATTTACAAACAACCTCACTTTGCTTAAACCCCCATGCTGGATAAGACAGCCCGGTTGTTGCCAGATAACAACCAAGATCTGCATGCTTCAATCTGAATGAAGTTGATAATGGATGGAGCACAAGTTCATCTTCATCACGGTAGGTAGAATTTGGAGATTTTTGCTGGTCAACAATTTCGAAAATCCAGTCATCCTTTGTGTCGCCAACTATTTCAGACCCATAACCTGAAACTTCATAATTTCTCTTGGAGACATGAGCAGGGATTTCATGAGAATGTAAGTTAACACCTGTGATTTTATGCGAGAGTCTGATCATATCACCATCTTTAACATAATCAAAAGATTCTCGTCTCTCATCCAAAGTATAGTTTGAATGTCTTGAATATTTTAGGATCCAGTCATTATTCTCGTCCGAATGACCGTAACAGGTGATTTGCTGTTGGTTTGAGCCTTCAGGATATATCTGATGATGTGAGTGCAGCAAGTTTGGGCTTACACCTTGCGATCTTATTGTGACTTGAGAGCCGAAAATAACATTTCTTGGGCTCTTCTTGATGTTATTACCCTCTAAACCAGCCTGGAACAGAGTTGATGTTGATGAATCACCAGTGCCCGATTTGTAGAGTAACGCGAAATGAATTTTGAAAGAGATCAGGTAAACAATGAATGGAATGAAGATCAGTGTTACGACACGAATGGCCCAATGCTTTACGTACTTTTTCCAATTGATATTCTTATCAAACAGTTTCTCATATAGATCTTGAACAGTGTATAAGCCAAACACAGCAGTTATGAAAAGACCAACCCATTTCACAGAGCAGACAGCACCGATAGAAAGTCCACTTAAGATCATCCATTTGTACCAAACAGGTTGCAATTCTTTCCCTTGTTGTTTCAAAGAGTGAACTTTTATCATAGTAAAAAATGTTGTGGTAGTAAAGAATAAAAGCATTGAATCAAGAAGAATAAATTTTCCCAAAGCAATGTAAGAACTCTCAAAAGTCACCATCAACGAGATCAGGTATACAGACAACAAGTTGAATCCAATGCTTTTGGCTGTAAAATATGTCACAGGAACACAGAGTACGCTGAACAAGGCGTTCAGCTGTCTTATTCTCTTGAAGTTGACATTTTCAGGATACTGCGCACCAGAATCAAACCCAAAGTCACCATCAAATCCAGAAAGCCATTCAGTAAGACCTATGAGCATCTTACCTAACGGTGGGTGAACATCATGATAGAACTCATGTTTGATATAGTAAGAACCAAATTTTCCAAAATGAGCTTCATCCCAAACAACAGAATTGGAACGACCAATGAGTTTAAACCTTGTATAGCTAGCTACTAGTAGCAGGATTATTGGTCCTAGGAGTACTTCGAGTTTGTGGAATAATGTAATCAACTTGTCACATTTTTTAGACGAAGGCACTTCATCTTTCACCTCTTCCTTCGTGCCAGATATGAGCTCGCTCTCGCTGGACCAAGATGCCTCCGGAGTAGTGAGTCTCTTCTTGGCTTCAGACTCATGCCCTGCAAATCCAGTCACGTTGGAAGACATCTAGTCACTAGCAACACTGGTATGTGCCTAGTACGAACTGTTTTCCAAGCTGCACAACTGTGTTGTGTTTTATTGACGTGTCTACATGCAATATTGGCGTTACCCTATGAGCTACTTATAATACCGATATACCTGTATACCAAGTATAAACCACAATGCTAACGATCCATTAATGCTGAAAGCGCTATTCTCATGCTGGTGGAAGAGTCATCAGAGCTGTAGAGCATCCACGAACTGATATCCCAGATCTCCATAGTAGTTTTGAGACTCACATAATGCTCCAACAGAAAGCCTTCCAGCTGGGAATTCGAGCTCTTTTGCAATATCCTCCAATTTCTTGTTGGTCAGATTTTTGCCATGATACTCGACAATGATCAGGAACGCTTTGAAATTTCCATGGAGGAAGATATTAACCGTCCTTAGAATGAGGTTCCTGTTTTCAAGTTTGAAACTGTAGCCTCCCTCCCCTTTAAGGGTCTGTCGGAGCAGCCAAAGACTCTGTAGTTTAGTCTGTATCAGGTGGTCGAAATTGTCAGATGAACCGTTAGACGAACCGCTTTCTATCAGTTCCTTTTGCGTCTCTGTAGTGGTCACAATGACCGTTTTATCAACCAGAGTGATCTGTTTTGCAGGCTCATGTCCTAGAACAATGTTATACAAAAACTTTGATTTATCAGACGAGAGCGTTTGCGTATTGCTCTTGAACAGTTTGAGTTCGCATCCCCATTTTCCCAGGAGCGTGGGTACATATGCTGATAGCTTGTCATGAAACGCAGTCATATTGTTTGGAGTGGCATTATGAACAACGTACACTCTAAAAAAAAATCAATCGGTTAGCTATTCCACAGAACGGTTAGGATGATATTGAATAGAAAGTGCTGATGCAATTATTCTTACCCTGTTACAGTCATTGCCTCGTATTCGTGAACCGTTGCACGCCGTTCTTAGAAGAGCCTGAGAATATTAGTTAATCGGTATTTTTGTTGGCCGCCACCATATCTCCTCTTCAGGGCTCAATATCAATACTGGGTTATTGCAGCTATTATTATCTTGGTTGAAAGAAAAATATCAGCACACTTGATTCAGTTAGGAGCATGGATCGAATAATTACAGGATACATTGTCGTAGAGAACCAATGGACTCAAAGATTTTTGCGCATCAAATATAAGGATCTATTTAACTACTCTCAACGTCATCAGCAAAACGCAGTTTCTTCAAGGCAGGCTCGCTATCGCTCTTTCCGCTTTCCTTGATAAGATTCACATCATTCTCACCGGTTTCTTCCTCTTGATTCTCTCTCTCTGAATGCTCCTCAGAATCAGAACCCGAGTCAGAATCCTCGTAAGTTGGTAATAGGTTTTCCTCTTCCTCTGCTCGCTTTTGGTCGTCAATTAAGTTTTGGAGCTCTTGTCTCTGGGTTTCCTCAATTTCTTTTTGCTTTGTGGCAGCCTCAATTTTCTTCAACTCTGTATTCTTCGCTCTTTGATCTATAGCGTCAAGTTCCTTGCTGACCGTTTTTTTCAATTCTTCTAACTGTAACAGATTTGCATCCAGTGTATTTATCAAAGTAATCAACCGCGTCTTGTCATCATCGTGGAATATTCCTTTCGCAGCTAGTAACAACTCGTGGTAGTAAGCGTGAAACTTCTGAGAGCTTTTCCCTATCAATCTTATTTTCTGATCCAAATCTTGAACCGTGCTATTATTGGAGGAGTCACTTCTCTTCACACCTGAGGACGCGTCGTTCCCATCAATGATACTTTCCAGCCGGATCGGTTTAGGAAAGATTTTGCGCTGTCCCCATATATTGACGGTCTTGACAATCTTCTTTTTAATAGGATCAGTGACCTGCTTATACGCTTCGCTGAGAGCATTCGGTAACACTTTCTGGAATGCTTCTATGAACTCTACCCTCTTCCTTGCTCTAGATTGCTGCACCACTTCATTGGCAAGATATATGAGAGACAGTTTCTTATTCACGCTCGTAGTGATCTTGAGATACCTATCCCATTCAGCAGCTGCCCGGTCTGCATACCTGTAGTGGAACAGAACCCATTGCGACGTCGTTACAATAGAGTCCTGCGTGTCTTCGAGAGCATCCAGCTTGTTCTTCAGAATCTCTTCGGAGAAAGACATCGTTCAGGTGCTCGTTTCACCAGCCCAGATATCTTCTAGCCCACTGAAAGCACAAGCTCATCTACCATTCGTTAGCCACTTACTATGCTATTCAGCAGCTTCTCTAATACTATTAAAGCCGGGTATCTATTATTCAGATTATATAATCATATATTTAGTCCTTTTTCTGAAAGTACACCGGGTAACTCTGGATCTCCTTCAAGGTTTGAACAACGGGATACCAACAAAAAAAATCGAGCAACCAGAAAGAGGAGCGGGTACGGTGCGTTGGTAGAAACGCATATACTTCTTAGCTAGGCCTTTGCACTTAAAACACAGGGGAGCATAATTCATTGCAGAGCAATTTTGATTTCTACACAGGACCGGGAAAGCAGTGTTCGTACAGGTAATTGTCCGCTGCGCATAGTTCAACAGAGAACCACCCCTTTATAAATTGAGCCCTCTGGTGAACAAATATAGAAGGCTATACATTTAAGACAAAAAATGTCTGAGAAATTCCCACCTATCAACGGTGTAGAGAGTGATATTGTACAAGAGGACGATGTTGGCTCTGATTTCCTGTCTAGAGAGAAGGAAGCGTTAGGCGAGGATGCCGCGCAATTCAAGACCGATCAAGACGATGAATACTTGAAGCAAGACAAAGACGAGGAAGTTGAGAAGTTCAATGAGCAGTTCCCCTCACTGGAGAAAGAGGAGCCTGTTAGCGCGGAATCGCAGTTCCAAGGAGCCGATGAGTACTATGAAGAAGCAAAGTTCAATCCTCCAAAAACAGAATCTGATGCTGTCAAAGAATGGAGAGAACGTTTCAGACTGGAGATTTCGAAGAGAGACGAGGCAGATGCTAAGAAGTCTGAGGAGACCAAAACAGCTGCAGCCAAGCAATTGGATGATTTTTACGAGGAGTACAACAACAAGAAGGACGAAGCTGTTGAAAAGGCAAAAAAGTCGCAAGAAGACTTTCTGTCCAAGAGAGACGAGTTCTATTCGAAGGGCAATGTATGGAGTAGATCCTTGGAACTGGTTAAAGACTCAAAAGCCAACCCAAGATTTAAAGAACTTTTAGAAGTCAAAAGTAAAGCCATAAATAATTAGAATGCTGAAGGAACATACTCTCTCCTATGCAAGCTTTCTGTATAACCGTTTAATAGAGGCACAGCACTTAATGATCAATCTATTCTTGCTATTGTATGCTCACTAGTCTTAGTGGCTCTTGTAATCAGAATCGCATTGTTAAAACCCCCAATCACTAGACGATATCTACAAAGTACAGAAAAAACAAACAGTACGGTTGATATCAACACTGTGTTAGCCATCTACATAAACTCATTGATGATATATATATGTATATTATTTCTTGCCGTTTCATGAGATGTTTTCACGCAAGAGCAACAACACACTTCAGAAATCATGATAAGCAATGTAATGAGATATTTCTGTTAACATCACGACATCACTCTGATCATATCAATTATTTATAAAAAGAACCTTTTTTTGCCCATATTTAATCCGTATAACCAGCCTATTGATAAAAAAAAAACCTGTATAAAAACCCCAACCTTATAATTAAATTATTCCAATATTTTAATCATTTGTGATCTAAACCTCATGAAGTTTGAAATATATATATATATATCTGAATAGCAGTCCAATATCATCCCATGCCTTAGATCTTTCTGTAAGTCACTCATGAGGTATTAGCCATCTCGTTCGACCAAAATTCAAACAGTATTGTGTTTCTCAAGCTAAACCAACTGGTAAACCAAGTTTCCAAGATTTAATAAATAGTATAACCAATGAGAAATACACGGAAAAAATATAATAATCCGTTTGGCTCAATGATTTTCAAGTTTCTTCTTTAGTAAACCCAATCTTGCCGTGATACTCTCAATATATTTTTCAACCATTTCGCGATCCCCTTCTTCCAATCTTTCAGATTCATTGTCTTGGTCTAATAGAGCTTCTAGCATCCAGATTGAAGTGGAGTAGGCCAATTCACAGCCAAGCAGATCATTACCACTCATCTCGGACTTCGCAGTATTTTTCGCAATCTCCAAAGCGCGATCATATATCAGCCTCTCAGCGTAAACTTTCTCTTCAGAATTATTAACAAAATAATCTGAATCGCTTGCAAGAAGCTTCTTCTTGGAATCTTCCAATTTCAATCTCACAAACTCTGCCTTTTCTAGAACTTCATTGAAGCGATCTCTGATCCATTGGACAATCTCATTCAACCTTGGAGAAGGTTTGTTACTGTTATTATGCCACCAGATACTTGCAACATTAATGGCTTTAGCTAACAAAGACAAAGTCTTGACGTATAACAAACATGCTTCATCTGCTAAAGTCTTCACTAGTTCCGGTGGTAAATTGTTATAGTCTTTCTCAATTCCACCAGAATGGTCATCTTCATCACTTTCAATAGCATACGAGTTTGCATATGGGGGAGAGGGGATCAACTGACCGAACTTAACCTCAGCAAATAAATTAATGACATGCGCCTTTGTAGCCAATGTTTCCAACTGCAATGTTATATTAGAATCAAAATCATTGCTTGATCTGTAGGTATTATAATTTATGATTTGATTCGTAGAGTTCAATATTATATTATTCGTGAATGAATTGTTTGAACTGTTAATAGTAGATAAGTTTCCAGCATTGCTGCTGATCTGTCCTGATGTAGCACTTCCAAACAATCTGGTGGAAGCCAACCCTAGTGCTTTTGATAGTGCATTTGTTGGCGAGATGGAGATAGAGACACGTCTCTCAAATGAAGCACGTCTACCAGAAGAACCTCCAGAAGATGTTCTTGAGGAACGACGGCGTCCCTGTGTGACATTATAGTTGGAAGGAGAAGCAATAGCCCCTGCACCAGTGCCGGCGTTTGCTAATTCATCAGCCAATGCATTAACTTCAACAGTGGTTTTTTCAACCACAACATACTCTTTTTCAACAACTGAGTCTGAAGCACTCTTATTCAGAAACTTGTAATTTGTTTTTTGTTGTTTTGAGGCTTGGCTTGTAGTAGCATGAGTAACAGTGGGTTTAGCCGCAGGAACGATTAGTTGGCGCTGGGTTTTCACCGAAATGGGCCGGATATCGCGTTGTGTTATTTGCTTGATCGACTGTGTAGGCATTTCGTCACTTGCAACCTTTTTGGAGTTAAAGTCGTGATTCAAAGTGACGGTTTTTGAGCCACCATTTCCTTCTTGTTCTTGCTTATTATTTTTATTCTCGAATGAGCCATTAGTGTCTTTCATATACTCCGAAATGAACAAATTTTCATTGACTTGAGATGGTTCCAAAACAATGTCATTGTTCACGCTAACTAGCATGGAGTTTATGTCAAAATGTAGCAGTTCATCGTTGAAAAATTCGTTGAATCCCATTCTTTCCGTTGGTTCAAATCTCATCAAAGAGCAAATCAATCTTTTTATTCTAGCATCTACATGATGAGCTGATGAAGGGAAATGGATGTTATCCTTTGCCTTTTTGATCTTGTTGAACAATTCCAAGTGATTTTCGGCTCTAAATGGAGGCCTTCCAACAGCCATTTCATAAAGCACTGCCCCAACAGACCAAAGGTCGGCTTTGGCATTGTATTTCTGATAGTTCAAAATTTCAGGGGCCATGTATAAAGGGGAGCCACATAGAGTTTCAGCTAAACTTGTGTTTGGTAGGAATCTTGCAAATCCAAAGTCTGCAATTTTCAAAATTGGTAAATCAGGTAAACCAACATATCCTTCCGATTCGAATCTCTCAGGATCGAAAATTGGAGGTGACAATAGTAAGTTCTGAGGTTTTATATCTCTGTGAACCAAGTTCTTAGTTCTCAAAAAGTTCAACGACGAAGCCAACTGTTTCAAATAGTTGACAACTAAAACCTCATTCAAGGCATGTGTGTTTTCCGTTGGAGATGGAAATTTGTTGAATAACGTCTTGATCAATGGGTGCTTCAAAACTAGTTTTTCTTTATTTCTCATAAAATATGATAGATCACCAAGCGAGCAATATTCCATTATCAAATGGAAATGGGTAGAAGTCTGAACGCAGTCCAGTAACTCAACGATGTGAGGATGTTTCAAGTCCTTCAAAATTGCGATCTCAATCTCCAAATTTTCCAATAGTTTTTTGTTCTTAAGCTTTGATCTTGTGACTGATTTCACAGCGACTGGGTTGTGTGTTTTCTAGAAAGATTAGAGTTAGATGTTTTGTAGTAAACTTACCATTGATTTTAAAACTTACCAAATTGACGCCTTTGAAAACTCTAGCAAAGCTACCTTTCCCAATCTCTGCCCCAATCTTATAATCTCCAATTATATTCGTATCAGTACCCGTAGCGGGATATGTCGTTGTTGGTGCCATAATGGATCAAAAGACTTGTTCTTTATGATGATTTATTTCAAGCGCGATAGGTGATAGATTATTTCAAAGTGTCGTGACTGGAGCTGATAGTAATGCTTAGTAGAAGGCAGTAGAAGGCAGATGTGCCGCTCTGGAATATATCACCTGCTGGATTTACAGCTGCAAATTGTCCTAGACCACTTGTTAACCTCCTACTGGCTGATATTTGATGTTTGGTGAAGGCGCGTTAAGCAAAGAATGCGTGTAATAGTTGCGATTTCCTAGTAAATTGATAAGGGTTTTGTGGGATTTGATGACAAGCGCAATACGGGTGGCGAGAGGGGTGACGAAAAACCAAACCCCCGCGGTGTGTATGACAAATGTTCTCAGTTCAGCTTCTTCGCAACCAGAGATGGCACAGCTGGAGAGTGGGTTGATCTTTACAGAGCAAGGGTGGATGACTAGTTAAGAGTAGGAAGATAAACCAAGAAATTGTTTATAGCAGCTATGAAATAAAAATAACCTTCGCGATTAGGAATTAGGCCGCCAAGGCGTGTGACACTCAATCGAGTAGGACTTGCTGGAGGGTCTTGGAGGGTCTGAAAAATAATGAACTAACGGATGGGCTCAATGCAAAATCTGTTGTTGAAGCTGGTTTTGGAAAGTCCAGTACGCGCTTATATGAATACATGAGCGTAAGCACTCTGCTATATATCTTCCCGCGCCCCCCCCCCTTTTTTTTTGTTCTGTGTTCGTGGCCCAGTTGTAAAGGTGTGCTGTGTGCTGTGTTCTTTTGCACTGATTTCGCGTTACATTGCCTCCCCCATCACAGCTCTAGCGTTCTCCTCAACTAGGAAATAGATCATCACAAGAAAGACCAAAATGACGAATCTGGGACGATCAAATAGGAACTTATTTTCAAAATGACATTGAAAATGACACAAAAATTACTATAATCTTGGGACTAGGGTCTACAAAGAGCGGGAGGGGTCTGGTGATCCTCATTTCCATCTAGCGATTGGATGGCCAAAAGGTGGGTGACCTCTAAGTGACTCACAGTCACTTCATGAAAGGGAAACTCTACTGGACTTCTATTGGACTTATTGGCTGACTTATTGGCTGGCGCTATCACTGTAGCGAAGAAAGAAGTGCAGTACGCTGGAAAAAAGAGAGCCCCTCAATAGAGCAGCGCATATGCTTTAGTATTAGTGAGCCGTCTTTTCGTTTTCCTCTCTTTTCTTCGCTGGTGCCTGGTGCAGCAGAGGATTAGTATCAGAATATATATATATATATATATATATATATGTGTATATGCGTCGTATACATATTAATGCGATAGAGTATGTTTGGAACATTGCTAAGCGTTGGAATCCATAAGGTTAATACATATCAGGTCGTTGCTATATTTTCTATACGAGACGGTATTGTTCTAAGTTAGATTATACGAAGACAGTCGTCACCCAAGGTTTTCATCAAAGAGGAAGAGCTGAAGGTTACGAGCTTTTGCGAAAGTATGCTTTAATGAGAATAAAGTCCAGTACATGCCTTCGGATTTAAACATCGATGAAGTAATTCCAGGAACGCAAGACGGCAGCAATGTTTGGTTGTAGCCTGTGTCTGGTGGCTGTTCACCACTTCAGGTACTATTTCCGCAATTGGTGGCATATATTGTTATCTCCAAAACCTTTCAAAAGCGAGGAAAAGCGAGGGTGATGAGATTAAGAGGCATGTAATAGAAGTGATCTATCAGAATTGAGGCCACCCAAGTCCGACTTCTGATTTAAAGTTGCAGAATCTGGCCGCTAATTTCAACTTTGCAGATCTTTCTGGCCAATGGCATACTTTGATCTAGCTCTTCGAAAGACAGGATCAGTGCGGCACGGACGGTTTTGTATCAAACTGGAGACCCAATCATAGTAAACTACTTGATTTAGTTTGTCATAATCTAGTGTTCTTTAACCCGCCGTTGTTAGTTGTATCGATAACACTCGGAGTGGATATCATTAACTGGTGACATTCAGGATTACTGCTGGAGAGATAATGGGGTTCTCCGATTGACGATAATTGCATTACATATATATAAGAATTTGTCTGTTTCAAAGTCAAAGATAGTAGGGGCTTTGCTAATTCTGGTTTGTGCTTGAAATGGAGGCAAAAAAAGCAAATCATAGTTTAGACTATGGTACTGATATTGCCAATGAGAAAGCTGAAGCCCTAAACACAAAAGATCATGCTGCTACATGCTATTCTGATGGGGAGGTTTTATCAACATTCATTTCACCATTGAGTGGTCGAGAGATCAAAATAATAGCAAACGATGTTGATGAGGCCATGAAACTCGCCGATGAGCTAAATCAGGAGCATGTTGTTTACGATCCCGTCAAGGATAAGAAACTTTTGCGCAAAATAGATTTTGCATTGCTGCCTCTAGTGTGTTTCTTGTATGCTTGTCAGTTTATGGATAAAACCACAAGTTCTAATGCAGCTATCATGGGCTTGAAAACAGATCTGAAGATGCATGGTGATCAGTATTCGTGGTGTGGCACAGCTTTCTATTTGGGCTATCTAATATTCGAGTTCCCAGCAAATGCCCTTCTGCAGAGATTCCCATTGGCCAAGACCACTGCGGTCTTCATTTTCCTTTGGGGAGCAATTCTTTGTATACATGCAGCTCCGAAAAACTATGCTGGATTTATAGCGTTGAGAACCATTTTAGGAGTTTTGGAGTCATCGATTTCACCTGCAATGGTTATACTGACCGGACAGTGGTACAGAAAAGAAGAGCAATTCTTGAGAACAGCCCTTTGGTTCTCTTGTAATGGATTTGGTTCAATCATAGGTGCTTCGATTGCTTATGGTTGTGACATCCATGGAGCCAATTATAATATTGAGCCCTGGAGGGTTCTCTTCATAGTTACTGGGTTGATGACTATTTTTATCGCCATAGTATTTGTCTTCCACATTCCAGATAACCCTTCTAAAGCATGGTTTTTGACAAAGGAGGAGAAACTGATGGTTATTGCAAGAATTAAAAACAACAAACAAGGATTTGGAAATAAGCACTTCAAAATATATCAGTTCAAAGAAGCATTGCTAGATCCATTGACGTGGTTATATTTTTTTTTTGCAATAGCCTCCAATATTCCTAACGGTAGTTTGACATCATTTTCAGCCATCTTGCTAAATGACGATTTCAACTATTCGTCCAAGCAGGCCTTGTTAGAAAATATGTGGACTGGGTTTGTCGAAGTGGTTGGTTGTATTTTATTGGCAAGTTTAACGAAATGGATTCCACATAGAATGTTCATCTCTTTGGTCGCCATGATCATCGCTTTTTTTTCGAGTTGTATGCTAGCATTTGCAGATCAAAATAAGGTTGCAAGATTAACAGGCTATTTCTTGCAATTCGTCTATCCAACAACAACAATTTGTGCGCTGTCGTGCTTTCAATCCAACACTGCTGGACACACTAAAAAGATAACAGTCACAGCGTTATTTTTCATCGGTTATTGTGTTGGAAATATTGTCGGTCCTCAAACGTTCATTTCTGAGCAGGCACCAGGGTACGTTGGAGGTAAAATATCAATTGTTGTTTGCAATGCTGCTACTCTTTTCTTCATTATTGCAATTTATGCCTGGTACTACTACATGAATAAGAAGAAGGATACCAAAGCTAAAGAGATGGATTTGTCCAAATTCGACGCTATTGAAAATTCTGAATTTGCTGACTTGACTGACAAGGAGAATCCAAATTTCAGATACTGTCTATGAGATGAATTTGATGATCATTCTTAGCCTTTCCCGATAATAATCGTAAATTTTTGGTAGCTAAAAACAAAACAAAACAAAACAAAAAAAAACATGCATGAAATCTAAAGCATCAAAGTTCAACAACTCTGCATTAAAATGTTTTCGAAAACTGTGTTCACATCAGGATAATCGTCTAACTCCTCCGGGATAGCGAACTCTGCCGTAAAAAACTCTCTCTCGATCCCGTAATTTGATTTGAAGTGCTGGATCAGGCTTTCCAAATTATCGGCGTAGGTCTCACCTATGGCTATCTCCTCCTGCAGCTGCTTCTTTATGGATATCGCCTTCTCTCTCGAAAATCCCATAGAGTCCAGTTTTACCATAAGTTGCTTGTTCTCGCCCTTGAGGCTTTCAACTTTCTTCCTCAGCTCCTCAGCTCCCTCCATGGATCTCTTCAGCTTTTCATCCCTCAATTGTATTTCCAAGCCATCCTGTTTCTCCTTCAGTACGTCGAGTTTTTCCATCTTCGCCTGCAATGCCGCCCTGGATTTCTTCACCTTGTCAAACTCAAAGCACCAGTATACCGTTGAGACACTGCATTTCTCAGCGTTAACGAGCCCATCGTCTATAAGCTCCTGGAGCACATCTTTGATCTGCATCGCATGTATTCCCGTCTGTTTCGACCCCTGGGTTTCGATCTCTTTGATGCTGTAGAATGCGTGCTGACTCGTGAAGAAAGTGAGAAGCTTAGCGCGCTTCTCCTCAATGCTGACGCCTCTCTTTGCGCCCTTCGGTTTTGGCGGCTGGTGATCTGTGTGTTAGTATTGGCCTGGCAGCACTTGACATCATCATAGAGGCACTGGTATCTCGTCACGGACCATTTCTTCGCTCTTCTACCTTCAAAAGCTTCTATATGGCAGTTCTTCCTTCTTCTTCGTCTTCTTCTTCTTCATCACTTTCTCTTTCTGGAAAGAATGCTTTTTTATCGGAAAGACCAATATTTCTAGTTTGATTCGGCCACACTAATTTTCCAGCTGGTTCTTGAATTTCCAGCTAACAAATTAACTCAGAGAAAGCAGCCCTCGACGATGAACTAAAGTGACACACCACTAGGACCACCGACGGAGTAACATGTCGTACAGAGGTAGCAAGAGAACACAGAAGAGAATCGAGCATGAGCTCAAGGACCTTCTTAATGACAGGTCTAATGCCAATAAATGTGGCGAGTGCTCTGCTGAGTACCCGAGTATGTATTTAGAGTGTCCCTTTTGATTCGAGTTCTCATTAACCTCATCATAGCATGGGCAAGTGTCAACGTAAGTCCACACATTGTGTCATTCAACCATTAAATGGGGATTAAAGACCACTTTCTAACTCATAGAAATTCAGCTGGGTATATTCCTCTGTGGTAGATGTGCGTCGTTGCATAGAAAACTGGGTTCCGATATATCAATCGTAAAGAGCTTGACACTTGACAAATGGGATGATGATGACTTGGAGGTGAGTTTCCTGGACAATCAGTATTCTGATAAAAACGCACTGTATTGACCATTTCTTCTAGAACCTGTCAGCCATAGGCAACAAAAAGTCCAAGCAAATTTGGAATCCTAAAAAATCACCATTTCCTTATGATGACGACGACAAGGAGTATGTTAATTCGAGACATCAAGTTCTGGGTTCGATCAACAACTAACGGCCTCTCTAGCGAAATCTATAAATTTCTGCGAAACAAATACATCAAGGGAAAGTACCGCTATGATCCTATCGATGAAGCCGATTACAATTTGGGTGGCTCTCGTCGTTCAGGTAGTTCAAGATCGAGATCAAGATCGGCATCAAGATCACAGCCACAATCAAGAGCACTTCCAAGATTGGCACACAGAGATACACCTGAGTACGATCGTATGAAGTATCGTAAATTAGAAAGACAATTGCATCAATACGGTTATACCAACACTGATGACAACTATGAGAGTCTGATGCTTGCAGGTGGTAATATCAATTTAGCCATTGACATATTGACCAACGACACTGACGACAATAACAAGCCTGCTCTTCCTGCAAGACCAGGCTCTTCAAATCCAGTCTCTGCTGGTTCCTCCAGTGGTATTTCCCAGCCAGTTGTTGGTGCCTCTGATTGGTGGAGTCAGGGCGGAGCTTCCCAACAAGCCCAACCAGCCCTTTTCGATGGAACCTCTACAGCTGGGACACCTTCTACTACAGCTGATGGGCTGATTGCTCCTCCACAACAGTACCTAGATCCTGCTACTGGAATTATATATGTTGACCCTATCCAACAACAGCAATATCTTCAACAACAGCAGTTACAACAGCAACAGCAGCAAGCAAATGGAACATTATATCAACAGCAGCCAATGCAAACCGGTTTGCTGAACTACCAGCAACCACAGCAAACTGGTATTGATAAAAACCAACTCTTATCGCTCTATAACAATCCTGGACAGCAATTACAACAACAGCAGCAGCTACAACAACAACAGCTACAACAACAGCAGCTACAACAACAGCAGCTACAACAACAGCAATTACAACAACAGCAATTACAACGACAGCAAACTCAATCCGTTTTTGCTCAACAAACAGCTCAGCAGCCTGGGGCAAATGGCTTTGCCGCGGGTTATAATCCTTTCTAATACGATAGTGTCACTTTGTCCCAATGAATTCAGTACGATGTTTTATTAATCAATGGCTACTCCCAGTATTACTTTGTTTCAGTTGTTACATCACAAACTCATGATCGTGAAAATTAAAATATTTACCTGAAATTTTCATAAAATTCTTCCTCTTTGAATCTCTTCTCCACTAACTTTAAAACTTTTTCGTTATACACATCAGTCAATTCTTCGCCTCCAATAAGAACTCGCTCTTCATGTCTCTTCTGTTCCTCTTTAGTTAATACAACAACATTACTCAGGCTGATTTCTTTCTTTGGATCCCACTGAGATAATGTCAACTTAGTAGAATAGTTTGATACTGGTGACTTCCCTCTAAATACTTCCTCGACTATGTAAGGAACGTCCTTCAATGAAATTGGAACCCTTTGATCTTTCTTACCGATCCTGGATTGTTGGCTAGCTAAGGTTTGAAAAATACCATCATAGATCTTGATCCTGTTCTTACCTTCGATAGGTTCGATAGGATATCCAGAAACTGACGTTAAGATGTAGGTAGCAATTGCGAGACCAAACATGGCAGGCATCGTACCTAAAACTGGTAATATTCTGACTCTGAAGTCTTGTAATGCACTTAGCTCATTAACTTTCCCCTTCTGAAACTCTTCTTCAGGTAATGGCAATAACTGAGCTTTGTTAGGGTCAGGCTTTTCAGCTGAAAAGACAACCGGAATGTCTGAAGTGATATCCAACTTTTTTAGTCTTCTTCTAACAGCTCTTGCCAGCGAATCTTCCTCGGTGTTAGATATATCGCCTATATTAATTCTGGATGGATCACTTTTACATGCCGCTCCCATTGAGCTGACAACTTTCAAGTTATGCTTATAACAGAATGAGAGTAGATCAACTTTTGAGTCTATATTATCGATGCAGTCGACAACAAAGGTAGGATTTCCTTCAAGCAAAAACTCTTCAGCTTTAGGAAGAAGCCATACCTGATTAACCGTTTCAATCGTAGCCCATGGTGCAATCTTCGAGAGGTATTTCTTCAGGCACTCGACTTTAGGGGTACCTACATCATCTAGAGTCGCCACAGCGTGCCTGTTCAATGATGACAGTGAAACCTGATCGAAGTCTATGATCCTAATCTTGGACACACCAGAACGTATTAGCATAGTAACTACCCAAGATCCCACACCACCAGCACCAACCACAACAACAAATTGATCTCTCACCTGTCGCATCCCTTCCTCACCTAAAAATGCGTAATTTCTCGCAAGTTGTTCCCTGATCAGCTCTTCATCGTATTTCACATTTTGCTTTTTAGCTAGTTTCTTAACATTGTCAGTTCTCATTGGACTTGGAGAACTGACATATCTGCGATAAACCTCTAAAATACCTGTAGTGAGGAGAGCAGTAGTGATTGCTGTAAATACAATGACTTGATCTTTCGACGTCATCTCAAACTTTGCACATCTTTGAAGAACTCAAACTATAACAGTCAGATTTGAAAAAAAATTTTGATTATATGTCTGTGTCTCGTAACACCCAACTCATCTTGCGGGTAATTTAGCTATTGATTTCTTCGAGAGTTGAGTTTGAGCATGAAAGATAAAAATAATGTCTGGCTTTGATTAGTTTTCCAGAAAGGGTTGGTATTTTATGGTATGGTGAGGCTATTAGTGCGAACTTCAAATGCATTTTGTCACCGTCTTTTCTTACAACGTGCTTTTTCAAGTACAAGAGTTGTTGTAGAAAAAAAAAGCATTCAGGAACGAATCTCTGATATACCCATTGAAAGATTTAGAAATTTCTCCATCGTCGCACATGTTGACCATGGGAAATCCACTCTGAGTGACAGATTGCTAGAACTCACTGGTGTGGTTAAGCCTGGTCAAAAGCAAGTGCTGGATACATTAGACGTCGAGAGGGAAAGAGGAATAACTGTTAAAGCGCAGACATGCTCAATGCTATATAACTATAAAGGTGAGGATTATTTGCTGCATCTTGTTGATACACCCGGCCATGTTGACTTTAGAGCCGAAGTTTCAAGAAGCTATGCTTCATGTGGTGGAGCCTTGTTACTCGTGGATGCATCACAAGGAGTTCAAGCGCAAACCGTCGCGAATTTCTACTTAGCTTACAGCATGAACTTGAAGCTAATTCCTGTCATAAACAAAATCGACCTAGATAATGCAGACATACCTAGTGCTATAGATCAAATAGAAACAACTTTTGAACTTCCAGTTGAAGACATCATTCAGGTCTCTGCTAAGACGGGGTTGAACGTTGAGAAATTATTACCCGCTATTATCGAGAGGATACCTCACCCAACCGGTGAACTGGAAAACCCGTTTAGAGGACTTCTAGTGGATTCATGGTATGATTCGTATTTAGGGGTTGTAATGCTGGTGTATATTGCTGATGGGACCGTTAAGAAAGGCTGTAAAATTTTCTCGCCTCACACTCAAAGAAGATATGAAGTCAAAGAGATAGGTATTATGTATCCTAATAGAGAGCCAACAGATTTATTGAGGGCAGGGCAGGTTGGATATATAATACCCGGCATGAAAGATTCATCAGAAGCCATCATTGGTGACACGTTCATGAATGTTAATCAACCTGTTGAACCTTTGCCCGGCTTTGAGGAGCCCAAGCCCATGGTATTTGTGGGAGCTTTTCCTGCTGATTTCACTGAATTTGAGGATCTTGATGATCATATGAGTCATTTAGTGCTGAACGATCGTTCCGTCACATTACAAAGAGAAACATCGAACGCCTTAGGGCAAGGCTGGAGACTAGGATTTTTGGGTTCTTTACATGCATCGGTGTTCAAAGAGAGATTGGAGAAGGAATATGGTGCATCGTTGATCTTAACCAGTCCGACGGTACCGTTCAAAGTTACTATGAAGAATGGCAAAGAAAAGATTATAAGTAATCCAGACGATTTTCCTGATATTTCACAAAGGTCGCAGATCACATCTATAGAAGAGCCATTCGTTGAAGCAATTATGACACTACCGCAAGAATACATGGGCGCTGTTATTAGGCTTTGTGACAACAACAGAGGTATACAGAAAGAGATCAACTACCTGAACACAGGCCAAGCGTTGTTAAAATACGATATTCCTTTAGCACGTTTAGTGGACGATTTTTTCGGAAAACTCAAGTCTACTACGAAGGGCTATGCTTCGCTGGATTACGAAGATTCTGGTTACAAAAAGTCGAATGTTGTTAAACTCGAGCTGTTAATCAATGGGAAGGGTGTTGATGCCCTTGCAAATGTTATGCACGAATCCGAAGTTCCACACATTGCGAAAGAGTGGGTCAAGAAATTTAAAGAGCATATAAAAAACCAGCTTTTCGAAGTTGTGATTCAAGCAAGAGCAAATGGTAAGATTTATGCTAGAGAGACCATCAAGGCCAAGAGAAAGGACGTTTTACAGAAGCTTCATGCCTCTGATATATCAAGAAGAAAGAAGCTGCTATCTAACCAGAAGGATGCGAAGAAGAGAATGAAAAGCGTGGGTAACGTTACGGTCAATCAAGAAGCATACCAGGCCTTTTTGCGCCGTGGATAGAGCACTGTACATAGGAACATTGGCTCATGCATATAATATAAGCATTACATATGGCATTCGAGGAAAACATGATAGCTCGAACTCATCTACTCTATTCCGAACGTACTTTCTGAATTATCCATCGTGTTTGGACTTCATCGTAGTGAAATGAATCCTGCAGATGTTATTTTTTGTTGACACACGAAATATTGCGAAAACAAAATTAAATTAAATATGACTCTTGCTGAGCTCTCCATCGACTTCAGAATCGAAGAACTGAAATTATGAGCCGTACTTTGGAACGCGAAGAACCACATTACTTTGGTGCAGGACCTGCTAGTTTGCCAACTAGCATACTTCAACAAGCTGCTTACGATCTTTTAAATTATGAGGGCTCTGGCCTTGGAATTGGCGAAATTTCCCATCGTTCAGCCCCGGCTGCAAAAGTAATCGAAGACACCAAAGAGAATTTTAAGAAGTTGTTAGACATTCCAGATACACATGAAGTTTTCTTTCTGCAAGGTGGGGGTACAACCGGTTTTTCTTCAGTTGCTACAAACTTGCTAGCTTCTTTCATTAAAAAGACAGGACATAAAGGTAAAGGTGCATATGCCGTTACCGGTACATGGAGCGAGAAGGCTGAGAAAGAAGCTGCAAGATTGGGTATTGAGACAGAAATTCTAACCAATTCCAAGAAATTGTATGGCTCCTATACAAAGGTTCAACCATTTGCAGAATGGATAAAACCAGACCCAAAAGAGACTGCCTACGTATATTATTGTGACAATGAGACAGTCAACGGGGTTGAATTTCCGTTTGTTCCAGAGTACAAGGATATTGAGATTGTTGCTGATATGTCTTCGAACATTCTTTCTCGCAAAATTGATGTTAGCAAATTTGGCTTAATTTTGGCGGGTGCTCAAAAGAATGTGGGTTTGGCAGGGTTAACAGTATACATAATCAAAAAATCCTTGCTTGATCAAGCATCTGATGAGGAGCTGAAAAAATTGAATGCACCTATTTCTCCAATTGCATTCCATTATCCAACTGTTGTGAAGAATAACAGTGCTTACAACACTATTCCAATTTTCACATTACACATCTTGAATCTCGTTTTGGAAAACTTGATCGCTACAGGTGGTTTAGCGGCTCAAGAAGCTATCAATGAACGTAAATCGCAGAAGGTTTACTCTGTCTTGGATGCATATCCAAAGCTGTATAATTTGGTAGTTGACAAACCTGTTAGAAGTGACATGAATGTTGTATTTACTATAAATGGGGAGGGATTGGAAGATAAATTTCTGAAAGGTGCATCCGAGAAGAAGTTGCTAGGATTGAAAGGGCATCGTTCTGTAGGTGGTATTCGTGCTTCTTTGTACAATGCTGTCAGTGAAGAATCTACTGATCTGCTTGTTGATTACATCAATGAGTTTGCAAAATTGCATTCAAGTTAAGGTATCTGCTTAGTCGTTGATTGCATTTATAAAATAGATTATTTCACAAGTTTCATCATCATCCATAAACGAATGTAGTACCAGAGCTTCGTTTTCACAGATGATCAACAACATCGACTTACATATCTCACATATTTTGGAGCCGATATTCCAATCCTTCAATTTAACCTTGACTTCATGTGATTCATCTGTTCCCTGTGACGCAGTAGATTGCTTTGTCTGTAGCAGTTCGTTCCAGGTCAGGGTGACATTGGAATCTGATGCCTTTTCGATATGGACGGAAAGCTGGCCGGTACTCGTTCCTATAATCTTCAAATATTTTAGACTCTTATATCTCTCTATGCGCTTGAAGAAGAAATTTATATCAAATGGCAGTTTCATCAACACGTCAATAGTTGATAATTCTGGTTCTCTTAATCGCTCGTCGCTTTCTTTGCGTAATAACCTTACCGCTATGCTGAATGTATGATTTACTGTTGATGATGCCGATAAGTTATCGTTGAAAAAAATGGCTAGCCGTGTGTAACTCTTGCCGCTTTCATTAGTTGTTTTCTGAAGTCTTATAGCTAACTGGTCTGAGTTTGATTTCTCAAAATTCTTGAAGACGTGATATAGCTGTTCGATATTCAGTTCGAGACTGATCACATTATTACGTATGGACTCCACTTCATAGAGATCGAATATATCTTTAGGGATCTTGCTCCAGACCTGCGGCTCATTCTTGGAGGCCGATATTATGTTGAGATGGGTGCTCGTGAATCTTAGTACACACTCTTTGCGAAGACTGACAACTGCTCCTAAGGTGTCTAAATGTAGATGAGTTAATAATGCGAATTACTATGAACGCGACAACAATTACTTTTAAGCATGTCCACTTGGCTCATGTAGATTTTGAGCTTCATTTTGTGGCCATTCTTTCACTCATCTGAGCTTTTTATCACTGTTTTGATCAGTTCAAATCTAATTTTTTTTTACATCGTGCAGAGAGAAGCACCTCTAGTTTATCAGTTAATTTTTATTGGGCTTATAGATCGTTACAATGTAGAGTCTTATAATTACAATCGCACCCTTAGCGTTTCAAGCCTTGGTGAAATCGCACTCAAAGGAAGACTCTTCCAGTTTTAATGTAGCCCATTACTAATTGCATATTTGTGAAATCACCAATATAGTTTGCAAAAGCAGCCAGCTCAAGATCTAGCATATTGAACAATGTAGACCGAGCGAGGCACAGGGCAGAAGAAGGTTCTTCCTTTGAGCAGTTTCCTACTAGTCTTAAGACCTCGTTTTGCTCATTTATTTCATGACTTAGTCCAAATCGTTATCCTCTTGTTTATAATTGTCCAGCACGATACGATATATGAAACTAGGGGCAAACCCGCCCACATTAGTTATGTAAATATCAATATGGTCTGGCGGTATATAATCAAAAAGTGGATTTGTAATGCCTGCATGTTGGACCAGTGTACTATCTGAAAAATTGATAACTTTACCACTGTTTCCAACTTCGATCAGATTTTCAACATCAAATGGGTAGATTGGACTTAATTTGTACAAACCTGCGACAGAAAACACAGGAGTTTTGTGCTCCTTTGCACATTCACAAACCGCAGCAACACCTGCGCTGGAAACTGTCCCGCCGTTGGCGAAGACCGCTCTTGCGCCAACAATCACCTTTCCTACACGGGACATTACAGCAAAAACATGGGTGTCAGGTATCACCACTGTGTCAATTTTGGCTTCAGATAATTCTTTGGCAAAAGCATGTGCGATAGACGTTCTGTTTGGGAAACATTCAGTGACTAGTACGGTGAATTTTCTCTTGTGTCTTGCCTTCAGCAAAAATTTTAGCACTGTTTTTGAGTCTGGGGTAGGTGTGAGGAGAATCTCGTTATCGTGGATCAAGTCAACGGACATCGTTTCAATTCCTTCGTCAATGTTAGAGATTTCATCAATGAGGTCCCTGATACCTTGAATGATAATGGACCTTAGATCATGATTTTTCGAGCTTAGTTTCGCGGAAGCGTCTGGCTTCTCAACTGTCGTACTTAACAAGCTGAACATAGAGGAGATCATAGGTGCGTTTGTCTCATTTGAATCAGTAGACTCGACCTCGTCTCGAATTATCGCAAGCACTCTTCTTATAACGTTCCCGCAAGTGAACTCTCTAGGCTGTGCCTTGATTAGTGTCTGTCCCAGTTGCCGTATCTGCGAAATCAGCTGATCAGGATGTGCCCATCTGGCAGCCGAAACAACCCTCATAAGAAGCTGACAAGTCTCCAACGCAACTACATATGAGCCCGATATTTGACGACGTTTGAGCTTCCTGAACAAACGTTAATACTCCAGCTCGCAGCTCTACCAAACTTAACAAAGGCAATCTTACTCAATGAATGCATCAATTTGGAAATTTATGTCTTTAACTCCTTCTTTAGACGACATTCTATGTCCTACAAGAAGCTTCTTGAGTCAGTTCTTAAAGTGAGGTAAACCATTCAAAGAAGTTTAACCAAAATTTTCAGCATTCCAAAAAAAAAAAAAAAAAAAAAAAAAAAAAAAAATTGTGTTACATAATCAGGTTTACTTCTTTACGGGTAATACTCTGGAGAAGGACTCTCTCAACTACAAAAGGGACTGGTGCTCGAACAGTTTGGTAGATGAACCACGATGAGGGGGCGTATTATTATTGGTCAGTATTTTGTCATTAAACTTTACTGGAAGTCGGTCATCAGTTTCAGATCAGCTTTGAATTTCTTTAGCTCGACTTTTAGAAGTCGTCTTTGATGGCTTGGCATCGAGTTGGTCAAAAAATTCAGTGAAGTTGGCTCTTCGAGAAGAGAGCATGGTTTTGGACGAGGATGTGCTCGTTGAAAGCTGTTTATCATCATCATCATCGTCGTCGTCGTCGTCGTCGTCATCATCATCATCATCGTCGTTCTCTGAATAATCTGTATCACTTGCGCTTGAACGCTCCTCATCGCTTGAGCTTGAATTCCCATAGTTCACAGCTCGGCGAATTTCCTCGAGTTGACTATCGATATGATCCAACATCTCAGTGTTTTCGAACTTGAAGTTCTTTTCTAGATCCGTGTCGACTATTCTTTGCAACTTTGCCCGTTTTTCAGCAAGTTTGGCCTTTTCGGAATCGTCCATGGTGCTCATGTTCTCGTCAATCTGCCTCAATTTTTTGATAGCCTTCACCCTTCTGCCGTCCAAAGTTTTGTACAAGTCTTTAGAGCTAGACTTTCTGCTTTTCCTCGACTTCGACATGCTGTGTGCTTTCGCCTTTAGCAACTGGCCAAATCCTCCTTTACCACCACAAAGACAGATATTGAGCTTGAACTCGATGAACGCGAACTTGCAGTCATCCTTATCATCCGTAACACCCTCGTAAAGCGACCTTATAGTCTTGTATGAGCGTATGTTTATCCCCCCAATAGTGGAGATGCTGGTTCGAGAGAGCACTGATTCTGGCAGTCTCTCTCTGATTTGTCTCTCCACGGACGAAATGGGCGTGTCCAGTGCGGCCTTGAACCGAATGTTATCGATCCCATCCACACACTTCACGAATACAGTGCAATCTTCAGGCGGCTCCGTCATCCTCATATAGCACTCCTCTATTAGTTATCGGCTCTCCCTCCATGTACTGGCCTTTCTACGTCTTCATCTTCCAATCAAGGCAAACTGTTTCTTACAGCAAAAAAACTCGGTTACCCGGATATTTTTCCTGGGATTTCTGGAAAATTTTCAGTGGAAAAGCAAAAAGAAAGAGAAAAATAAAAATAAAAGTGGTACGAACGAGAAGAGTTGATTCGATTTAGTTGGAAAGGCTGGAATTAAGCAGGGATGTTTTCTCGTACTTTGACTTCGGTGTCACGTTTGTGTCTCCGTGCTACTAAAAGTAAGCTTTTGTGACACTTTCCCCAGACCTGGCGGCTTCTAGCTGGCCCGCTTCCAATCACCCTGAAAGTGAAAGTACTAACGACGCTCGACTTATAGATGCTTCAGCACCCTCATTGGTACGTACTGCTGCTACTTTCGACCGTAGCAAACCGCACCTTAACATTGGTACCATCGGCCATGTTGATCACGGTAAAACAACGTTGACTGCTGCGATCACAAAGCGTTTATCTGAAGAAGGTGGTGCCAATTTCTTGGATTACTCCTCTATTGATAAAGCTCCAGAAGAAAGAGCAAGAGGTATCACCATTTCCACTGCCCATGTTGAATATGAAACGAAGAACAGACATTACTCACACGTTGACTGGTGCGTATTCTTTTAGAAATGAGCAGCTCTTGTGCTGCTTTCTCTTTCTAATTTTTTTTTTTTTTCATTTATTTGGAGGAGTATACTAATGTGAATATCGATCTAGTCCTGGTCACGCCGATTATATCAAGAATATGATTACTGGTGCCGCTCAAATGGATGGTGCTATCATTGTTGTTGCTGCAAGTGATGGTCAAATGCCTCAGACAAGAGAACATTTGCTGTTAGCTAGACAGGTTGGTGTTCAGCACATTGTTGTCTTTGTCAACAAGGTTGACACTATCGATGACCCTGAAATGCTGGAATTGGTTGAAATGGAAATGAGGGAATTGTTGACTCATTATGGTTTCGATGGTGATAACACTCCAGTCATTATGGGTTCTGCTCTATGTGCTTTAGAAGGCCGTGAGGAGGAAATCGGTGCTAAGGCTATTGATAAATTACTTGATGCTGTTGATGAATACATTCCAACTCCACAAAGAGACTTGGAGAAACCTTTTTTGATGGGTATCGAAGACGTTTTCTCTATTTCTGGTAGAGGTACCGTCGTTACTGGTCGTGTTGAACGCGGAAATTTGAAGAAGGGTGATGAAGTTGAAATCGTTGGTATCAACAAAGCACCAATAAAAACCACTGTTACCGGTATTGAAATGTTCAAGAAAGAGTTGGATCAAGCTATGGCTGGTGACAACTGTGGTATCTTGTTACGTGGTATCAAGAGAGAACAAATCAAGAGAGGTATGGTTGTCGCAAAACCAGAAAGTATCTCTGCACACACCAAATTCTTGGCCTCTCTATATATTTTGACCAAAGAAGAAGGTGGCCGTCACTCTGGTTTCGGTGAAAACTACAGACCTCAATTATTCATTCGTACCGGAGATGTCACTGTCGTTCTCACATTCCCAGAGGGTGCTGACCACTCCCAGCAAATCTTGCCAGGTGACAATGTCGAAATGGAGTGTGCTTTAGTCCACCCAACTGCTCTCGAAGTTGGTCAGAGATTCAACATTAGAGAAGGTGGTAAAACTGTGGGTACCGGTTTGGTCACTCGTATCATTGAGTAGGCGTCTTATGTGTAAGCATATGACGGGCGAAGCCATGTGTGTATGGTACACTGTTCATAGTTATCCTGGTTGTATATACAGTATAAAGGACTGAGACTGTAGTGCCGTTGAAGCTCAACTAAGTGCTTTCTTGTACGCTCTGTGCTCCCTCTGTGCTCCCTCTGTGCTCCCTCCCTTCCGAGCTCTACTATGGCTTTTTCATTTAATCGGTTAGAGCAACATAGTGGATAGCGATAAGCTCATCAAATTCGGAATGGCAGTTATGGCAACTAAGAATATGAGATCCTGAACGCACTTTATCTTTTTGAAAGAACGGTGCTACTTTGTTGTTGATATTGTGAAGAGTACCGGAGAGGAAACTGCAGAACGTTCGACTTTGGTGCTGTGTCTTGGTGAAAGAAAGATATGAGGATTTTGGGTCTTGGTCGTGAGACCGGACATTCAAAGAACAAAACCAGCAATAAAAGAGTCGCCGTCATAGGGATAATTCTGATCATATTTTTGATAACGAATACTGCTACATTTCTTAGAAGATATCTAACAGAAACAGAGGATGACTATATTCTTAGAATAGCCAAGGACAGAGGAATAGACATCACACCTCTGGAAAGAGAGCCATCCTTGACACCAAATGTGAAGCATCTCCGGAAATCACTTAAAGGCGGAGTCTCGTCAGACGTTCCTCTATGCTCAGACCTTGGTGTAGAGGTTCTCAGGAAGGGCGGTTTTGCTGCTGATGCCGCCGTCACGGTTGCTTTATGCTTGGGGCTCGTCAACTCGTTCAACTCTGGAATGGGCGGAGGAGGGTACATTGTATCGAAGAGACAAAATGAAGAACCTATTTCTATAGATGCCCGAGAAAGGGCGCCTTTGCATAGTGAAAAGAATATGTTCAAAGGTAAAGAGCATTTGTCAAAGGTTGGTGGTCTGGCTGCTGCAATTCCTGGTGAAGTAAAGGGTCTTTATACGCTATTCGACTCTCAAGGTTCCGGAAATCTTACATGGGCCGAAGTTATCCAGCCAGTGATTGATCTTGCAAAATATGGATGGCAAGCGAGCGCAGTTCTCGCATTTTGCGTTGAAGCAGATCGCCACTTTCTCAAAGATCACTATGACGAATGGTCATACCTGTTCAAAGAAAATTCTACGGAGGAACTCATTACTGAGGGCGACTTAGTACGCAGCCCCGAGATTGCATATACACTAGAGCTGCTTGCAAATAATGGAAGTGATGCAATTTTTTATGATCCGGACGGCCCTATTGCTGGCAACTTGATCGATGCTGCTAACCGTCAAGGAGGAATATTCACCAAGCAGGATTTTACAGAGTACCATGTGGATGTATATCCTGGAGCTCTACGAACGACTTTTTTGGGAAATGATGTTTATACCTGTCAAGGATCATGCTCAGGACCTGCTTTGGTATCTGGATTGAATATCCTCAACCAGTATGGCGAAAGGGAAGGTGGTGATATGGATCCAATAACAACACAACGACTAATAGAAACCATGAAATGGGTTTACAGCGCCAGAAGTAGATTGGGTGAGCCTTTAAACAATGAGACAGTGCATATCACAAGTAAAAAATGGGCGGATGATGCTAGAGCCCTGATCAACGATTCTCAAACACTTCCAGATTGGAAGGATTATAAACCGTTGTACGAGCTTAACGAGCCCCATGGTACCACACATTTCTCAATTGTCGATCAGCACCACAATGCTATTGCAATGACCTCGACAATAAATCTACTATTCGGAAGTTTGGTGCGCGATCCTGTAACTGGAATCGTGCTGAACAATGAGATGGATGATTTTTCCACTCCAGGGGCCTCAAATGCATTTGGCGTTGAGCCTTCTAAGTTCAACTTTATCAGGCCAGGGAAAAGACCTTTATCGTCTACTGTTCCCACCATTATCGTTAATGAGCTAGGTTTGCCAGATCTCATTATTGGCGCTGCTGGTGGTAGTCGAATATTAACTGCTGTTCTCCAAGCTATTGTGCGAATTTATAGCTATCACATGCCTCTCCTTGAAACCGTGGCCTATCCTAGATTACACCATCAACTTCTTGCAAACCTTATAGAGCATGAAGCTTACATTGGTAGTGACATTCTTGGAGCACTAAAAGAGAGAGGTCATAAGACGCTACTGCAGTCACCGAAAACTGCGCTCAATGCCATCCAAAGATGGGAGGGAGAATGGTTGGCCGTTAGTGATTATTGGAGAAAACGCGGAGGCTCAAGCGTATTATAAAAATTGTAACCGAGGCTTCATAGACTTAAGAGGATGACTTGACGATGACACTGTTGAAAAAACCGACGGATTGTAATACTAGCTCAGTTTCAATAAAATACTTTTTTCCTTTATAATACTGAAATCGCATTAGACTTAAACAGTAAGATTCGGATTTTTCTAGACTTTACTAAGACTCCGGCTCTGTGAGAAAAATCTAAGACATCGACCATACATGCAAACTGTAGTTTTCCCGTCATTATAGCGGTATAGACTTGATATGCATTGATGCTTAAATCTGTAGAACCAGGTAAAATCGTATAACAGCTTTGATGAATCCTAATCTAGAATCTTTCCCTTTCCGGAATAGCTTTACTTTTTCGATGTTGACCGCGTTGTCCTGACGATATTCACGTGCTCTATGTTTACTATTTCAGGAAAATGTAAACATTTTCTATTTTTTTTTCTGATGGATCTCAAAAAATTCCCAATTGTCAAAAAGCGTTTGTTTATATTCAACTAACAAATTGTGTGATAGTTCAAGTTTGAAGATCAGAGCAAGTGCAGAATATAGCCATGAGAGAAGTTATCAGTATCAACGGTAAGTGCAATGTTATTTTGCAGACGCCTTGAAGATTGTTATGGTTGATGTTTACGTTTGCTTCGACCTTTTCGGGGGGTCATTAGACGCGTCGATAATACTTTGCCATCGTTTTAAGCAAGTTCTGGAATCGTACTGAGCGACAATACTAACCTGTTGCACTAGTTGGCCAGGCTGGTTGCCAAATAGGTAACGCTTGTTGGGAGTTGTACTCTTTAGAACACGGTATCAGACCAGATGGGTATTTGCAAGACGGCTTGTCAAGACCAAAAGGTGGTGAAGAAGGATTCTCCACCTTCTTCAGTGAAACAGGATCGGGAAAATATGTTCCAAGAGCTTTATACGTTGATTTAGAACCAAACGTAATCGATGAAGTTAGAACTGGTGCTTACAAAGAGTTGTTCCACCCAGAACAATTGATCACGGGTAAGGAAGACGCTGCTAATAACTACGCTAGAGGCCACTACACGGTCGGTAGAGATTTGCTAGATGATGTCTTGGACCGAGTCAGAAGAATGTCCGATCAGTGTGACGGTTTGCAAGGTTTCTTGTTTACGCATTCCTTAGGTGGTGGTACCGGTTCTGGTTTCGGTTCCCTACTACTTGAACAATTAAGTTTGGAATATGGTAAAAAGTCCAAGTTAGAATTCGCTGTTTATCCAGCACCACAAGTCTCAACCTCCGTTGTAGAGCCATACAACACCGTTTTGACTACACATACAACCTTAGAGCATGCTGACTGTACATTCATGGTTGACAACGAAGCTATCTACGATATCTGTAGAAGAAAATTGGATATCCAAAGACCAAGCTTGGAAAGCTTGAACAGCTTGATTGCTCAAGTTGTTTCTTCTGTAACTGCCTCATTGAGATTTGATGGTTCATTGAACGTTGATTTAAATGAATTCCAAACTAACTTGGTTCCATATCCAAGAATTCATTTCCCATTAGTCGGCTATGCACCAGTCGTCTCTAGGGGACGTTCCTCCCATGAGGCAAACTCTGTCTCTGAAATTACAAATGCCTGCTTTGAGCCAGGTAACCAGATGGTTAAATGTGATCCAAGAGTTGGTAAATATATGGCTACTTGTTTATTATACAGGGGTGACGTTGTTACCAGAGACGTCCAAAGTGCTGTCGCACAAGTTAAGACCAAAAAAACCGTTCAATTGGTCGACTGGATTCCAACTGGTTTCAAGATTGGTATTTGTTATCAACCACCAACTGCACCACCAAAATCGGATTTGGCTACTGTCTCAAGAGCTGTTTGTATGTTATCCAACACTACTGCAATTGCCGAAGCCTGGAGAAGAATTGATAGAAAATTCGATTTGATGTATGCTAAGCGTGCTTTTGTTCATTGGTATGTTGGTGAAGGTATGGAAGAAGGTGAATTCACTGAAGCTAGAGAAGATTTGGCTGCTTTAGAGAGAGATTACGAAGAAGTTGGTATTGATTCATTAGATACTGAAGAAACTGAGGAATACTAAAAAATGACGAAAAGTCCCGAATTGATACCTTTTTTTGCCCCTTTAATCCCGGTTCCTTTCTTTTATCTTATTTATGGTAATATCTATTTTTTTTCAGTTGAGTCTTGTTATTTCTGGTGGGTCCTTATCTTTATCTTCACTTTTCTATATACTTTTTAAATCACAATAATTGCTTTTGTTTATGTACTTATGTAGATGCGATCGGTATTATATCACTATCACCAGTTGTTACGAATTCTTCTAAGGGGGATATATCATATATCAAAGAAAGATGATAAACTTCTTACCTTGGGCTTGGATTGAACAACTTCCCTTTTGGAAAATGTGCTCATTTGTAAATTCCCTTGCAGTGACTCTTTGTGTGTTTGACATCTTGTTAAAGCTCCTTTGTAGTCTGTAAGCAATAGCCCCCAGTAGTTTTCTCTGGCTTCACCAACACTCCACATCTTATCAAAGGTTGCTAATAACCTCTCGGCATTCTTAGTATTAGCGTGTTCAAGGTCGACTATGTTAAAATCCAAGGTTATTGTAGAGGGAGACAACTTGAGTGTGTGGTTAGCTAATGCATATTTCGATACTAAAGTAAAAAGCTTGATTGCAAGAGACAAGGTAGTCAGTCCTTCATTGTGTAGGATTTTCCAATTTTTCTTGTCTATGTTTCTCAAGTTTTGCATGTCGAAAGAAATCGTATTATAATGTGTCTCAATATACATGAGTTTTGACCATTTGATCTGCCTTTGCAACTTGGCAAGGGATCCTTCTGAGATCTGCGGCAGTGAAAGTATCCGAAGCTTCTGCCATTTATCAGCTTTGAGACCCATACACCAACTGTTTATCAATGAGTCCTCCAGAGGTTTCTCTGACACTAGTTTCAATGCACCTAAATTAGTCAAGTAAGTAAGTGAAAGTAATTCTTCGCTTACGAGCTCTCTTGCGATTTCCAAAACAACAATATTCTGGAATTTCATGTTGTTCAACACTCCTATAAGGTGTGGTATTTTAACGTTTCGGAAGAGCTTCTCAATTCTATGATTTCTAGATCCCGGTAATCTATTGGCGATGATTACCTTCCTCATCTGATCAGGGTACGCTTTAGCTTGTCGGCCGTGAGCGTCAAACCCGTTTTCCTCATGAAAGAATGAAGCAAAGATTTGAAATAACTGGAATGTATCTCTTCTCATTATACATATGTATTCCCACACCCGATTCCAAACGGACCAAGATCCAGACGAGACAAGCTCAAGATTTAATAGGTGATGATTTTCAGCAATTTTCATAGCACACAAATCCTTCAGTGTCTTCATTCTGATTATTCGATAATCCGAGGTCGATTTTATGTGTGGATTAGCACTCTTATCCCATTCGTAAATCACTTCGGCAGTATAATCGCGATACTCATCTCTAGATCCTAGTCTCTTGAACTCATCTTCTTGGCAGATCGACTCTTTAGAGATCAGTTCAGAACTCTTCAAATCTCTCTTATTCCATTTCTTAGTATTAAGCTTCCAAATGCGTCTTTTCGCACGTCTTCCCATCAAACTGTTAATGGATCTTCGTTGAAAAAGCATCTGCTTTCTGCTGTCAGCACCTCAAAGTGTTGATAAGTAAATAACAGTGGTGTTGGGGTGTTCTATGATGATACTGAAGAAACTAGCATGAAACAGCCCAAACATTGCCCATTTGATGCAGCATGTTGAGCGAAAAGTTCTGATGCAACCGGAACATGAGGTTCATGAATACCGTCATGTGAGATAGGAACCCACTCGAGTTTCCAATAAGCACCAATAGTTTTGCTAATTTGGAGCTCGTTTAAAATGGTACGAGCAGCAACGCTGTGTTGGTAACGGTCTTTTTTCAGCGAATATAAATCATTCGAGATTGGAGTGGCTTCTAAGTATTGATACAGGGCGTGCTGTCTTTTGCTTGTTGTGTGGATATTTTCCGAGGCGGTGATCTTTCCAGAAATCCTATTATTGAGCTACAATGGTTGGATTAGGGAAAAAGGGCTACGTGTTTTCGAATTGGGCAGGTATTTTTACTTGCAATCCATCGTTGTACTTTCAACCTCAGAGCCTCGATGATATCAAAGATCTTGTGCATAAAGCCAGAGATGCCGGCACCACAATACTAGTTGTGGGTTCTGGACATTCGCCTTCTGATTTAGTTATGACCAATGACTGGCTTGTAAATCTAGATAACTACAACAAAGTTCTCGAGCTTAAGGAGCATCCTAGTGGACTCTATACCGACGTCACTGTTGAAGCAGGGGCTAGAATTTATCAACTAAATGACTTTCTCGCCAATAAAGGTTTAGCACTACAAAATCTGGGATCCATTAGTGAGCAATCCATCGCTGGTATTATTTCAACTGGGACGCATGGCGCATCGCCGTATCATGGATTAGTCTCTCAGCAAATTGTTAACATAACAATAGTTAACGGAAAAGGTGAAGAAGTTTTTGCAAGCTCCGAAGTCAACCCCGACTTATTCAGAGCTGCTTTACTAAGTTTGGGTAAAATTGGTATCATTGTGAAAGTCACCGTTCGCGCCATTCCTGCATTCAATATCAGATCAACACAAGAGATTATCAACTTTGATACTTTGTTGTCCATATGGGATACTCTATGGGTGAGTTCAGAGTACATAAGAGTTTGGTGGTTTCCTTATGCTAAAAAATGTGTCTTGTGGAGAGGTCAAAAAACTGAAGAACCACTATCAGCACCAAGAAAGAGCTGGTATGGTACAAAACTTGGCAGATTATTTTACGAAACTCTACTGTGGATTGCAGTACATATTTATTCCCCATTTACTCCATATGTCGAAAAATTTGTTTTCAATCGTCAATACGGTGCAGTTGAAACGTTAGGACATGGTGCCGTTGCAGTTCAAAACTCTGTGGAAGGGCTGAATATGGATTGTTTGTTCTCCCAATTCGTAAATGAATGGGCTGCTCCATTGAACAATGGTCCTGAAATTTTGTCTTTGCTTGAGCATTCCATTAACGCTGCTGCTGCTGCTCATGAATTTTACGTACACGTTCCAATCGAGGTTCGCTGCTCAAATACAACAACTTCTAGCAATACGGACAACGAGCCTGACCTTGCAGGACGTACCAAACTCTCACCAGGGCCAATTAGAGGCAACAACCTCCGTCCATTACTCGATAACACTCCAAAACTCAACTACGTTCCCCTTTCCGATGTCACGAACTCGCAGCTGACATTATATATCAACGCTACGATGTATAGACCGTTTTTCACCAATTCTCCAATCGGCAAGTGGTATAATCTCTTCGAGAAGATCCTAGGAGCTGCTGGGGGTAAACCACACTGGGCTAAAAATTTCATCGGCTCTGCAGAGTATGCGGCAGGCGACATCAAAGAAAATCAGGCTTACAAGGATGCAGAGATGATAGGATTTGCACACAAGGTGGAGGAATGGTTTGGTGACGACCTAGTTACTTTCAAGCGTATTAGAAAAGAGCAAGATCCTTCTAACGTCTTCTTGAGCTCCAGAGACTGGGCAATCAGAAATGGAATCGTTGGCATAGATGAGGCTTAGTAGCTGCTAACTAGCTTTATGTAATTAATGCAGGTTTAGAGGTTTTTTGTTATGATTAGGTGTTTTTTTAGCTTTTATTCATGTTGTGATTTTAGCTCGAGTTTTTTTTTTTGACCGAGATTTATAATGCAAATAGATATTTTCAAGTAAATAAAAAGCAAAACTTCAGCATCAAGTTTTATATCAACGCTAATTTTATTTTACATCAGCTGAACCTTCTGCCAAGATGTCGAAAGTAGCTACGGATAAGATGGAACTGTTGAATGAGCCCCTCCATGGTATATTCATTCCTACAGCGCTTATGATTGTCGGGATCTCAATCCTAAATTACACATACTTACCTTATGTGCTTCTCTTTCTCGCAGTTATTTTAACCTACAGAGCAGTAAATGCCTACAGAAGAAGGAATTCACTGCATCCAGAAAAATGGAGAGATCTTGAATTAGTCGACCAGACAGTGATCTCCAAAAATTCTGCTATCTATCGTTTCAAGCTTCTCAGAGAATCAGAAGTGTTGGACATTCCTGTTGGCCACCATGTTGCTGCAAAAGTTGATGATGATGTCCGTTATTACACTCCAATCTCTTCGAAGTATGAATCAGGCTACTTTGACATTATCGTCAAGTCATATCCGGATGGAAATGTATCGAAAAAGCTTGCTGGCTTGAGGAGCGGACAGTCCGTTAAATTCAGAGGCCCTGTTGGAAGATTCAACTATGCCACAAATCACGTCAAAGAACTCGGTCTTGTCGCTGGCGGCTCAGGTATCACACCAATTCTTCAGGTCATTAGTGAGATCACAACTACTCCTGAAGATCTTACAAACGTTACTTTGATCTATGCCAACGAAACAGAGAACGACATCTTGTTGAAAGATGAAATTGATAATTTAGCTGAGAAGTATCCGAATTTCAGTGTCCATTACGTATTACAAAATCCTCCAAATGGTTGGACCGGAAGTACCGGTCGTGTTACTAAAGAGTTGATTGATAAACTTTTACCAAAGCCTTCTGATGATGCACGAATTTTGATTTGTGGACCTCCAGGAATGAACAAAGATGTGATCAGCTTCACTGAGGAGCTTGGTTTTCGCAAGGCCAAATTACCGTCCCGTGGAGACGATCAAGTTTTTGTGTTCTAAATCATCCAATATTCAATCATCCGTACATATTATTACTATACTATCGATAATTCTCAAAATTAAATATTATTAATTTCTTGTATTTTTTCTATAGCATTAATTCCACATCTGCAATCAAGCACAGATGATCACTAGGATACTCACCCTCATGGGGTTGGCCATGTCCACTCATATCTTTCCCAGGAGGCATTTTCAGAAGTGCATTTATTCTCACACCCGTCAGTTTTTCAAACTCCTCTAAACTTTGAATCTGAGAGCTGGGACTCTTTGTGTCCCAATCTGTGATGTAAAAGATGTAATCAAGTAATCCTCTCCAAGAATGGGCCCAATTAGATATTTCTGGTTCTCCTCTGTCGTTATCCAGACCTGCATTCTCTGGGTGGACATACTTATATCCAACAGAATACAACGATATGGCTCTCATTGGTTGAGAGTTATGCAGCTTCTCCATTTTCTGGACCAACTCTTCCTGCTCTTCAGTGGGCTGGAAAAAATCAGGAACTGGATCTTTTGGCTGAGATTTTCCAAATTTTTCAATGTTTCCCCCTTCTTCATCTCCATCTTCAATATTTTCACGGAGCTTGGAAAATTGGAATGATGTTGAGCATTCAATGACTCTCTTGCAGCGGGAGTCGTATTCTATCGGCTTGGAAGTAATAGAGAGATATGGTGAGTCAAACGGTTGAGAGTTGAAGTCTCCACCAAAAAATTGAAACCATGAACCTCCTTCCAATATCTTGACTCTGTCGATAAACTCTTGAAATTTTTTTAAAATGACATAAACTTGTCTCGTTCTTTCATACGTCCCAAAAGGGTGCCAGAAGAGATGCGTGGTACCAATTAATAGTCCTTTTTTCTTTGTATCAGGAAATTTCCTCAAGATCTCATCCTTGAATTTCAATGCTAGTATAAGGCCCACATTCTTTGTCACTGTTCTAGGTAAGATATCCCCAGAATCCTCTATATCATAGTTTATAAGCATTCTATCAGCTACTTCAAATAACCTCGTTCTGAAGAAGATAGCAACTCCGTGATTTTTTTCATTAAAACGATTGAAAACAGAGCTATAGCCCAGTTTGTTGAACTCCTCCTTCCAAAAAGAGTTATATTGAATATGATCGACTTCTTGAAGAAGCATTATATCAGAATCGTAATGTTTGAGTTCTCTAAGAAGCACTTGTGACCTTCTAAACCACTTCAAAGCATTCCCACTCGATGGGAATAAAGTTCGTCTAATAAGAGCTTGAGCCAGAACATTATAACTCATAATCTTGACTGAGAAGCCTTTCTTATCATCCTCATATGGTAATTTTAACATCGGCCTCGATATAAATCTCAGCTCGGGTGGTGAGTCAATTTGGTCTGGATCTAGACCATTTGCAACCAACGCATCTCTCTTTGCTTTCTTTGCAGCTTCTCGTTTGGCTCGCTGTTCAGCAATATATTCTGGCGTAATTTCAACAGTTTCTTTACTTCCTTTCTTCTTTTTAGACTTCTTTTTGACGTCAGTGTCAGTCATTTGACTTGTTCGCTTGATTCAAGATTGTTTTTTTTGCAAAGATATATCTGATGAGTTGATGGAAAAGTTTCCAGTTGGAGTTACGAGCGGTTTTTCGTGTTACAACCAAACGCAGCAACACCATCAAAACTACTTTCTAGGAAAAGTTTTTGTAGAAAAAGAAGCTTTTATCTATTATTTTCTATTTATCGAAGTGTGTAGTATGTGTTCTTTCATGAAAAATCCAATTATCCAAGAAATTGTACAAGTTGCAAGAGAAAATGACAACGCAGAGTGTGTAGAGATGTCATAACTCTCGAGTATAGCACCTCTGAATATCTTTGGAGCAATCCAAGTGTATTCTGCACTATTCACTGATCTTTCGATAATCTTCTGGATCTGCTCATTTGTATAATCAGATGGAATGGAGTATAGCTTTTCGGTTAAGGACCTTGACAAATTTCTTTGGAAAATGAATGAAGCAATAGAGACACCAATGGTAGACCCGGTGGCTCTGAATGCATACTGGATGGAAGTTGTAGCAGCCTGGTGCTCATGAGGAACAGCAGCTATTAATGCTAAAAGGGTTACTGTTAGACTGGCGGCGTATCCATATCCAGGAATAAAAAGCTCAACATATTGCCAGACCACCGGGCTTGAGGTTGGTGCCAAATATATGGAGAAAATTCCAATCACAGTTATTGCACCAGTTACTATCGAAAAATATAGATATTTCCCAGTCTTTTTCATGTAGAGACCTGAACTGAAAGAACCAACGGACACACCAAGAAAGTTGGAAACCGTTCTGAAACCGATCTCAGTTGGTGAGAGTCTGACAACAGAGGCCCAAAACACTGGGACATAATATAAATAGGTGAAAACAGCCATAGTGTTGAACCAGTTAACTAATGAGGAAGACAGAACCGTTCTATCGGCTAATAATCTGACTGGAATTACTGGCTGTACAGCAATATACAGCTCTACGTATCCGAACGCAGCGAGCAAAATAGATGTCAATACTATCAAGCACCAAAATATCAGACCGTTGCTAGGAATTTCATGGCCTGCAAATGACACTAGAACCATAAAGCTCAGTAGTGAAGAAACGAGTAATCCTGCACCTAAAAAATCAACCCGTTTCAATTTCTCACTTTTTGAGCCTTCGATACCTAATCCTATTGATCCTTTGGGTAGTACCAAGTATTTCCATATCAAGAATCCTCCAAATAAGGATATCGGAACTTGGCTGAGGAATGCAAATTGCCAGCCCGCGTATTTTTGAAACAAGGCTCCATAAATACCACCCATTCCAGCTCCCAACCCAAATGCAATATTTCCAAATCCCTGGTAGATACCTCTTTTTCTTAAAGGTACCAAGTCACTCGTAGTTATCGTTGCTAGTGAAGTTAATCCACCGCCTCCTATACCAGTGACAAATCTACCAATAGAAAGTGTAGTTAAAGATGTAGAAATCCCACAAATCAGGCAGCCTAGGGCAAAAGAAGCATTGGAGAATATTAATAGCGGTCTGCGACCAAATATATCACTTATCTTGCCATATAGTGGCTGGAAAGCGGAGCACGATAGTAGGTACGATGTTGCAATCCAGGACATTTTGGAAACACAGTTCAGCTCGGAGGCAATCGTGGACAACAACGTGGTAACAATGGTGGTATCCAATGCTGCCAGAAAGGACCCAACATACATGGAAGCAATAATCACTGTCAGTTGTCTAGAGTTGTTTATCTCTGATGGTTCATCGCTGCCCGTCTCTTCAGGATTTGAAGTAAGAGAGCCATAGTAAAGCTCCTCGTCCAATGCAACTTCTCTAGCTACAAGTCCTGGGGACGCCAGAGTTGCATCATTCAAAGCATCGCTCTCGGGGTTTAATAGGGGAGAGTGTTCTCCTTCACTTGGCATGGCTATTTGATAAAGTCTAGTAGCTGGTTAGTCGTTCTGCATTTTCCGGCTCCTTCTTGGGAGGTTTTAGTATTTTTCAGGTTATATATGCAGATGAACTAGTGAAGGATAAGTTAATTTCCGTGTTTGTAATGAAATCCGGCAAGACAGAAACGACATATTTTGACAAAGTTTTGTTTATTAAATAAAAGAAGGTAAAAAAGAAAATGGAAATGAAAAATATAGATTATAATCAGTGCAACTACTTTGTAAAACAACCAGACCTCAACATTGGAAAACGATAATTTGAAAAGATAAAAAAATAAGATAGTACCAGTGAATACCAAAAAAAAATCAACCATCGTGTGCTGTTGAATCTTCTATTAGGCTTAACTCATTAAGGGTATCAAAAAAACCACTCATATTTGACACAGATCAAGCCTGCTTTACTCTAGAACTTCATCCAATGATTGCTCAGCGCCGTAATCCAGTTCATCATCCTCTTCAACAGTAGCGTCTTGATATTGTTGGTACTCACTGACCAAATCATTCATATTGGATTCAGCTTCTGTGAACTCCATTTCATCCATTCCTTCGGAAGTATACCAATGCAAAAAGGCTTTCTTTCTGAACATAGCACTGAATTGATCACCAACTCTCTTGAAAAGTTCTTGGATAGAAGTGGAGTTACCAATAAAAGTAGCAGACATGTCCAAATCTTTTGGAGGAACAGAACAGACTGCAGTTTGGACATTATTTGGAATCCATTCAACAAAGTATGAGGAGTTCTTTGTTTGAACTTTGTACATTTCATCTTCAACCTCTTTAACAGAGACTTTACCTCTAAAAAAGGCAGCAACGGTTAAATATCTACCGTTTCTTGGGTCAGAAGCAGCCATCATATTCTTAGCATCAAACATTTGTTGTGTTAATTCTGGAACACTCAAGGATCTGAATGATTGTGAGCTTAGCGAGGTTAGTGGGGCGTAACCAACCATGAAGAAGTGCAATCTAGGGAATGGTACCAAATTAACAGCTAGTTTTCTTAAATCAGAGTTTAGTTGACCTGGATAACGTAGTGAAGTAGTAACACCTGACATGACAGAGCTGACCAAATGGTTTAGGTCATCGTATGAGGGTTGGCTCAATTTCAAGGTTTTCATACAAATATCATATAAGGCCTCATTATCAATACAGAAAGTTTCATCTGAGTTTTCAACCAACTGATGGATGGATAATGTGGCGTTATATGGTTCAACAACAGTGTCACTGACCTTAGGAGATGGAACAACTGAGAAGGTAGCCATCATTCTGTCTGGAAACTCCTCTCTAATTTTACTGATCAACAAAGTACCCATACCGGAACCGGTACCACCACCCAATGAATGAGTGATTTGGAAACCTTGTAAAGAATCACATCCTTCTGCTTCTCTTCTAACAATGTCCATGACAGAGTCGACCAATTCAGCGCCTTCTGTATAATGTCCTTTAGCCCACACATTACCAGCGGAGGATTGGCCATATACAAAGTTATCTGGTCTAAATAAATTCCCAATTTTCGAGGATCTGACAGCATCAATGGTTCCAGGTTCTAAATCAACATTGACAGAACGAGGAACATATTTTCCAGACGATGCCTCGTTAAAATAAACATTTAATCTTGCTTTTTGAATATCATCAGTTCCGTGGTAGTTACCGTTACTGTCTAGACCGTGTTCGCCACAGATGGTTTCCCAGAAGGCAGCACCCTAACTATTGTTAGTATTGTATCTCTTGAGTTTTGGACCTTCTTCACGTTTTGCCTCTTTTGATTATATTGTTTGTATTGTTTATATATATATATATATATATCAATAATTCAATATAAAGACGCGTGAATACTTACAATTTGGTTACCACATTGACCGGCTGACAAGTGAATCTATTCAAGGTTAGTAATCTCTCGTTTTCTATTCAAAAAAAAAGAACACTTCGCTATCGAGAATTGTCAGGTATTCTGCTGTTGGTGCCAGATACGCGCCCTCGAGCGCAACATTCCCACTCAAATCTCGATACAGAATAGGTCTTTCTCGTATCTTTCAACGCACGATTTCTCTCATTATGATGCTCTTTTTGAAGTATCTCTCTTTCGCGGACACAGGGCGCTTTGATAGTTATACAAGAGTTGGCGTTCCGAAAGTAATCCTGTTCAAAACAAAATTTTGTTCATTTTTTTACCAATCACTTTTTTGTTTACGTAAATAGAAAACAGGGAAAAATCTCAAAATGCACCAATTTGGTAATATTTCTACTTTAGGAATATATATTCGTCACCAGGACAACCATTGTGTTTTGTATCACGTAATAATTTAGTAATGCATTTCCCTTGTTGCGAGTATCCATTTTTTCAGCTGACTGATTTTGACTTGCATAGTGTTTTTGCTGTCAGCCATTCAAGCTATGATCCGGCGTAGCAATGGGGGAGCCTTGTTATACGGAAGCAAAACAGGTTGGCTGTGAAAGTCAACTTGCAGGATTCAATCTTTTGAGGTTTACTCGAGAGACATAGCAGGCTATCATGACTTGAAAGAGCTCTATTCAATATGTGAGTTCAAATCCTCGGTCTAAGAGCTTTCTCCTCATTTGAGAGCATGATGGGTATAAAAAGGCGAAAACCTTCCCTGCTAATAATATGAGCATGTGTAATCTCTTAAGTTATAAACACCACAATGACTGAAGGGAAGGATATATTGTACGAAGTGAAGGACAAGTTTGCTATTATCACACTCAACATCCCAGAAGGACTAAATGCACTGAACAACGATCAGTACCTTTTGTTAGGAGTGCTAGTTGAGAGAGCAGATAACGAACCTAACACTTTTTTCACCTACATCAAATCGACAGGACGGTATTTTTCCGCTGGTGCAAATGTGAAGGATGTCAATCTGACTACGCAGAATTTCAAGTCGCAGGCAGAAGAGAAGAATTATTGGTTATCAAGATTCACGGCAAGGAATGCGTACTTAACTTCAGTGTTCTACGATCATCGGAAAGTCTTGATTGCTGCGTTAAATGGTCCTGTTGTAGGTCTCTCGACTGCGTTAGTGGCACTATGTGATTTCGTTTACGCGATCAATGATGAAGTTTTCCTGCTAGCACCATTTGCGAACTTGGGGTTGGTCTCTGAAGGTTCGAGCGCAGTCACGTTGTATAAAAGATTGGGCTTAAGCACTGCAAATGAGGCACTGCTGCTTTCAAGACCGATATATGCCAACAGATTGTACCAATTGGGTTTTCTCAGCAAAGTTTACAATTTGAAAGATACTGAGAAATTTAACGATTTGGTATTGGAGGAGTTTTGGGGCATGGCTAAGAATTTAGAGGCCCAGAGCATCATTGATATTAAGGCAATTATTAAGAGCAATTATATCCAAGATTACCAGAGCACAAATTCTCAGGAGGTCATAAAAGGGATGTACAAGTGGGTTGACCATATTCCTCAGAGCAAGTTCAAGAAAATTTCTAAAAGACAAATGAGACACAAATTATGAGCTACTAGGTGCGAAGATATTCGCAGTAGGTATAATGAATATTTCTTTTTAAATTGCTATTTACTTCTTTTAACTACTTTACCTCATGTAGTTGCTTGCTAGTATCTTGTACGCTTGTATCTTCAGGTTCGATCGTATGTAAGACAACTTCAGAAGGTTGTTCTTCTTTTTTCAATCTTTTGTTAATCGACACGCAAGACAATATTGAAAACACTAAAACCAGAACAGCAAATAGTCCGGATCTCGTTGTATGCCATCTCAGACTTTCAATTTCTGATTTGACATCGCTATTGATATTTGTGGATATCTTATTGTTCAAATGTTGAATTTTTTTCTTCAGGGTTTTTTGTTGAAGTGTGTTCTCACTTTTTTGTTCATTAATTACGACTTCTGAATCGTTTTTAGTCATTATCATGAGCTTGTTAAGTTCATCGCTCGCTTCTTTCAACTCATGGTCGAACTGGTTTTTCTCATTCTCCAAAGTGCGGAGATCCATCTCTCTTGAGTGCTTTACTTCCATACGTAACTCGCTTTGAGCAGCCTCAAACAAGTATAGTTCATTCTCTAACTCTATCATTTCTAGTGATTTAGAATGCAATTTCTTCATTCGATCGCTTAGACTATCATTTATGAACTTCAAAATAACCTCACTCTGACCATTAGTGAACCCCAAATTTCTGAGATCTTTATAGATCGACATCGTATCAATGAAATTTCTTGCTATTGGAGCATCCTCTACGGGTGATGCTCCCTTTGTAGTCAGAACAGTCACTTCTTGCTGAGGTGCACTACCTATGATAGTGGTTTGCATCATTGGTCTAGAGCTCGAAAGAGTCCTTATCCTTACCGGATTGAGATAATTTACAGCAAATCTTGTGCATCTCGGTACTCTCGAAAGCATTTTGGCAACTTAGTAACGGTTCGATGCTTTGCTTTGGCCACCTATATTGGAAGAAGAAATGAATCCTAGTTGCCGTCAGCTTGAGGTACTGGCTTCTCTACGGATCCTGGTGTTTGGATTTCGCTTAAAATTAACCGTATAATAAAAGTTTCGGAACTAAAGAATACACAAGAATTAGAGAGGAGAGGAGAGGTCATGAAGATAAAATGATTATGTTCAGGCTAAAAATCCGTAGTCATCATTGTTAGTCCAAAAGTCTTCGACAGGAACATTGAACAAATAATTATCTAAAGCTCCACTACTCCTTGGTTGTGGTACAGTATGACCGTTACCTTTGTTCATCGACCCAGTAATATAATTTGAGTGGTCGAATAGCGAAGCAGTATTTATTGCGATGCCACCACTTTCACCGGTCCATACTGATATGTTGTTTATCATTGTATTTGTACGGCCGTTGAACGGCGTCAGTTCAGAAGCGAGAGTTTGGGTTGTAGCATTTGCTTGTAGCTGTTGAGCCTGCTGATGCTGTTGTTGCTGCTGTGGATGCTGATGTGGATGATGATGCTGTGGATGCTGTTGCTGTGGATGCTGTTGCTGTTGCTGCTGATGTTGATATTGTTGATGTGGGGTTTGTTCAGACTGAATGGAATTATTCGAGGTTTGAGTATACGATGGATATTGCAGAGAGTTGAGGTTCAAGTTATCATTGAGCTCATATTTGGCCTTTTTTGGAAGTGGCTGATTCAGTGAGTCGTTATCTTCTTCAGGCTTGAGAGGTGGTGAATTAATCAGTAAATGGCTCAAGCTCTTTGGGACAACGTTCTTCTGTAGCTGTCCTTGTTTTCTTCTTCTTTCAGCTTGTTCGATTCTCTCTTCGTCCGTTCTATGTAAATCCTGATCATCGGCCCCAAATCCAGTTGGGTTTTTGTATCTTCTGACAATTGCAGGCGGCATTCCTGGCTCATTATTATAAATCAGTTCTGAAGAATCAGGTCCGCATCTTTCGCAAAGGTTACCGATGGTGGCACTCATTAACTGGTCAAAAGTGTCTCTGAATATGAGGGCAAACTTCGAACGTTCGCTCATTACATAAAGGCAAATTGAGCAAGCTCTTAAATCGTTCAATCCGAGAAACAAGCTTTCTGAAACTGTAGGTCTTGTATGCTTAGAAACATCGCCAAGAGCTTTTCTTTTCATATCGTCTTTATTTCTGGCCAACCACAAGCAATAGATCAACGTTACACCTGCAACAAATACGGTATGAATGGCAGTAGTCGAGTGACCGAAAACCGTTTTCTCGTGGAAAACTTTAAACAACTGACAGATTTGACCTGCTGCAGCTTGGCATTCCCTGAACAATTTATCCATTGGGTCCATGAGTTCTAGGAAAGGTTGAATCAGTAATCTGACGGAGCGATAGTAGTAGAGTCTTAGTGTTTCGTTCTCGATACCGTTGGAGAATCCCTCACAGTTGCCTCTCCAAATTTCTAATTCCTGGAAATACTTCTCCACCAGTGGCAGCTGGTTTGGGTTCACATGTGAGTTATTGGTGGAGGTTATGTTTAGTTCTTCAACAAATCTCGATTCGATTCTTCTAAGCTTAATCGATTGGTTTATAAAAGTGATATTCCCAGGATGTTTGGCCTTTGATGGCTCAACCTCAAAAAGGGGCAGGTCAGTATCAACTTTTGACTCTTCCAGACTGTAGGGTTTCCCCACTGCTATGGAGATCATTCTTTCCAACAGATATACACACCACCATAACCTCATTTTCCTCAATCTTTCATCTACTTGCATTTCCTTGTACGCTTTTGCTCTATTCAACCCCATCTCGACGCAAAGTTTCAGAGCGTCTTTGATGATGTCATACAGGCAAACAGAATCCCTATCGGTCCTAATCAGATACAGAACTGCCAAAGTCAAGATTTCCACCTTGTGCAACTTTGTGAAATTCACAACTTTTGTGATGTGCCGTATAGCGGTAGAGAAGTACCTTGCTGGAGGAGGGCCATGGTACCGACCAGTGTTCTTCTGCAAGCAGGAACTTATTGCAAATATCATCCACATTCTGCAAGAGGAGTAGTGGAAATAATCGTTGTTGTTCATGTATCCTGATAAGCTGTTTGTGACATAGGCGTTATGGAATTCGAAAATCTCCTCTTCATCGAGGAGCGGGTATTTGAACTGTAGTTTTGTGAAATGGATATCGAGAAAAGCTCTAGATAATTTTTCATCGAATTCGAAAACAGGGTCATAATTTAGGAACTCTTTGAGGTTGTATTTGGCGAAAATCGAGCTTGAATAATCTATTGAATCTATTGAAAGGTAGTTTTTCTTGTTTTGCAACTCTTCTGATATAACGGGGAGTTTTCTATTTGTAGGTATCGGTATGATCTTGTTATCAACTGTCGGCACGAGCGATGGAGCCGGTATAGACCCTGTCGCTGCAAGGGTCTTGATGCTATTACTGTTATTTGATGAACCGTTCGACTGCGTGGAGAGGAAAGGAGAGAGCTTCTTGTACTTGAAGTTCTTTTTTGTAGTCGTTCCCGTTTGCCCGTCAATGACGATATTGTTTGCATCAAGAACTTTTTCCAAAAACTTGACCTTTTTCTCGAGCATCACGGTGTACTCATCCTTTTCAGGCACCTTCACTGAGTACTTTGCAGGTTGCACGCACTCGACACCAGCTTTTATACAAGTCGTGCAGGATGGCAGTCTATGGTCGCATTTCTGCTTTCTCTTCTGGCACAGAAGACACGACGTCGAGCGGCCTTTCTTGTCGTGAGGGTTCTTGAAGCCTGGAGGAAGAGCTGTCGTGGGTTTCGGGGTCCCGTTGATAGATATAGCAGCTAGAGGTGAGGATGTAGCACTAGTAGCTGTCGTTGTCGTAATCGTAGTCGTAGTCGTGCTCGTGGATGTCGAAGACCCAGTAGAGCTGGCCACTGCACTGATCGTGGACAGTGCTGTGGCCTGCTTGCTGGCTGATGGTCCTCTGGGCATTTCAGAGTTCACGTATCAAAGAATATCGATGCGTTCTGGAGCAGTTTACGTCTGTAAAGAATGCTGCGATTATTGATGGAGAGAAATTCACGGATAGCGAGTAATATTTATAAACGGTTTGAGCAGAGTGCAGCAGCGAGGAGTTCGATTTTCTGGAGGAGGGACTCGACAGCGGGACGCAGCTGACACTGAAAGAGGGCACCGGAAGATCCTGTCTGAGAGCCGGCTCCTGCGTCTTGCAAAGACTGACCGCTATTGCCAAAACGTTTTCCCCTAAAAACCTACAGCTCTACATCGTCTATCCATTCTCTTCATCCATAACCGCTACTATCGAAAAAAAAAACCCCCCCTGCCCCCCCTCCAACTCTATCTCTATCTCACTCCGATCCTTCTCTTTGAGTCTCAACTTTTCTTTTCCCTAGCCCCCCCCCCCAAAAAAAAAAAAAAAAATAAATAAAATAAAATAAAATAAAATAAAATAAAAAAAAAATTTTCACCTTCTTCCTCTCTGCTCCACTCTGCTCCACTCTGCTCCACTCTGCTCTCCTCCCCTCCCCTCTCTCTCTCTGTATCTCTCTCTCTAGCCTACCGCCTGTGGCCTTACCAATAGAATTACCACTTTTACAACACTTCCGGGCTCCTTTTTTGTTTTTCTTTAATTCGTTCGGCAGAGCCAGTGCGGGAGGCTGGGAAACCGACAAAGCGGGGAAGAACGTCTGCAGCCCTTTTTTTTTTTTTTTTATTTTTTTTTTAATTTTTGCATGTAGCGGTAGCGGGAGATCTAGGCGATTAACCTTAATAAACCTCCCCCCATTGCTGCTTGAAGAATCTCTGGGTTTGTGCGTTGGTGGGTTGCACACCCACACTCCCATCGCACACACGTCTCCCTCAAAGCTGCCCTTACAGAGAACTGCTGTTAGCGCGGGCTAATGGCATCAAGCCTGTAGTGTATCGAGGCCCAAAGCTGCTGCGTTATCTTTTGCATCTACAGAAGTACCACGGTGGTGTGTTGCTGATTTCGGTGCGCTGCAGCAGAAACTTTGAAAGCTGAAATGACTTCTCCATTTCGCGGTTTTCAAAGACCACCAATCAGACAGTCGGCGAAGAATTCAGTGGCACTGGCTCGCAACAGCTGAAAGCACCTCAAGCGCTCTTTCGAGAGCCTATGCTTAAGGGTCCTGAAAGGGGACGGGGAGGAGGGGAGGAGGGGAAAGAGGGGAATCCAAACCCGGGATCTGGAGACCGACCCTAGGTAAACGGTGTGAATGGAATGGCGGCTACTTTCTTGTTACTAAACAACATCGGCACGTAGTCGGCGGCACGACGACTTCCTTTTTTTTTAGCTTTTGGGCCCGCTCGAGAGATTAGAAGTTCGGATCTGCCTAATTGTGGCCTGTGGTCTGTGGTCCCTCATTCGCGCAGACATTCACTTCTCGCAGCCCGCCCGCTGGATGGAGAGGGAATAAAAAAAAAAAAAGGAGACAAGTCAAGATCTATGAGTGGGCTATTGTATGCTGTAATGCCGGTGAGATGAGACCTGGAGAGCATGCTAGTTGCTTCACTCTATCCTCTGCTGTTTTGCATTCTCAGACCGCAGCATCTTACAGCCATTCCTTCAATTATGGATCGATGTGCTCCTTTTAGCGCCCAGAGGTGTCGGATTCCATGATCGCGGCTTGCACCTCAAGCAGGCAGTGGATGAAGGAATCCGAAACTTTCTACATTCATCAACAAAGAGGGCCCCTTGCTTCAACACATTACAATACCGATCTGATAATTGTTCGGTATGCACTTCTGCAACCTAAGCGCGTCAAGCCCTATGTTACAAGCGCTAAAATTATAGTGGTTTCGGGGTTGGGCGGAACTTGATCAATCGTGCAACGGTCTTGTGAAACCCATATACCAACTACGCCCATACATACAAAACATAGAACTCAGTCCCTCAAGTCAGAACCTGTCACAGTTTGTGTTTTCAGGCCTCAGGCGTTTCAACTCGTCTATATACTGAAATAGCGTATCCGGTCGCTCGATAATGAGTTTCGAGCAATCAACTCGCTGCAGAAGGCAGACGATTCAAAGGTCACACACGCACACACACTGAACGTTCAGAACAGTGTTTTTTCTCTCTACAACTGGTGCCGAGCGGCCTGGTTTGGTTTGGTCCAGCTGGAGTTAAGCCATTAAAAAATTCCGAACAACTCTCAAAAAAAAAAAAAAAAAATACGCCTTTTCACACAGTACTCCGTTCATCGCAAAAGATAGCAATAGCTAATAATAAGCTATGAGTTTCTTATTCACTGGGAAACAACTTGAACTCTTATAGGCTGGCGGTGGCCTCTAAGATTGGCGAATCAACGACTCGTGTTCCATCTTGTCATTTTTTTGTTCTTAAGTCCAGCAGTTTTATTCCCCCGGCTCCCTCTTCCCCCATCTGACGATATTTAGCTCTCGCTAGGCGGGTGGTTCCTCTCCACGAATCAGCATTGATTATGTTTTCAACACGACTGTTCTGTTCTTTACTTCAGAAGCGCCTTTTGAGAAGCCAGATGTATTCACAACTGGATGACTCGAGCTTTTGAGCACTTGCATGTTGACCCCACCTTTTCTTATTGATCTATTCTGCTCGAGGGGGGGGGGGGGGGTCTCGACCAAGGTTCACAGGAAACGATTTTTCCTCTCGTATACGTTGCTAGAAAACCCACACTACAGTGATTGTATGATACTCTGTTTTGTTGAATAGAAACGATCGCACAGTACTTTAGCTATCTGCTTATTCATTTGGTGTGCTCGTTCTTCATAATGTGACTAAGCATCTATGGAGCTAAATTTTTCTCTCTGACAGCTTCCTTCATGGCGTTTGTCTATCAAATGATGCCTTGCAGAATTTTGTAAATTGGCCGCGTGGTCTAGTGGTATGATACTCGCTTTGGGCGAAGACTGGGTTGCACCTGGTCTATAACTTACCATAAGCATGCGAGTGGTCCAGGGTTCAATTCCCTGCTCGGCCCCATTTACAATTTTTTTTTGAAAGTGATATTTTGATTCTCAATTTTATGCTTCTTCCACTACGTATATACACTGGTCAACAGCAATCAATGTGTTTGTTCATTTTATCTACTCTTTGCAACGAGAGCATCTTTCTTAGTTGTTTTTGTTTTATTGGTGCATTTCTATCATTACCGCTAGAGTAGTGTCTTGAACGCGACTTTTCCCCAACCTTCCCGTTTTATATAGATCTGTCCTCGATCAAGTGACACTAATACATCTGCTCGAACCGTAAACAGGTATGAAAGCGATTGAATATTATTACAGCGCTTAAATCAACCATAGTTTATATCATTGAAAGTATTTATATATATTGACCAGCGATGGCTACTTCCGAGATTCATCTCAATCAGTATGAGGTTCTTGCTGATCTTCCCCGCGAGAAAGGTCAGGGCCTAAGGATCACGTTATTCAGATCTAATAAGATTTTGGTGGTTCAACAGAACATTGTCTTTCTATATAGAGGCGATGTATTGTCAAGAAAGCTTGTTTATGATGAAGAGGTTGTGGATGCATTTTTTACACAGTTTACCAGTAATCGTGAGGACCAGGTGATGACAAAAGAACCGGCGTTAATTGTGCTACTGAAAGACGTGTCTTACATCTACCTCGATGACGGTAAATCATACACATCGCGTTATCCATTCATTATCAAGAACGGATTTCCCTATGAGAATGGTGCTGTTTTGGAAAGAGATGATACCTCATCTTTTGCTTTATTCACGCTACAAGATTCAATTTCTCAATTGGGGTCAATTTCTTCATCTTCGACGACTTCGATCTCTGCATCAGAAACCGTAATCTCTTTTCCAGAGTCTTCGAATTTCTCAATAGCTGTCAACTACGATGAAAGTAATGAGATGATATTATTCTATCACACGAAACTACTCAGCTGTCCCACAAAATTGGCATCTAAAAATAACAGCATAAGGCGGAAACCTTCGCAATCCATAAGACGAACTTCTCTGACTAATAATAACGAAACTAATGAAACGATTACAGAACCGGAAGGTATTCAAATGGAAAAAAGGAGATCCACTTCACATTCTGACGCGATGTCAATAGACAGAATGACTTCATACGATTTTGCAGCTCCGCTGATCCCAAACCACGACCTAGATTCTATCACATCGAGAAAAGATGCCATACTAACTAGAATTCATTCTCAAAAGCTTCCTACAAACACCGATATGAAAAGTTTCAAAATACAGATAGTGAGGTTCGAAAATAAAGAGGTCGTCATTGTGATGAATCCTTCAATTAATCTGTTCAATATCTACATTTTCAGCTCGATAACTGGGTCAATGTATATCCCAAAATTGACCAACCAGATAGATTTGAGTGGAAAGTATATTGATTTTACGAAAACTTCGATCAATGGTTTCATCTTGTTACTGACCTCTTCAAACGAGCTTATTCTATTCAATCCTGTCCTCAGTTTAAGCTCATCCATTTTCGAAACGAGATCTAAAGTCAAAAAAATATACAATTCAGTTGAATCCCAAGTTATAGTGGAAAGTTGTGAAAATGAGATACTAAACATAAACCTGATCACAAATCCGAGTCTGCAATTGGTCAAAAGCTTCCTAAAGAATGTGAGCTATTTGACAAATTCATACACGTCAAATTACATATGGCTCATTTGGCTAAAAGCTTATTCTCGTACTGGAGATGACTGGGATTCATTTATCTTGTTGGTCTTGTCTATTTTACTACCATTTTCAACGAACTTTGAAGCTATTGCTCCATTAAACAGAGTCTCTGAATTGGCGAAACTGGTACCACAAATCCACTCGAGTTCCAAGCAAGATGACTTTACCCTTGAAGACATGGCCCCTAATTTTGTTTTGGCATTACATTTAATAAGAGAGGACCTTAGATTAAATGTTTTAAGCACAAACCATTACAATAATTTAAGCTTAATACTCACCCAATTAACTACTTGGATGAGCTGGTCAGAAACTTGGTACTCTTATTACGGTGTTGACTTGGATTTGATAGATAGATCAATAAAGTTTCCAAAGCTACAAATCGTTGGAAGTCCACCTGATCTTATGAATTCATTGGCTTCTTTGTTTGAGCCAAATATCGTTCCCTACATAACCTTTTCCCAGTTGGCTCAAGAAAATGAGCGCATAGATGAACTTGTCACTCCCAGAACATATTACATCCTCAAGCTGTTTGAGGCTATTATTTCACCAGATTTTACTTCTCAGGATGTCGTTAGTATAATCTCAGAATATAACATTACGTCGGAGGAACTAGATACCTATCCATTAGGAGTTATCATTCCTTTGCAAGAGGTTATTGCTTATTGCCAAGAGCATATAACAAATCCCAATGAACAACATAATGAATATGAGTTAATCGATAGAAAAGACTTGGGAGCTTTACAATCTTCAAAGCTAAATGAAAATGTCTTCCATGCATCCGTTGAATTACAAACACAAACTGCTCAAAATAGAGATATGAACCAGATTTTGAACTCGATAAATGAGCAATCAGACTTTCAAACGCCAATTGAAAGCGAAAGATTCAACATTACGAAACTAATTTTCTCTAAAGATCGGTCCTTTTATGAAATAACTAATATCTTGCAAACCTTCAAGGTCCAGAAGGCAATATTAGAAGATAAATGTTCCTTATCGGAAAATCAGTTATTGATGAAACAGAAAGAATTGGCACTTCTTGTTTGCCTACGTACTTTAAGTATACCTATCGGGAGATCCTCTGTTTTGTACTCAAGCAGAGTACCCTTGGTTACTGAAAGATTTCCAATCCCAAAGATAAATTTCAACACCCTTATTCAACCAGCTAATACCACGGTTTCGTTATCCAAAGATGAAATTAATAAGGATCAACTTCAATGGGGGTATTTTCACAATGGTGCTTCGGCTGGACTTACAATATCGAGAGATGCCAAAGGCATATCTGGGAGCTGGGTAGTGTTCAACAAGCCATCAACTTTATCTGCTCAGCATGGCGGTTTTTTGTTGGGTTTGGGTTTGAATGGTCATTTAAAATCACTTGAAGAATGGAATATTTATAATTATCTAGGCCCAAAGCATACGTTCACCAGTGTTGGTCTATTACTCGGCATGAGTGCAAGTCTAATGCGTACGATGGATGTGAAGCTGACAAAGGTGTTAAGCGTCCATGTTGTGGCTTTGTTACCTCAAGGAGCTAGTGACTTGATTGTTTCTATTCCGGTGCAGACGGCAGGCTTAATTGGTATTGGGTTATTGTATTTGGAGACTCAACATAGAAGAATGAGTGAGATTTTGTTATCACAAATAAGAGGGAAAGTGATAGTAGAAGAAAAAGAAATATCTAATGAAAGCTATAAGCTAGCAGCGGGTCTTGCTTTAGGCTATGTCAATTTGGGTAAAGGTGGAGATTTAAAAGGTTTGAATGATGCTCATATCGTTGATAAGCTATTATCAATGTCCACCTCAATGAAAGATATTCAAACTGATGATAGCAGTGACAAGGCTATGGCTGGTGCTACGTTATCTTTGGCTTTGATCTATTTGAAAACTAATAACGAAAACATCGCTGCAAAATTGAAAATTCCTGAAACTGAACAGCTTATGGATTATCTCAGACCTGATTTGCTCATGTTACGAGTATTGTCAAAAAACTTGATTTTGTGGGATTCGATTGGTAATACTAGAGGCTGGGTCCAGTCCCAAATTCCAACGACATTATTGAAGACAACATTAAATCAGAGCATCACGATCGAGAATCAAAACTTTTATTATATCATGGCTGGCGCTTGTTTATCAATTGGTTTAAGGTATGCCTCTTCTAACGATTTGGTAGCTAGAAATACGCTATTGGAAATATATGATGAGATCTCTGAAGAATTGATACAACTCAATGATGGATGGGGGATTGAAATTGAAAAGTATGAAACCAAAGTGGTTGAAGCTGCATTATTCACAGTTAGAAATGTCTTGTTGATCTCCCTGTCTTTAATCATGGCAGCCACTGGTGATTTGGAAACTTTCAGAAGATTAAGAATATTACATGCAGAGTTTTCATCAACAAACTCGAAAAATGGATATGGTAAATTCATGGCAATAAATATGGCTTTGGGCTTTCTATTTCTCGGAGGAGGTCAATATGCTTTCAACGTCAATTCAAATTTCAGTATTGCTGCACTATTAACCTCTATATATCCTTTATTTCCTATAAGCGATACACCTGATACTGATGTTCATTTGCAAGCGCTTCGTCATTTCTGGTCTTTAGCTGTTGAATTGAGATGTCTAGTTGTTAGAGATGTTGAAACTTTCAGACCTATAAAAACTCCTATCAAAATAGATTTGAAAAATGGAAATTCACTTGACGTTGAGGCTCCTTGTTTACTGCCACTGTTGTCTTCCATCAAAAAGATACAGACTGTTTCTAATGATTTTTTCAAAGTTGAGATTGACTCAACTGACCAGCTAAGTGAAAAATTGGATTTGTTTGTTTACAGGAAGAACAAATTCGAAGTTATGAAAAAATCTGTTGAATTAATCATTTCAAAGATTAATGCTAAATTCGAGTGGGAGAATAAGAGCAAAAAAAACCCGTTTGTTAATTTACGAATTTTTGACACATTCAACAAATTTGAAGTCTTGTCCTTATTAGAAGATAATGAAGATGATATCATCAAATCTAACATAGTTGACAGGCAATTAGAATTAGCTTCGATGGTGAAAAGTCCTAGAAATATTGATGATTTGTGGAATTTGAAGATCATTTTCTCATTTTATGATAGAATCTTGAGTGAAAAAGATACACATTATTTGAGTTTAGAATATGTTGACGAGCTCAAGATAAAACTTTGGGTGGTGGCTAACTTATAGCTAGTGCTTACTTTGTGTTCAGTTTTGCTAATACAATAAAAGATCAAATAAATTCTATAAATCTTTATTATATTATGACGCCGTCTTTTGGTGGAGTGTATTGCCTTAGTAAAACGTTAGCCTCTCTCATAACGTTTGAGGAGAGTATATCCATTTTGTAGCTTTGAGAGTAAACCACTTCCTTTATACCACTTTGTACAATCTTTATAGAACAGGTCAAGCAGGGGCAAGTGTTGCAGTAAAGAATAGAGCCACTTCCTATTCTATCTCTACCGCTCTCCAATAATGCATTCTCCTCAGCATGCAGACATAGGCAGGTTGATAAAGCCGCTCCGGATTCATTCGCATCATTACAGCGGGGACAGCCTCCTTCATTACAGTTTTTGAGATGTCTAGGAGTACCATTGTAACCAGTAGCAATAATTCTATTATCACGGGCAATAACACATCCTACTCTCCTCTTCATACAATTACTCCTCATTGCAGCTAAGTCAGCAAGTCTCATGAAGTATGCGTCCCAAGTCGGTCTAAGGCGTGTCTGGTCCAGGAGGTTTAGCTCTGATAGCTGAACATATAGTTGTTCGACGCTTGTAGATATGTTGATGATTTTGAGGGCTGCCTTCGATATGATTTCAATGATCAGAGAAGATTTATCAAATAACAGGGAGTCTGAAAGTTCTATAAACTCTTGAAATGAAACGTCTGGGCGCACATCTCGTTGTCTTTTCCATCTCAAATTCAATGGAGCATCGACTGATATATGCAAGAAAAAAGGTCTTTTAGCTAGCTGTTCAAGTTCTTCCACTGTAGAGATATCCGTCAGCACAAAGTTCGAAAGCCAGTTTTTGGTGGTATACTCAAGAAGTTCGTCAATGGTTTCGACCACTATATCTGCCTTGAGTTCATGATCAAGTAGTACTTTACTGATGGACTGCTGGTTAACACCAGGTATAGTCACATTGCTTCTCTTCAGTTCGATGTATTTGAACCCCTGGAATGTGAGGTAGCGCGCAATCTCGGTCTTTCCAGCACCCAGTGTACCTGAGACCCCGATCAGCATTTTGGGATGCGCTAGTAAACGCGGTTTTGCAGAGATCTATCATTTAAATCTCTTCCTCTCTCTCTCTGTCACTACAGTCCAATTCTAGCATCAAAATGTCCCGATCTGGAAATAAATTTATTTCGTCAAGACACACCCTCGTATCAAATAGATCTGGTACAGTTGTTGACCCTCGGAATGTTTTTTTTGTTTGTGGAATTTTTTCACAGGAACTTTTCAGCTTCTGAAGAGGAAAAAAAAGAAGAGCTCGAGCATCAAAGTAGCGGGACCTCCAAATTAGGCTGAAGGCTGGCCGAAAGTTCTATCTATATCTATATAAATATAGAGGGAGTTGAGTGTTCAACAAGACGACTCAATTTTGCTGAAGCCTCTCTCTCTCAATCCAACTTTTAACCTATTAATGCTTTCCAGCAATATGCTTTCACATGTCAATAATCCTTCATCAACATCCACTACAAGAGCTTCAGCCGCTGTTCGCAGGGCTTTCAGTACCCGAACAGCTGTCTCAATGTCCTCTCCAAGTACGTACAAAGGGATACTGAGTTACAGTACTCACCGCTATGGTAAACACCTGAAGTGCGGCCTGCGGAACAAGATCCCACCCATCAGACGCTATTCGCAGTTACCTCGTCCGGATCTTAACAACAGTAGCAATAACGGTGGTATTTCCTCTGGACTCAACAATCACGCAAGACACCAGTTTATCAAGTATTTTGCACTTTTCTCAATCGGGTTTATCTTTTACGGCGTATCCTCTAAGTTTTATAGACAATCGATAAAGAAGAGCGGTGAAGATGAGAACGGGGATGATTTTAAGGTAAAACCATCTCACTCATGGTCATTCTTCTGCTACAGTACATTACCCTTGAACGCTATCTCAAGATTATGGGGCCAGCTAAACAGTATCGATTTGCCAGTGTGGCTAAGAGAACCAGGCTACAAGTTCTATGCGTACTGTTTTGGTGCCAACCTTGATGAAATAAAGGAGAAGGACCTAACAAAATTCAAGAACTTGAGCCAGTTTTTCTACCGAGAGCTACAACCCGGAGCCAGAGTCATAGATCCTGATGCAGATATTGTCTGTCCAAGCGATGGTAGAGTTCTACAATTTGGAGTCATCGAGAATGGGGATATTGAGCAAGTGAAAGGAATGACTTACTCTATTGATGCTTTTTTAGGCGACGCTTCTAACACCAAGCTAGCAGCGCCTCGCCATCCTGTGAATTTTGACAATGATGAAAAAACTGCTGGGAAAGACGAAAATTTTGCCAAAATAAATGGCATATCATATACATTGGATGATATTATTGGTGGTGAAGGCAAAAACGTCCAACATTTGAGAAAGATCATTTACAAAGAAGAAGGTGATCGAGCTTTGAAAGCTGACTCGAATGACGTTGGTAAAGTTGTAACAGAATTAACCAAAGGTGTTCCTGAAGGGTTTAGAAACGATAAAGAGTTATACTATGCAGTGATCTATCTAGCTCCCGGTGATTATCATAGATACCATTCTCCTACAGACTGGGTTGTCACTTTGAGGAGACATTTCATAGGAGAGCTCTTTAGCGTCGCTCCATATTTTCAAAGAACTCTACAGAATTTGTTTGTGTTGAATGAAAGAGTGGCATTGTTAGGCTATTGGAAATACGGATTCTTCAGTATGACGCCTGTTGGTGCAACTAACGTTGGAAGTATAAAGATCAACTTTGATAAAGATTTAACAACCAACACTAAATATGAAAATCCTCATTACAAAGATAGCCAACTTCAAGAGCAGCTGACTAGGGTTAAAAAGTATACTTGTTATGAAGCTACGTACTCTCAAGCTAGTAAGCTCTTGGGAGGATTTCCTGTTACGAAAGGTGAAGAAGTTGGGGGGTTTATGTTAGGTTCTACTGTTGTATTGGTATTTGAAGCACCAAAAAATTTCCAATTCAAGATTTACCAGGACCAAAAGGTCAAAATGGGTCAGGTTTTAGGTACTGTTGTTGAATGAAAATTATTTGCCATGATTTTTGATTTTTGCGATTCCGCTATCAGGGTTGCTTTGCATTACATATCCAATAAGTCATTTTGAGAATTGTGTTCTGAAAGTGTCTAAAATTTTATATTATATTAGACGAAATAGATGATTATGACTACTGGATATCTTTGGTATTTATTTACTTACTCCTAAGAACTTTAAGCGAAAACACTTATGTATTCAAGGTTCAAGTTTCTTTATATATATATGGACCAGGCTTCTGTTCCACTTGTAAATCCAACTTTGCCTCTTCGATTTCATGCCCATTGGCATCAATAATCCCGGCAGTAATATTGTCACCAGGAACGGTAGGCCCTACTCCTTTAGGGGTCCCAGTCAAGATGATGTCGCCTTTTTCTAATGTCATTACGCCGCTCATGGTGCTTAATATCTTATGAATTGGGAATATCATCAGCGAAGTACTGTCATGTTGCTTAAGTTCATTATTGATTTTCAAGTATAACTCAATCTTATAAGGGTCAGGAATTTTGGGTTTAGGGATGAAATAACTGAGCGGACAAAACGTATCGAATCCCTTGCCAATTGTCCAAGGAAGTCCTTTCTTTTTTGCTTCATTCTGGACATTACGAGCAGTGAAATCGATCGCCAAAGCATACCCCTCTATGGCATTCAGTGCATCCTCAGCACTGAACTTAGCAGGATCAAGGTTCTTCAGAGTCTTGTTTAGCACAACAGCAAGTTCTACTTCGTGATGGACTGTCACACCTTTAGGAATTAGTACTGGGCCCTCTTTTGGTTTCAGAATGGAAGAAGTTGGTTTCAGGAAATAGAATGGCTGCTTTGGTGTAGCATTGTTAAGCTCCTGTATGTGTTCTGCATAGTTGCGCCCGATGCAAAGCACTTTTCTCGCCTGCTTTATGTAATTGAGAGACATGAGTGCTTTAAAACCTGTTTTGTGGTGCTCTTAGGAGTCAGTGCTATGTTTTTCATTATTTCCAATCTAGATTCTACGCACGGTTAAATTAAAGTCATCTTCGATCGGAACAAAACTCGGCTTTAGGAGAGTCAGTATTAGTGTTTATTATACTATACAAATTGCAGTAGTCTCCAGAAGTAATAATACTAAGGACCCAACACTGGTCGATGACGTATGATATAGTAGAACTAGAGGACGTTTCTTATCTACCAGTTAGGGGGCGCCGTGTTGCTTGCCTGCTGTGATTGGATCTGGTTTGAAATGGGCTTCGCATTTGCAGGTATGGCAACCTGGATGGTGGATGGCCCGACAGGCATTGTAGCAGCAATTGGCACGGCTCCAGGTGGTTGGTTGGCGTGGACCAAGGAGGGGTTTATAGGCTGCACCGTTGGCACCATTGCGGAGGGCGCATTGCCTCGAAGTCTTGCTCTGTAGTTTGTCCGTTCTATAATATTCAACAAGCTGTCGACAGAATTCAACACCTCGCTATTGGAAATTTTGTTGTTCGAAAGCAAGTACTGTCGTATGATCAATGACTGATTTTTCAACTGATCGATCGAAGAAGTGAGGTTATTATATTCATTCAAGTAAAAATTCAGATCGTTTTCCATCTTCACTATCAATTGTTTCTTTCTCTGTCTGCATTTTGATGCTGCTACTCTGTTTCTCTCGAGGAAATGTTTCCGTTTCGCCTCCTCGGATTCATCGCCATCCTCTGAGCTCTCAGTGTCATCTTCTTTGATTTTTGTTTTCGCAGTTTGTGGAATCTTGGGCTTCTTTCTTTCGGGTTCGTCCTTCACGCGGAGCTTTTTGTTGGTGGAGCCCTTTCTTCTTCCTCGCTTCACAGGTTCTGGCTTTCTCGAAATCTCTGTCGATACCACTATTGGTTCAAATGGTTGTTGTTGTTGTTGAACTTTATTTTTCTGTATTAGCTCTGGGTTTCCAGTCTCTTTTTGAGCTGTTGGTAATGGTATACCTGCATCCGCGGCCGTTATTATTCCATTACGTTCTCCAGAATTTATATCGTTAGAATGCGCATGAGCGTTTGATATATCTGATACAAGACTCAAATTTGTTGCAGGTGGGTCATGAATCGGTGTGACTGCCGAACTGGACTGCGAAGTACTTTTATTTCCACTGTAGTGTTGCTGCGGCTGCGGCTGCGGCTGCGGCTGTGGCTGTTGTTGTAGTTGTAGTTGTAGTTGTTGTTGTTGTTGTTGTTGTTGTTGCTGTTGGTGTTCAAAGTCTTTGTTAGTGGCGGTCCCCAGCAAGGAACTGAGACCGGGAGTGAAACCAGTGAAATTGAGAGAACCAGGAGTGTTGATCCCAGGCATCCCTAGCCCGTTCATCTGGAACCCCACCCCAGGAGTCAGCCCAGTACGCAAGCCTGATTCATTAGGTGTTAGCCCCGTGCGTGCAAAATTCCCAGACGCCCATGTTGTCTGCGCATTTGGTGATAGTACAAGTGGTGGGAGCTTTCTCCCACCAGGTGTGAGGATTTGAGGCGACGATGACGAGATGTTTGGTGCTTTGGACCCGTCCTTGGACGCAAATGATTGCTCAAAAGGGTTCGGTTCAAGATCAAATGAGTTCTTGGAGCTAGAGACCTGTGACGCCTCGGTTGCGTCCTGTATCGTGGTGGCCATGATAATATGTCTTTTGTGTTCTCGTTTTCCTCCTCAACCGTTGTTGGTAGCGGCTGTTGTAGACGGTATAATGCTTATTTGGCGTTGTTTTGCTGACAGATTTGATGTTGATATGTTGATATGTTGATATGTTGATATGTTGGTCTTTTGTAAGTACACTTCTGCTTACAGATAGCCTCGAATGCCCTACTTAATGTGTGAATGCCAAAAAAAAAAAAAAAGGGCTGCGACAAGGACCGTTTATTCTTAGACAAACAGCAAAAGTTCACAAGTACTATGAAGTGATACGCTGAAACTTTCCTGGAATACCCGCCCAGCTCTTGCAATCAGTGTCAGCGGCGTTTCTGTTGCCCCCGATGGGTTTGGTGTTGGCTGTGATCCGGCGATTGAGGCTTGTCTTCCTTTTGTTTTACACTTTTTTTCAAATTTTCACTTTATTTTATTACGTGCTCCCAGCCGCAGAATCATTAGAAATTAGTTTGGTGACGTTATACATATTACAGTCTTCTCTATATGTGTACACACACACACACATATATATATATATATATATATATATATATATGTATAGATCTATGATGCATGCCCCCTTCTCTATAAGGAATGAGCGAAGACTAAAAGTTTGTTTGTTTTTTTTGGGGGGAGGGTGTTGGCAGTTGAATTGTATAAACGGCCTAAGGGATTTCCGCCCTGTCTTCTCCGCTGCTGTTGCTGCTGCTGCTGCTGCTGCTGCCCCATGAGCAAACCACCCCATCAGGATATATATATATATCCTCTTTATCTCGCTTCGAACTGTACCATTCTTCTTGTTCTCGATTTGTAAAGCACACGGTGGCCACAGGTGTTACATCTGATAGGATCGTTTCTTCCCAATGAGAGAGAGGTGGCACAATTAGTGCAGATGTACTTCACTGTATTATTCTTTGCTGCTGCAAACCCTGAGGCCCCGGAGCTTAGTTGCGTTGGAACTGTAAACCCTTCTCTCGACATATTCAGCTCGCCTGTGAAAGATACCAGTATCTGCTATTCCCGAAGCCAGTTCCAATCCAGCTCCTATCTGTCTTCCTCCTCTCTTTCTCTACATTTCGATTCCGATCAAATTTTTTTTCTTCTTCTTTTTTTCTGGCTCCTCAACTATGACACTCTGGTGTTTGGATGTTATACTTTCGCCCGCTTAGTTAGCGAAAGCCTACAAAACGAGATCTGCTCTCGCTGAAGAGTTCATTCATTGTCAGTTTATCTGTATCTTACTTTTGCCTTGTCGCCTCTTGCCTCTCTTTTCTGCTGTCTCTTACTCTTCTGTTCTTCCTGCTGGCTTGCAGCGGTATTCGACGAGTGTTTCTTAGAGCTACCGCCGCCGAACAACTGTCTGCCTGCGTTTATGAGACTGTAGATCTTGTAGCCTGCAAACAGAGGTATAGCCAAGTAGAGCCAGAATATCCTGTTGCTGTTGAACAAGACAGCGACGATGTTCAAGAAAGTGGTGAAATATATGACATCGAAAAGGTACTCGGTCACGCCCTCCTGTGCTAGATCCTGCCCTTGGCGTGTTATCTTGCCCTTTGGATCAAAAGCCGGTCTGCCAGTCTTCTCCAAAACCAGAAGCGATAGAAACACTGGAATGGATGAAAGAATATATGGCTTCGAGGATTGTGGTCGGTTGAAGTAGAAGTTGGAAAGAGCAAAAAGAACGTTTGAAATCCATGTGATCAAGTGAATCTCTCTCAATATTTTTGTGTTGCTTACAACCTGCTTCTTGGCTGACTGCCCCGCCATGGCCCTCAAGTACAATGCAACTGTCCGTTCACCATCGATCTGACGGCGCGTTGAATAAGATTCTAAACTTGAGTTTGAGCATCTTGAAAAATCTGCATTACCCTCTTCACCCGGGTATTTGCAGTATGTCAACTGTTCACAATCTACATTCGGCGTTGTTGTATGGCAATATCTTCAATTACAATTGCTGTGGGAAAACAAAGGTGAAGTAAATGTATGAGCATTAAACACAAGGCGCTGGTGGAGAGAGAAAAAAAAAGTAATATACGAAAAAAATAATCGATAGTTTGAATAAAAAAGACCCAGAAAGGAGTATTGGGGGGAAAAGAAAAGGGAAGTTTAAGGAACATATGAACTTAAATACGATGGCAAAGGTTGAGTCGTAGGAAGATATTGGGGGAGGGGGAGGGAGTGATGTAGTTGAAATAGGATATTCACAACATTTGAATGTGGGACTTCTTGATCGTTGTCAAGATTAACAACAGCTATTAGTTTGATTATTTGAAATGGATTGGCCTCTCAAGTTCACTGAGTTCTTATTATTTGCACCAGCACCAGAGTTGTTAGCATTATTGGAAACGTTTGCCTTGATCTGTCTTGCCATGGTGAAAAAAGCCTGTTCAACGTTTGTAGAGTTCAACGCTGAAGTTTCCAAGAATGGAATGTCCAAAGCATCTGCAAACTCTTTAGCCACGTTATAATCAACAGTCTTCTTATCTGTCAAATCGGATTTGTTACCAACCAATAACTTCATAACACCACCAGTGGCGTATCTATCAATCTCCTGTAACCACTGTTTCACATTGTTGAAAGATTCTTGATCAGTAACATCGTAAACAATGATGATTCCATGGGCGCCTCTATAATAGGAGGATGTGATGGTTCTGAAACGCTCTTGGCCCGCAGTATCCCAGATTTGTAGCTTGATGGTCTTGCCGTCCAATTCTATGGTTCTGATTTTGAAATCAACACCGATGGTGGAGATGTAATCAGCGGTATACGTGTCGTCAGCAAATCTCAATAACAAACAGGATTTACCGACCCCAGAGTCACCAATCAACAACAACTTAAACAAATAGTCGTATTCTGTGTTCATTATGCTGTCTTCGTCTCTCTGTGTGAGTCGTAATCGTCAAAATTCTCTTCTTCTTCGAGTTCCACCCTTCTTCACTGAAGTGGTTGGTTGAGTTGTTTTTCTGCTCGTCTAATCTGAAAGGGAAAGTAGATGATTATTTGGTTACCCGTTTATGGTAGGGTAAACAATGATCCGTCTTCAACTACTTCAACTTTGATAAAAAGAAAAGACAACCATTAGATTTATTGGAGACTGTAACTCTCCATAAGAAAACAACTCTTCGAATGTCTCGATCCTCAGCATCAAACACATTTGCTGGAAGAAAAATATACAATATATATATATATATATATATATATATAAACTGGACTTGAAATATAAAACATTCACAGAAACACTCACTCATTTAACACCCTACCTCACTTCACTTTTCTATTAACTTGAAAGTAGTTAACACTCCTCATATAGTGACTTTCAGCTGACATAGCAGGCTCGTCATTACCAAGCATTACTCCGGCATTGAGTTCTGGACCTCTCTTAAAAGTACTTGTCCACTCTGAAGGGTTTCCATTGTCCCTCTTACTCAGTCAAGACATTAGACTGGTATGAATCCAATAAATCTAGAGATCTTAGTCTTGAGAGATTGATATTGCTGCCCAATCACAACTGGAACTCTTCCTGAACCAAGGATGAACGCATCAGCCTTATAGATTGACCCATCAACAATTAGTTTGGTATATTTGGATTGACGATATCTCAACTTCAGGAAAGCAACGTATTCCAAAACAATGAAGATATTTATTCCTGCTAGCTTCTGATTCTTGAAAATGTAATAAAAGGTCACTGGCAAACCGATGATGAGTTGGATCAGTATTAAGAATTCCAAATTAGAAGCCAAAACTAAAGATTGTTCGTTGAAGTTCGTTATGATGTTGTTAATAGCAGAAGCCAGTGAGTTCTTGAAGCTTGGAGAAACACTTGGTAGTATTGGTAATAAAAAGTTCTTAAAGTAATTCATGACATGAAATGCTGAAAAGATAATGAAAGGATACAATCCACCACTTATAACTTTGACATTTGAAGCAAAGTACCATGTGACAGCAATGAGTAGATATTGGAAGTTGTCGTTGTTCTTAAATGTTCTGAAGTTGAAAAAGGAAATGGTATTGGATGATTTGAATACCTGGAATAAGACGATCGAGTAGGTCAAGATGATCGACAGTAAACTGTAGTTGTAATATTTTTTAGATGTGTTGTATGAAAAGAATGAAAACGCTAAATATAATGCGGTGTTACAGACAGTGGATACATGACCTAGGAACCACAAGAACTGAGGAGTCTAGTGAAAAAGCACATTAATAAACTGGCGAAGCTTGAGTTGGGTATCGAAATACAAGGACAGCACTTACTCTTATTGTTGGCTTCAGCGAATTGAAAAAAGAGCCAAATGTGGCGGTGGAGCTTTGTTGGGCGGTTGCCATTCTGCTGATTCGCCTTTAGAGACTGCTAAACTGGTATTACTGGAAGAAGCTGGAGTTTCAAAAAAAAACTTGGTTGATTCTTCAGCTTCAATTTATCTTTCTTGTGCCACTCGCCAATTTTATTCGTTGTTCTTTTCCGCTCTGAAAAAAGCTGTTGAAGAATTAGGAAATATGCACACTTAAATGCGAATTGGAAAAGAAGAGATTACTTATCAGTAGCCGACTACTGGATTACCAGTGATGAGGCAAGAGTAAAAATAACTTTCACCACAGCGCGAGTATTTACTATGTCGCTTCAGCTCAATCCCAAAAAGAATGCTACTCGTCACTCGCCCAAGGAGATCTCCAGATTGACAGTTGTGGGATCAGCAGAGCTAGTCGAGAGGCAGTTCAGTGCTTTGATGGATGCAATCGGATATTTGTTGCAGATTCAATGGGATCATATTCCACCACAGCTTAATAACAGCTTCAAAATACACGTAACAAAATGCAGAATGTTTATGCCACCGCTAGTGTCAAAGTACCAAATGTACAGTGTTTTCCCCAACTCACTGACTTTTGTGGATAAGAGTATAAAAGAATTATGTCAGAAGGGCGAAATTAAGAGAATCGTTTTAGATGAAATGGACGAATCCAAAGACCTAATAATGAAGGCATCTGACTATTTGAGCTTCATAGATGATCAGTTATCAAAGCTATCTAAGACTATTGCACTTTCCTCATTATCAAAGTTTAAAGAATTCATATTGGCAAATAGAAATCTATCGTTAGTTGATAAAAAGATACTTGTGGAAGACGGGTTCACTCTTGAGAGCTTGCAAGAACTCATAAAGCTGGGATATTTCTCTATAATACCCGGTAAAGATGACACACTGCGAGTATCAGTTCCGCGATATGGCTTCCATCTAAAACTTGTATCTGCATCAACAAAATATGTGCTCAAACTTTTAAATTCTAACAAGTGGAAAGAACTTCGTGAATGCGATCTCCAAGAGAAATGGAATCGCTACAAGCTCCGCTTTAAAGAATTCAAAGGTCTTAGACTTAATTATGTGCTTTGCCATCTTATTGGTAGTGGAAAGGTTGAGGTGCTGTTAACAGCTGAAGGGAGAGCTTTCAAAGTTCTATGACCTCTTTAGTATGGTGAATATTCATGTAAAGCATTGATGTACAATAAGACTACAAAAAAAGAACAAGGTACAAATATTTATTCGCGATTCACATACGAACCCTTTGCTTATTTCTGGCTCTGCGTTCTCTTTTTTCCTTCTGCTTTCTGTCTAATTTATCTTGTTCCTCTGGCGATAATTTTGTAGTTCTTCTGGCAATTCTTTCTTCCTCCAATTTCTTCTCTTTCAATTCTTCGGCTTTTTGGTCTTGTATAACTTTTCTAATTTTGTTAGCTTCTGCCTCTCTGGTAGCTTTGACTTTTTTAGCAATCTCTTGCTTGAGTGTAAATTTAGACAAATTATCTGCTAGTTCAATGAAGTTTTCAATGAGGTCTTTCGTAGCCTCAATCGATTTCTTATCAGTTTTCAAATTTAGTCTCAAAATTAATTTCGGAGCAACGTCCAATTCAGGAACCGATTTTGGTTTTTCGGCTGGTAGATCTGTAACTGCAAGATATTTCAAGATCGAACCGGTTTTTTTGAGATTTTCTTGCAGTTCGTTTGTCAACAACTCGTCATTGAGTTCATTCGATTCACTCATAAATACAAACTGAACTGGTAGCTTGTCAGACTCGCTCGTCTTGGTCAAAGAGAGATAGTAATTATCTGTTCTTGAATCATTCATTCCTTCCTTGTTAACGATTGCGTAAACGAAATGATTAATTTTAGAATCAAGTGAAGGTTGTATCTCAAGAGTAACTGTGTCTTGTTTGCTTTTTATAGAGTCAAAGAAATTTGATAGTAGAAGTTCAGATAAATAAACAAAGACATTCTGTCTTGGTGGCAATTCGAACTTGATGGTCAGTCCCGCAATATTGACCCTACCTGTAGCATAAGTGGTAAATAGTTGAGAAGAGTCACTTATGTACAACTGATCTGGTTTGACACCAACTTGGAAAAAATTTTCGTCCAAAGCTGGTTTGATACCATGAATCCAAGTTTTAACTTTTTGCGTGTTGACATAGTCACCAGCCTTAAATAAGATAAACAACACCAGAATTATGGCAATTCCAGCAATCTCCAGAGTCCAATCATACAGCTTGATACGACCAAGGATCCCAAGATCAACTAAAGTTTCATAGTCAGTTGAATAGTAGTTACGTTGGCTTAGAGAAGCAGTTAGTAAGGAAAAGATAGTTTGCCAGCAAAGCTGAGAAAACAAACAAAAAGTGGGCACCTATGACTTACATTGAGTTAATATATGAAGCTACGCCGTCTGGTAATCCGGCCATCGTTGAGAGCAAAATATTCAGAGCAAAAACTGTTAGTGCTTTCACACTTTTAATCAACTTCGACGATAATTTTCAATCACCAAATGGGCCACACTAAAAACAAAATGCAAGTCAATCTGGCCGTGTGCATCTGACAGATACTTGAGCGCTTTACGCAGAACTTGAAAGTTTCGATATAATCAGGTAATATTGTGTACCAGACCAAGGTACTATGGTGATGAGCATTTTACTGGTATTGTTGATTACCTTCCAATATTCTGTGATCTTAGTGCCTTGAAAGACACTTAGAATTTGATATTCGACGAATCACTCTCAATCTGCCTAATCAGGTTAAAGAAACCCACAAACGTAGTACAGAGAATTCTTGGAATAAAAGAGACATGATGAGTTCTTTGATCTAGGGTATTCCCAAAGCGATCAGGTATGATGGTCTGTAACGTATTGGTTTCAAGAGACAGAGGTCTGATCTTTGCGAATATAACAATGAATTATTAAATCTTTTACCAAGAACAGCTCTAAGATAATAAGTAACCGTCAATATTACATAATACTGATCATTTGATGAAGTTAAGAAGTTGTCTCTTGATGGTCTAGGCTGCACTTTCGCTGTTTAGAATTATAATTTCTGGATTCTTTTTCGAAACTCCCTAATATCGTTCAAGTTTAATAACTGCAAAAAAACTGAAGACATGGCCATTGTAAAACATAATTATGTGTAAAATATTGTACTACATATACACATAGATTCAAGTATCGAGCAAGCGCATCACTAATTGTATGAAACTACTTCGAGTCGGGACTCGTAATTGAGGTACACTTCAGTAAGTTGAGGAATTCCTGGACGACTTATATCTATAATTGTACCAAGTAATATCTAGGATGAAGAGATATAAGTAGACGGCTCTTGAAGCTTGCACCGCAACGAACAGCGGCCCATATCGAAATTACAAAGGGAATTACCTAAAAAGGAACAAAATAAATGTAATAATATTTCCGGATTTGAAGCAATGCTGACTTAAGCTGAACAATCAAGTGGTTTTGTAGTACTTCCTGCTTAGTTCATGATTTCTCTGGTGAACAGCCAATCGCTTCATTGATCGAGAACTAGAGCGCCATGGCGAACGATCAGATAACGCGTGGCTCTGAAACAATACCACACGAGGGGGTTGAAGAAGTTGCAACAACTTTACATTTGCGGGGATCTTCAAACAAGTCAAGCAGACCGAAAGTTAGATGGCAAGAGGGAACAATTGATAATGAAAATATGAATAAGAAAAAATCAAAAAGTATGTATTTTCAAGTTCAGCTTGATGTGTCACTTGAGCTAATATTTTTGAACGACAGTATGCTGCATATTCCATCCACAGAGAGACTTCGACGAAGAAGAGTGCTCATGCTCATGCTCCTCCTCATCCGAGAGTGATTCAAATTCAGATTCAGATTCAGACTCTGGACCAGATGCCAATACAAATAAACGAGATAATACAGAAAAGGGAAAGAAGACCAAAAAGCTAAGAAAGATTCCTAGCCCAAATTCATATGAAAAACAACCTGATTATAAGAAGCACAATCATGACCACAAGCATAACCACAAGGATTCTGATCTTAAAAGCTCAAATGGAGACAGCATCGGTCCTAACGGCGATCGAGATGAGTGATGTATTATTGACAGCGTACAAAGGTTGCCTATGGGTTGCTTGAAAGCATGATCCATCTATACACCATAATAAATACATATTTTTGACGAAAAAATTCTCTTTTATAGTAATGCTTCTAGATCGATTAACAAACTAAAGGTCTCCCTTGGCATCTTATATTGAACCATACCAGCAAAAACAACACAATTCTTAGCGATTTGCTTAAGCTCTTTAGTCTTTTCTTCAATTAACGCGCCTCTAAATGAGCCATTATTCAATTGTTCGTTGCTCTGTGCAACGCAAGTCATGGTGATTATCAACAAGTTTGGAACATTTCTCAATAAATTCTCATTCAAGAACGCCAGCTCCTCTGCCTTCAATCTAACAACTCCCAGATCTGAGTTCGGATTGATTGGGAAAATGTCAAGCTCATCGATTTTTTTGATACAATGGCTCCACTCTTTTTCTAATAATAACTGCCTAATTTCAGCTATCTTTAAAAGCTTTTTACATATTTCTTTGTTCTTAACGGAAACATTTTGATACAAATTTAGCATATTCTCTGCAATTAAAATTGGGTTTGTTTCATTATTACCATCAAGCAACGGTTGATCTAGTTCTGTATTGCTCAAAAATTCGCCTAGTAATCTATTGACTATCGTAGCAACAATTTCATGCTCTTCAGCCAATTGATACAATAATAAACCATCATAGATTCTACCTTCTTTGTCAGCAGTGATGGCAGCTTGTTGTGTGATTTTGCTCAAAAAATCTTTTTCCAATGATATCAAATGCTTCCTTTGTTCAATCTTACCAGGAAGTCTGACGCCACTGGTGTTTATTTTACCCAATAAGATTGAGAATTCCCTTGTTTCCAACACTAGTTCTCTTAATGCTTCATGACAAGTTTCAATTTGGCTTGGAAACAAGCAAATCAATATTAGATATTCAACAGCAATTCTTGGATCAGAAAATTTGAAGCTGTTGATATATGAGCCCAAAATTTTACTGAACCTGACGCCTCTACTTTTTAAAATTTCTTCATTTTCACTTGAGTTCTGTAGCAGCTGATAATATGCTAGGCCCAAACTGAGGTGGATACCATCAATCTCGCTAATTTCTAAACTATATTGGACAGCTTCTTCGTATAATCCACTTAGTAAAAGGACCTGTAAATAATTGGATGAAAATTTTGAGGGGCCATATGACAATATGACTTCCTGAAAGTCCAGCAAAGTATACTTTTCATAAATTGGATCATATTCAACTTGTGAATCTTCCCTTACAAGCATTAAATGAATCCATAACCAATCCTCAACAGTCAAAGTAATGTTTGAAAGGTTTTTTCTAGACAGTTGACATCTACCTAGTATTTTGTAAACAGCATATCTATATGGGTCACCATCGATAGAGTTCTTAATATGATGGTTGAACTCATTCTGAATCTTGGTTACTAAAGGCTGCGGTAATCTTTTGTCAGCAGAGTTCACATATGCTTTGAAATAAGAGACGAAAGACTGCTCAACCTTTTTGAAAACAGCTTGATTCTCGAGTACAAGATTTAAGGCATCTTCTTCACATCCAGCTCTGAGCAAATAAAAAATCAATGCCCATATCGGGACACCATTCACTATTAATAAATTTCCATTAGAGTTGAGCTTTTGATACTCTACAAAACTCTTTACCTTATTAACAATTGTGGGTAAACCCTTTTCAGTGATCTTAGTCTTGAAAATATTATCGATGTACTCAAAAAATTGGAGTTCAAGGTATTGTTTCGATTTATGAATAACTCTGCTTTTGAAGTTCTTTATAGGAATGCTGCCCGTCGAACCTCTTTTCATAGTCGAAGTGATTTGCCAGCTTTCATAAAATTGTCTTGATTTACCATCAGAATTGCTTCTGAAGATTTCCAGAAATTCACCAGCCAAATCAAATTCCGTAGGACTTTTTCCACTCCCCAAAAGTGTTTGTCTGTAATTATTCAGTTGATTGATGATTTTAGCACAACGTTCGAATTTGGTCCGTATTAAGTGATTTGCATTCACATTCAACTTGAACTTATTATTGTCCAGTAATTTAGAGCTCTTACCCCAAATAATGGCTCCAGAATTATTTTTTGAGGCCACACCACCGGTATTCTTCTCATCAGTGTGTGAAGTCTGCTTACTGATTATGATTTCAAAGGACTCTCTTATTTCAGCCCTACGTTGTTTCCAATCGAGAGAGATGTTTTGGTTGACAAAATTATCGAAATCCATCGCAGCAGCACTCAAAAACTGTTCAATTGTCGATAAGATGTTCTCATCCTTTTTAGATCTTAAATAGGAGTCTAAATCGCCATGTTGTGAATGAACTTTAGCTCTCGACTCCAAGACTTGGTTCCTTTCTAACGCCTTCAAATTTGATTGAATATCCTCGAGAGACACAGTACCTGCAAGTAAGTAGTGAGCCTTTGTAAAGCTCTGTTCGTCTTCAGATTTGGTCTTACGCAATTTAAAAGCCCTCTTACGCACTTGATTGATGCCTAGTTGTATTGATCCCAAATCTGAAGATGTCGTTGGCAGATTTCTCGAAGATTCGAGTAGTTCATTAAGCAACTTTTTCCCCGCTGGAGCAGACAACACAATTGAATCAGTGTCCTTTGCCATAATCATTGAGTACGAACAGCTAGAGATGAGACAGATGATTACAGATGGTCTGATTGCAAACAACTATCTTTAGCTTCGAGGTAGTAAACAACAAAGTTCAATTTTTTTAAGTTACCCTAATTCAGAGGATCACTGGTGTTTGGATGAATCTCTACTGTTACAATATAAACCAACAAGATGGTTGCCGTACATAATAAGTATAACTATAGATCATGTGTCTCTATCCTTGAAGAACGAATGCGTCTTGACGACAATATCTTGAAACCGAAGACCTGGCCTTATTCTTTCTCTAATCCAGGTACTCAGTTTTGACTCTATTCTCTGAGTCTTGTACCTTTTGTCGAATAAATAAATAGTGGAGTAATCATTGATGTGCCTGATAGCTCTACCAACTGACTGATTAACAGCCTTCATGCATATATTTTCATAAAATGACTTGGTAGCTTCCAAGCTTTGTCTTTTGTCATTTGTTTTTCGGTACACTTTATCCTCTAAGTATTTTCTCTTTGAGATTATTTCTCCAGAAAACGCATTAGGAAACGGTAACCCAACCATAAGAACTGCTCTGGCTAAACTATCAGAGAAATTAATTCCTTCTGAAAGTTTACCGCCGACCACAGAAATCAGAATTGCACCCTTACCCAGAGCGATCTCTTGACTATACTCTGCTAAAATGTCGTGCGATGATGACTCACTGAATACACGTTTTACTTGGTTCAAGTTATCCCATATGCAGCTTTTCTTCCAATGATCAGTAATTTGTGATTGGTATTTATAACTTGGAACAAAAATTACCATCCCCGAAGGGATTTCCCGAGCCAGCGATATTATGGATCTACCTAAATCCTCCATCATATCAAGATCATTTCTCCTGTCATAAGAGAATTCGAATTCTGAGTTATTTCCATCAACAACAAACACTTCCAGATTCCGTTCAGCAATTACATGCCCACAGCTGAATTTCTTAATCTTAGAATTGTCTATATTGGGAAACAAGAACTCCGCATAATCCTCCATCGGTTCCATTGTGCCACCGGCTAAAATAACACATTTCGACTCGTTAATAATCTCTTCGAAAATTGATGATGGATCAAGAAGCATGTAATTCATGGAGATAGTTTTTTTATTATTCACATCAAAAAAAAATTTACCTTCCCTCGATGGGTTGCTGAGGGCTTTTAAGAAGTCAACAACTTTGAAGAGAAGGGGTTGCCGAGACTTTTCTTGAGACTCATAGTTAATATAGGATTCGATCTTATAGGCAATCTTCGATCTTGTAAGATATTGCTCTAGATGATGAACGTTCAGTAAATCGCCCGTGGTCCCTTGGAAAATATCAGCTAGTGAGATTTCTTTTCCAGACACCACTACCTTTTCATGCTCTCGAATGTATTTAGTTAGGATGTCAATCATTTTCATCAGTTTCATCAGATTGACTCTATTACCACCGTTAAGTCTTCTCGAAAATTTTGCCGTGTACTTTTTCAATGATCGTTTACAATGGTTAAACTCATCTTGTGTTACACTGACAGAATGAATTGATGTTATGGCATCTAGAAGGTTGTGAGCTTCATCAATTATGATAATTGAACCTTTTAGAGAAATTCCCAATGCTTCCCTTGAGGTCTTCTGGAGCAACAACTGATAGGGGAGTGTGACAACTTCAGAGTATGGAAGGCTTCGTCTAGCCGCATAGTATGGACATACTCCGAAATGTTTCCCTAAATTTGTTATATCTTCAATATCATGTACTTTTGCAAACACTGAGTCTCTAAATTCCTCTTCCTGTTGCTTCGCACCTGAATCTCGTTGATTAGGAGAATACTTGCAGCAAACAGTAGAGGTCTGTTTTTGCATCTCAACACACCTATCGTTCATAAGATTCACATCCTTAAGTTTTGTGACAGCATCATTTATGCATAGTTGTTTTCTGGAACCCAGTGGTGTATATTTTAAATGTTCATTCACATTAGGTATTGTAGAAGGAAAGTTGGGTAGACGCAACTGCGAAGAGAACTGATTCAACTGTGAATGAGTTCTGGAGCTGTAGTATATTTTAGTTGATTTTTCGACTAATTTAGCGGTTTCATCACCACTTTTATTAAGTTTATTCATAAGACTTCTGATTTGAACGTTGAGAGCATCATTTTGCTCTTTCAATGTATTGCCAAGCACAAACTCTTCTTGATCTGATCGATAGTCGTCAGGAATGAACTGATCTTCCTCAGACACAGAAATCTCAACCTTGAACCTTTTTCTCTGTCGGGTGTCCTTTTCATTGATATTCCTTACAAGCTTGAGCTTGGGATTGGAAGCAACGTCATCAAGATGCTTTTCATATTCAAACGAGGCAAATTTTTTGTTTTTCATTATCATGGAGTTGAAGTTCTCGTTAACCCACGCAGGCTCTTGAGGATCGATATCAGCTGGATACTCACTTCCTTCTGTCTGAGAAAAATCATTTTTCCTGAGCCAGCTCATCGTAGAGCATATTAGTGACAGCGTTTTGCCAGTTCCTGTGGGGCTTTCAAATATCCCTATCTTGTAGTTGCTGGATAAGACCTCATTGATCGCATCCATGAAATCCAGCTGGATCTGATAGGGTCTATAAGGATGAGAATATGTGTCGATGAACTTTCCAGCTATCTCCTTCCCCATTCCCTCCTGATTTCACTTGTATCACTGGTTGTGTATTACTTCGTTTTTTCTTCTATTTTCATGATGAGATGCTACGCGTAAAAAAAATTCCCAATAAGGTCAAACGATAGATTTGGAAGATGGCCGCATTTCAACCTGCATCTCCAATCTTATGCTTTGAAGATTAGTAACAACCAAAATTAAGATTAGACAACTCTTCATCACCACATGTAGATAACATTATTAGGGTGCTCAAATGTGCAAAGAATTTCCCGACATACTATATTTGCTCAAGCGTTTCTCAATTTTTTTTTGCCAGTTTATTTTATTTTTTCTCTTTAGTTTTTGTGTCACTTTGTTCGTCTTATAACTGAGATTGTCAATCCAGAGTGGAACTTATAACCAATGCCTTCAAAGAGGCAATCCAAAAGAGAATGGCACAGTATCTAATTTCTGGATTTTGCGTTGGGTCAGCTTGCGTTGCCTTGCTCGCGAGATCACGTCGCAGGAACTTTTTGAAAACGACCGAACTGAACAGAGTAATTCCCATGAACCAAGAAGTAAATAAGCTCTATATCACACGGGACAACGGTGACTCATTTACTGTATGGACTTGCGAGAAGAAGAGGCTTTATAAAATACAGCGAGAGAAAAGCAGTTGGTATATTCAGAATTCGAGAAAAGAGAACACAGCTATTGTGAAAAACAAGTTCACAGAGAAATGGATCGCCTTGAACAACACTTCCATGATCTCACTGTACCAAAGGGAATCACCTTTAGGAACCACTCCTTCTATAATCAAGCTTGATTACAATCTTTGGGATTTTCTAGGATTTACAAGAGAGAATATAGATTATTGCTTTGGAACAAATGTTGTACTTAGATGGGTCGGTAAGCATTATTTTGAGATTATTACTCGCAATGAAAGCACGAGGGATGACAAGGACATGAAGATCCACAAGAGAGTAGCTTATTGTTTTGATTTTGATACAGAAAGCCAAACTTATCTGATGCTGTTCAACTATGATGAGATAAACATTGAGGTGCTCCTCGGAACTTTTTTATGCACTCACCTACTACAAGTGAGAAGATCACCAGGACAGCGACTATACGATTTTTGGTATCGAAAAGAGAAAATGTCTTTGAAAGAACCGGAAGCATTGAGACAGGAAGATGTACAGATTGTGAATCATGAACCCGTGTGAAGAAGTAAAACTATTTTGTGATATATCTGCAGCCGCTATATATGCTGACTTGGCTTAGAACCTGTAGGACTGTCTTCGTCAAATAGCCGTAATCGTTGAAAGTGTCTCTTTCAATATCTAGTATTCTCTTTTCCGTTACAGGATCTACCTTGACTTCAGGTGACAAGATCGGCAATAATGTTAACGAGCACCTGTTCCATTTATGGGAGCTCTGGGAGACAAGAATATTAATATCGGTATTCCCGTCAATGTCGAATACCTCCGTGATCGTGTCATTGGACACTTCAACAGCTCCAGCCTCAAATGTTTCCTTCATCCCAGAAATCAACAGTAAGCCTGAATAAAATGCTTTATCAAGATCGTTATCAATTCTCAGATTGTTTTTTTGAATGTAATTTACTAGCTCTCGAGCATAAATGCCTGAAATTTTTTGATCATTATTTCGTTTAACGATGCTCTCAGCTGCAAGTGCTTGGATTTCAGGGTTAAGCAATATGTACTTTTTCAAAAAAGTTGCAAAATCCAATGAATATTCAACTGCCATTTCTGGGGCAGCTCTGGGCTGTGTGAAGATGTTGGAAATTTGATGCTCTTGGAAAATTGCCAATGATGAGGTCTGTGTGGGGCAAAATTCAGATCCTTGCAATGGAATGAACGCTATGAACTGAGTATTCTCAGAAGAGATCTTGTATTTTAGTCCTTCATTGCCTTCGATTTCATATAGGACAGCAAGGATACTACCATTGTAGTTTGTATCAACACCAGAAATATTGACTATTGGGGTTCTTGTTCTAAAATCATTGAACTGGGCCTTCCACTTGGCTAATCTTTGATTGATGGAGGATTCCAGTACGTTCTCATTTACGACTTCTAAATTTGATGTGATTGACAGCGTTCTCGATATGGAAACTAAGATAAAATTCTCGCCATTCGGGAAAATTCTGCAGTATTCAAGCATTCCTGTAGTCAATTCGCGCCTGCTCAATGAATCTAAATCAATCCTAACAAATTTATTGACTGCGCTGAAATACAATACATCATTATTCATGATAAGATCATATATCTTGAATCTTGATTTACCTTGAATGGCATTCACGACAGGCATTTCGAAAGTGCCCGCTTGAAAATGACAAGAGAAGATCTCATTCGATGCTGTTATGAACGTCAAGATGTTATTGTGGGTTTTGATGTTCACAATTGCAGAGTCAGAAACTTTGAAAGATGAAAGTTCTTCATATCTGCTTTCTTCGATTTCGTAGATCCTAGCATCTCCAGAGCAAAAACCAACCACCAGGTAAACACCCGCATCATGTCTAATCCATTCAAAACTTTGCACAACCCCTTTCTTAAAGTCTTTGAAAGACTCATAGATTTGATCTGACTTGATGTTGAATTTCTCTTGACCATCAGAAATTATCAACAGAGTATGGTGATTAGTTAGGAGTGCTAAGTACGAGTTCTGGTCCATTGTGAGGGGAGACCAAGCTGCCTTGGAGATTGTTGTGTCAGGACTTGAAAAAAGTGTCGAAGTCTCTTCATCTATAGGTTCACTCAAGAAAATCATATTCTCTGACAGTCCCTCAATGTGAATTTTCTGAAAGTCAAATAACTCGACCGAGCTTTTCACCTTATCTTTCACGTATTTTGGTTTTAAAATGGTTGATTGACCCAGTGTGTTCAGGAACAGAGAGCCATCATTCGACCAAACCAGATTGTCTACAGTAGACTGTAGCTCTACGCGCTTCACGACCAGATCAGCTACCATTTCTCCAACGGGTTCTAGCTTCAGCTCCTTCTCGTTGCTTTGTTGATGCGCATTTTCTTATAGCCATTCACAACACCATTTCCGACAGTTTCACGTGATGAATAACCGGAACTTGCGATAAATGATATCAATCTAGAGAGACGTTGCAGCACCTCCACTTCGTATAAAATGCCAGTATAAAACGAGTGACCAGTGGAGATTGCTTATCAATAGGTAACTACCAACTTCTCATCGCATATTCTAATTTGAGAGTTTCAGGGCCCACCATATACTTCCCGATTTTGCTCTTCGAATAGACTTTATGTGGTGCTTCTACCTCTTGCTTGCTTTCATTTCAAGTGTCCAAGGATTAAGCCCAGTGAGCTCAGAAAATTTTTGCTCTATTTATGGAGACTGTGGCCGCAAGAGTTTGTTTGGATCAAGATTACCTTGTAGCGATAACAGAGCTGCGGTAGATCTTGGCGATGATGATGCCATAGTACTTTCTGAATTATGCGGTTCTGAGTGGCTAAATTCGAAAGTGTGCTGTACGCGGGAACAAATCGATGCGCTGAAAGATAATTTGAAACAAGCAGAAGCCCTCATATCTTCTTGCCCTGCTTGTAACAAAAATTTCAAAGAGGTTTTCTGCCAATTCACTTGCTCTCCAAACCAGTCGTTATTCATAAATGTTACTAAGACTCAAAAGTCGATCGAAGGAGAGAACATTGTTGCCGAACTTGACTATTTCATTAGTGAAGATATGGCTTCCGCTGTCTTTGACTCCTGTAAAAATATTAAGTTTTCTGCTACCAACGGTTATGCGATTGATCTTCTTGGAGGTGGTGCCAAAAACTATTCTCAATTTTTCAAGTTTCTAGGAGACGAGAAACCATTATTGGGGGGTTCACCTTTCCAGATAAACTTCAAATATGATGACGATACAGAAGATCATAAGTATTTGGATAAGAAAGTCTATAAATGTAACGGAACAGAATTTGCTTGTGCTTGCTCAGATTGCCCTCAAATTTGCCCAGATCTAACACCCATCAGCCACAGCATATGTAAGGTTGGTATATTGCCATGCTTCTCATTTTCTGTGATCATAATATATTCAGCAATAATCAGTTTGATTACTGGAGTTTATGGGTACAAAAGTAAAAGAAAAAGAATACAGTTGTTACAAGAATCTCCATATCTGAGATCAACAGGCAACGATCTATCGGAGGTAGCCATGAGAAATGAGGTGTATTCAGTCAACACAGTTCTCGAAAAGTGGTTTAGCCAACTTGCATTCTATTGTGCGACCTACCCATTAGTAGTGCTGACCCTGACATTAATGATCACAGGGGCCTTATCCTCATTCATATATTTTTTCGGATCATTAGAAAAAGACCCTGTGCATCTCTGGGTAAGTAGCTCTGCAGAAGCTTATAAACAGAAAGAGTATTATGACAAAACCTTCGGTGCTTTTTATCGCACTGAACAGATATTTATAGTTAATGAGGATCATGTTTTAACTGATGCGGTTGTTGAATGGTGGGCTGAGAAAGAGAGCGAAATAAAATCAATGATTGTTGACGATGTTCAACTCGACGATTTATGTTTCAAGCCAAGTGAAGATTATTCCTGTGTTGTAGAATCATTTACAGAATACTTCAATGGAGATATTCCAAGAGACTGGCAAAAAAAGTTGAAAGAGTGCACTGATACGCCAGTAAACTGTTTACCAAGTTTCCAACAACCATTGAAAAAAGAGATTCTCTTTGGTGGATATAGGGAAGACGACATTTTCACCTCTAAAGCTATTGTGATAACATTCTTATTGAACAATAATGAAGCAAATCAAATCAACGCCAACAAATGGGAAAATGCACTGGAGTCATATCTACTCGAACTTAACCCCCCAGAGGGAACTAGAATTAGCTTCAACACAGAGCCATCTTTAGCTCTAGAGTTGAATAAGTCAACAAATACAGATACTAGAATTGTCATTATATCGTACCTGGTTATGTTTTTTTATGCATCACTTTCACTAGGTGGTAGTTTGAAGATAACGAAAACCAGATTTTCGATTGGTTTATCTGGAATTGTGATTGTGCTTCTGTCAGTCACCTCGTCTGCAGGTATCTTTTCTCTTCTAGGGGTGAAATCTACATTGATTATTGCTGAGGTGATACCATTCTTGATTTTAGCCGTGGGCGTTGATAATATTTTTTTGATAACACATGAATTAAAAACTATAAACTATGCTTATCCCAACGAAAACATTCCGTTCAGGATTTCTAAAACAGTCGGGAGAATGGGGCCTTCAATTTTATTATCTGCAACCAGCCAATTTTTGACCTTTTTGATAGCTTCAGTAATATCCATGCCTGCAGTGAGAAATTTTGCCCTCTACTCTGCAGGTGCTGTGTTACTCAATTCTATATTGCAGATGACTGCATTTATTTCACTGCTTAGCTTGGACCAAGCTAGGATTGATGACGGCCGTTTGGACCTACTGCCCTGCATAAAGTTTCAAAGATCAGTCAGACTGGATGAAATCGGTGAATTATTTGAAAGTGAGAATGAAGGCCGCTTCTTTGATAAGGTCGTAAGTTTTTACGGGCCAATAATTCTGAAACACAAAATGCTTATCATTTCCGTATTTGGATCTCTGACTGGCATATCATTGGCATTACTTCCTGGGATCAAGCTGGGATTAAATCAGACCATTGCATTACCTAACGATTCACATCTTATAGACTATTTCCATGACTTAGAGTCCTACTTCAACGCAGGTCCACCAGTATACTTTGTTGTTAGTGGCTTAAATGTCACGGATATACATAATCAGAAGAAGTTATGTGGAAAGTTCACCACTTGTGATCAATTCTCTCTTTCAAACATTCTTGAACAAGAACGAAAGCGATCCAATATATCTACTATAGCCGAACCAGTTGCAAGTTGGATCGATGACTATCTAAGTTTTTTGAATCCAGAATTAGATGATTGCTGCAGGCAAAGGAAAGACTCAGAAGAGATTTGCCCTCCATCAACTCCATCAAGACAGTGTAGAACTTGCTTTGCGGATAAACCCTGGGATTATTCCATGGAAGGATTTCCGGAAGGGGACGAGTTTATGAAATATTTGGAGATTTGGATCAACACACCCAGTAACAATTGTCCCTTAGGAGGAAAAGCACCTTATTCAAATGCGATATCTTTCAACGAAAATGGAGTCGTTTCTTCCACCTTTAGAACCAGCCATAAGCCATTGAGAACTCAAGATGATTATATTGCAGCATACGAAGAATCCCTAAGAATTGTCAAGGAACTCAAAGAGAACTTAGAGCATGAAGACATCTTTGCGTATTCACCATTTTACATCTTTTTTGTGCAATATACCACTATACTGAAGTTGACCTTTGCACTTATCGGGGCAGCACTATTGATTATTATGTTCAATTCAAGCGTGCTATTGGGTTCAATAAGATCAGCATTGGCAATGGTTGTAACAGTAATCATGATCTTGATCAATATTGGAGGAATTATGTCAGTATGGAATATCTCGTTAAACGCAGCAAGCTTAGTAAATCTGATTATTTGCGTTGGACTAGCTGTTGAATTCTGTGTCCATATAACAAGGGCTTTTGTCATATCAGATAGAGACTCGAGATTGAATAATGTTGACTTCAGGGCTTACAACTCACTTGTGGGAATTGGAAGTGTTGTTTTTGGTGGGATTGCAACAACCAAATTAATTGGGGTGATTGTGCTTGCATTTACCAAGTCGAAAATCTTCGAAGTTTATTATTTCAGAATGTGGCTATCACTGGTTATCGTTGCATCAGTGCATGCCCTGGTATTTTTACCAGTATTACTCTCACTATTTGGTGGTAAACGCTATGTTTTTTCAGAAACGGGTTCTGGTATAGCAGATGACATTGCTAGTAGATTGAATGAATTGGAATAACGATACAAATGTTTTAGTATTCGAGAGAAAATGCATAATCTGGCTCAGGTGTGATTAAGACTACAAGTACCCAGAGCTGCGGAAAGAGGAAAGCAGGAGTTCATAGGGTGGATAATCGCCAGAGGCAGAAATTAGTCTATACATGCATTAAAGGTATGCATTAAAGGTATGCAATACCTACTTATTTCCTACTGAGTGAGATAGCAAATCATTATAGTATGCACTTCTGGATTAGTAGATGGCGATCACACCAGATACTGAATATTTTTAGTTGCTCAGAATTCAATATACATGTTTTTCGCAGCTAAATACGGAGAAGCAGATCCTGTGTAACAGCAGCAACTCGGCACAATAGTGGGCGAGCTTTCAAAAACTTGTTATTGCATGACAGCTGTAGAGCTACACTTCACCAACGTTCGTATCCTAACTGCGTATGGGAGTAATCACAGTTATAAAGCATGTTTGCCGAAACTGAATGATAGCAGTATTCAGATATTCAGATACAACCCAAAGATATTCCCAACATATATCAATAAAGACGTATATATGATGACGCAGTGATTTGCAGAGAAGCGACTATCATGCATCATTACGCATATTTATTGCTTCGACCTTATGCAATCTAAATTTTAGTTGGCCCAAACTGCAAGCAACTGCCCGCTGAGTTTGTGAAGTATTCTCGTTATAACTTAAAGATCTTAGTTAATTGAAGAACTTGAGAAGATAGTGTTGACTACTTTTGATTACTCTTTTGAAACTGAAGGTGATGGATGATACTATTATAATGGGGATCGACCATCGATTATCGGATGTTTTTTTTCAGTAACAGAAGCCGTTTCTCATATGAACAAACTGATTACATTATCGTTAGGTAACCTTTGTCTCAAATATTCGAGTTAGCAGAGCGATTCATGAACAGGAAGAGGTTTGTGATTAAGATGCTGCTAGTTTTGCTGCCGATAAATGTTAGAAAAGCCAGAAGGCTTTGAAGTGCATATAGTTGATCATTTTTTGCTGATCTAAAAAGAGAATTTCAGAGTGTGGAAAAACCTATATGACCAAAATATCGCGAACTTCGGTTTCCAATCTCTAGACTACGATAACTATTGTCGAAGCAAACAAAGTGAGCATGTCATGAACAATCAATTCATGGTTTGCATAAATCTGCAAATATATGCAGATAGTGAGCTCGACTAGTGAGTGAGGCATAAATTGGCAATAATGCATGCATATTAGTTACTCGAGTTCTTCACTCTGGTCTTGACTTTTGGAGATTCCTTAGAGGATCGAGAATTAGTTGGCCATGTATTATTCCTAGACATCGAAGTACAAACTGCGATTTGCAAAAATATTTTGAGGCCCCATCGAGTCGCTGCTACTCAGAGTACGGAAGATAACTGTTCGAACAGTACTTTTGTGTATCAAAAAAATTTATGAGATTCACTCTTGTCCATTATCATCCTAAACCTGTAATCTTGTTATAGAGCATCCCAACAATCTCTCATGGCACCTTCATCCATTGCAGGATAGATGATCGAGGAGATCTACCGATCCACAACGAGCGCACATGATACACATTACACCCACTTTCACTGTCAAGAATGCTATCCAGGCTGAACAGCTAAAATATGAAAGAACATCTGTTCAAGAGCTGCGTATGATCTCTGGGCTAATTTTTGAGTATCAAAAAAGTGTCTCGCTTGGAAACAAACCGAAGCTGAGTATGTATACCGGTGGCTTGCAATTACCATGGATATGGACAACTACAGTAATAGCTGTCTTCAGAGCCAGATTTTCGAGCATGGTTATAAATGCAATGCACTCTGCAGCTCTACATTACATGACGCACAACGCAGAACCTATTTATTTTTTACATTCATGTATCAAGAATAAAGTGCTTCTTCCAAGAATCCGAAATAGGAACAGCTCTGACAGAGATTGCGCAATTATATCGCCGGATTGAGCATGAAGTCACTTCAAAACCCATCACTTAGTAAAACTGATAAAGATTAACAACGCTAAATAACCCGTACTGTTCCCAAAAGAAACCTTAATGACAGGAATTATAAGCAAAAAGAAACAAAGAAAAAAAGGATTGATGCACCCAGATGTGACTGGTGTGACGACTAAGTTGTTCTACAAACTACATGAGATCTGGAAGCGAGTGAAAATATATGATGATACGACGGAATGCAGAGCTCTGCAACTATGTAACAATCACACTCAACTTCCAGCCAAGGCATAGCGAATATATAGTAGGTTGATGTCTAAACGATAGCATGGCAAACATCTTTATCTTATATCAAAGGTCCAAGATTCAAGACCGTAAGAAGAAGCAATGGAGAAGTAAGAAGGTAATGCTAGGTTACTGCGAAGCTTTAATATAATTGCAATCTGATTTTTGCGGCCACTGCGCCTATTCCTGCATCTCACATCCTTGACATACAAATGTTTTGAGGGACTGGACTCTTAGCCATCACTTCAGAAAACACCACGGAAATTTGAATTTGCGCTATTCGGTGCTTACAGTAGCAAGCAAGGTGCATGAATGTCAGTATGCAAGCAAGTAGGATAGCGTTAAGAACGATAGAAGTGTAGGCACAAACTATGAAATTCTCCCTCCAGAAGTTTGACGTTTAAAACATGTGACCGTATTGAGTAACTGAGTTTATATAGATAGAGTAACCTTCGACGATAATGAGATGAAAGCCTCTTCAGGGCACATTTGGTATCTGCAGTAGCTTGTAAAATGCGAAGTGTCAAGTATAGCAACAGCGAGCGAGCTAGATTTCCAAGTCACAACTCCGGTAGTGCACCCACCAGTGCCAAATGAACGCCGAAAGAAGAATCAGAAAGTTATAGTATCATCTCGAATTACCGGCATCATTTAGAAAATGAAACATGCAACTACGAAATGCGCTTTCGGTGTGTGTTCTCAATTGGTACATTAGCTTACATCAATCAGGAAATGCTATCGCTGGCTAGTAACATAGAAGCTTCGGGAAGGTCCATTTCGTATTTTAACTTTGAATCCAAGACGCGAACAGTTATAGGTTCGAGATACACTAACAATTATACTCGCTCTTCGATTCCAGGACACTGAATAGAGCTCTATTGGAGTGGTTGAAATGATAGTTAGGGTTAAGAGTAGTATCCTACCCCACAGAAATATCCATAGGTGGAGCTGTCAATGCTATCCCAGACAACGCTTAATCAAGGACACTCATGCAACAGGATTCGCAAACTTATACCGAACCTAGCGTTCCGCGACACCTGCTAGCGTGGTAACATTTGAATTACGAATCATTAGAAAACGCTCAATGAACTTCATGCAATGTACTTTTTCTACTGCGTCATTTTGTACATGAAAAACATACTAGATATGATGGTGGTATATCCTATAGAGTCATTAGCAGTTTGTGACCTCAACATTCAATTGAATACGCTCTAGACTTATGCATATAAATATCAGAAGATTCTTCATCTGTGCTTATTCCTTAGATAAATCTCACTAAAAAGCTTATCCCTAGTAAGTTGCTTACTGGCGGAGATCTTGAAATTTGATACAAAATGAGGTCGAATAGACTATATTTGTATCTCTTATGTTTTTTGACTCAGTTTTCGTGGACTCTTGCTGCAACTACAACCTCAGTATCCACAATATCACAAGCTACTGCAACAGGTATCAGCACAGTTACCACCTCTTTAAGCATCTCATCTTTAAGTGGGTGTTATATTAGTTCAGAGACAGGTACTCTTAATGGAAAGTCTTACAAAGCTTTCTATGATATCACTGCACAAACAACCACTAGTACAGTGCTATTTATTCCATACACGCATCGTTTATTCACAGTCACTTGGTACTTTGAGTTCGATGATCCTGTTGATGCTGATCAATTTACAGTCACTGAAGGTGGAATCGGGCTCACAAACTTCAACGGTGTTGTGAATTTAAATCAAGGTGCATTTGAAGTTAGCTATCAGTTTGATGCTCCTACGTTAACGTATGTGACATCTATTCTTAACTTCTGTGCTCTTGACTATGTAACATTCAGATTTCTGATCGATGATGACTTTTACCAATTTTATACTGGTGATGCTGGTGCAACGATTGTAAAGGCCAATGCGGACGTTATCTGTCAAGTTGTGACCTTGGGTGATTGCAATACTTACACAGCGGAATTTGATTTTAATTGTGATGCTCTCGATAGTTTTTCAAGTTCGTGTGTATCATCTAGCACAGTATTCACTTCTACTCCATCTACAGCACCTTCATCATCAGATGCTTCATTTAATGCTGCATCTTCAAGACTTGCTTCGTCAAGTGCTTCATCAGGTGCTTCAACCAGCAGTACTTCATCAGGTGCTTCAACCAGCAGTACTTCATCAAGTGCTTCATCCAGTGGTATTTCATCTAGTGATATCTCATCCAGTGGTATCTCATCTAGTGCTTCATCAAGTGCTTCATCAAGTGTTGGTTCATCCAATGGTGTTTCATCTGGTGTTTCATCTGGTGGTTCATCAAGTGTTGGTTCATCCAATGGTGTTTCCTCTAGTGGTATCTCATCTAGTGCCTCATCAAGTGCTTCAACAAGTGCTTCACCTAGTGCCTCATCTAGTGGTACCTCTTCCAGTGCTTCATCTAGTGCTTCATCCAGTGCTTCACCTAGCGCCTCATCTAGTGGTATCTCATCCAGTGGTATCTCATCTAGTGGTTCATCTGGTGGTTCATCAAGTGTTTCATCTAGTGGTATCTCATCTGGTGGTTCATCCAGTGGTATCTCATCCAGTGCTTCATCCAGTCTTTCATCAAGTGGCTCATCTAGTGCTTCATCTAGTGGTTTCTCATCCAGTGGTTT